>JAKTSW010000033.1:0-161059 GCA_030580435.1 Babjevia anomala | reverse complement strand
CATGAAGGCATACGCTCAGCAGGCTGTGGAACCGAGATGTTGTAGCATGCCTAAATTTCATTCACATTCTAAACGGGTACCGCGAGAATGATGAGCGTCCTGCTCGGTTTTGTCGTGAGTCAATCACAGATGTATTTAAACAAGTGGAGTGATTCAATTGTGAATCGCTCCATCCGGTCAAGTTATCGCTCGTCCATTTTTACAGATGTTTTCTTGTTATATCGACTATCGTTATATCGAGAGTTGATCGTATAAGTCAACCTATGTAGCTTGACACAACTAGACACGCGCATTCCAGATTCCTGCGAAGATCAAGCATCAAATTTTGGAGAAAGCCTGAAAATGCACATCATATTAGAGGACCTCCGTACGCTGAGATAGAATGGTTGCCATTTTTCCGATCTCCAAGATAAAGCAATTCATTGAGTGAGTATTTCGTAAATAGTAGATTGAACGGCAACAGAATAGTTGATGATAACAAAAAAAGAATAGACAGACAATGCATTATTAGTCCCATTATGATAGGACACTTTCAAGTATACAGATTTCTAGATTATGACAAAGATGACAGATAGAACCGACTGTAAAGTGAGATGGAGGAAAAACAAAAAATGAACATAACGAAAATAGACGGGAATACTACAGTGTACAAAGGGAGTTCTATAAATTTTGCAATGCCTTATTCATTGTAATGATAAACGAAGTAGTTTGGCAGTCCATAACTTTGATATCCTAGACGTTTTGCCATTCGAGCAAATCCTTCCGACTCGATGAGATGGTAGAATGGGAATGAGGGGAACATTATTCCATCACGATGGACGTCAGCTTTCACGAGAAGTGCGGTACTGCCAGCAACTTTAGCAAATCAAAGCAGAAGGGTCCAAACAACAGTAAAACTTACGCTCCAACGCCATCGAGTTCCAGTTCATCATGAATGTCATTTCCTTCAACGTACTGATACGCCATCAATGTACGATACGTTGGAAGCTCACTATAGCCTAGCGGGACATCAACATACAAACGCAAATTACCACTCAGCACGGTTCACTCACCTTCAACAATAATCTCGTCCTCGCCCATCTCTTTTGCCATCTGCTGGGCAGTGTCACTATCTTGCCAGCTGTTGAAATCGTAAGCGCGTATCTTCGTTGCGCTATTCTCTGTATATCGCTGGTAACAGTTCGCGACAATAATTGCCTTGTCGTGAGCGGCCAGATCTTGAATAAGTGTCTTCGGTGATTCTACTATATCCGAGTCCAACCAAAGCACCCAGCTTATACCCGAGTTGATAGTTGTGAATAGTAGCGAATTGCGCGCCTTAGCCATTGTAGCCCGTCTCTCTTTCTGCGCACTCAAGGCATGCCTCTCTTTCTCGTTCTGCGCAACAGGGCTTTCAAAATCTTGTCGAAGAATCGTTACCTTTGCAAACTTGTTCGGACTAGTCTGTAGTTTCCTAACTGCTTCCTCGAGCTTCTGAAGAGCTGCATTACCTTCCCGACCTTGTGGTAAAATAAATCCAAGTTCGATCAATTCATGCTTATAGTCTAGATGCACCAAATTATTCCAGTACTCTTCATAGAACCGAGCCATGGGCGTTAGAATCAATACTCGTTCATTCTTCTCAAACGAATTCCAACTGGCTGTTAAGTCGTTTAATTTATAACGGCGTATCGAATTCGCACCTCCTTGTGATGGTGGCGGGCCAGTATTAGAGGACCTATCAGTTGAGGAAGTTATCAGGTAGATAACGAAAACAACCAACACCAGAACTGCTCCAACGATAGTAGTCGGCTGGCTCCGCAGGTTGCGTCGTGGCTTATATGAACCCATCTCCTTATGCTTCTCTGTGATCAACGTAGAAGACTTCAGGTATAAAAGCAGCACAGTCGTGTATGTATCACCGTCGATAGAGCAATTAGTAATATCAGTGGTTCCAGAACTAATTAAACTAACTCAATAACTTCGCAAACAGTAGTGATAATTCAAGACTTCAGCTTTCAGACATCCAACTTCTCTTTTTCTCTTGAATTCGACCGGTCAGCAAAAAGTTGTCAATGAAAGCAGTAAACAGATTATCTGTTCCCTAGGACTCGAATGAACTCCCGAATAGCCCACCTCTACTTGCTCAGTCTAAGAACCAGCGCTACTTCACACGTGAAATTCACAAAGAGTTAAAAATGAAGATGTGAACAAATTAACCTCGAGGTTTATGTGATATTCTGCAATTACAACTCTACGCGAGGTTTGAAAATAATCCACCTGTTCTCTGCCCACGTTAGTTTGATAGCCAAGTGTCTTAGTGAGCGATTTAAGGCTTTATACATATATAATATGTCACATTTATGCTAATAATAGTGTGAACAATTCTTTTGTTTACATGACATTTGAATATCCTTTGCAAGCGGATCATACGATCATAGGTGAATATGTCAAGCCTGAAATAACATTAATTTACTCTACTATAATGAGCCTGCCGATTCTTTTACTTGGTTGGATTTTAAGTATTGGTGCAATATCATGATTTCAAATTGTACAAAATACGGCAAAGCTCAGACCGCGTTAGGAAGACCCCACACCAGAAATAGCTTTCTTCGGCTTATAGCGTCAGCGATTATTTCGTAATCAAATTAAACTTGATAATTTGAAGTCAAGATATCGACTTAATAAAGCGGTTGTTGCTGTATAGCCGTGAACCTTTTAAGGCTTAGGATACACAAATCTACAGCAATGGAGCAAGTAACACCTTATAGCTAGCTATCAAAGTACAGTCAATTAAGAGAACAAGATCTCTTTAAGAGTGCTGCCATAAAATAAGTAATTTGAACAAAGACTGAGCATCAATCGCCATTGCAAGAAGGCATATGAATGGAAGCATCTCCCTTTGATTTTATTACGGCGAAATCGTCGAAAAGAACCAGATTTAAAATGTAGTGCGGCTCAATATAATATTTTAAATAGGGTACAACCCTATAATAAACTACAGTCACGGAAGACCTGTTGAATATTTTTTGTAGGCTCAGAGCATAAATGCATAAGTCGGCAGTTACAGTTTCAGTTAATGCAATATTAAAAAAAATAACCATCCGAAATTTCAGATTTGACATCAAACATACAAGAGTTTATTCATTGCCTTTTTTTTCATCATATAGTTTTGTCATAAAATGTCTTCTAGACCACAGATCTCCGTTTTCTCGACCTCCGGCGAGGTCTCTCAGAGCACTGTCGTTCTTCCCTCCGTTTTCTCAGCTCCAATTCGAGCGGATATTGTTCACACTGTCTACACCGGTGTTGCAAAGAACAAGCGTCAGGCTTATGCTGTTTCCGAGAAGGCTGGTCACCAAACTTCTGCTGAGTCTTGGGGTATGTCAAATATTTAATATCAACAAAGAATGTCAAGCTTTGATGGGTTTTGGGTTTGAATTCCTATTGCATCTGTTCTTTGGATAGTCGGGAAGAATCAAACATTGACAGTATTGTTTAGGTACTGGACGTGCTGTTGCTCGTATTCCCCGTGTTTCTGGAGGTGGTACTCATCGTGCCGGACAGGGAGCTTTTGGTAACATGTGCCGTGGAGGACGTATGTTCGCACCCACTAAGACCTGGCGTAAGTGGCACGTAAAGATCAATTTGAACCAGAAGAGATTTGCGACTGCTTCTGCCATCGCTGCTTCTGCTGTTGCTCCTCTTGTCCTTGCCCGTGGACATAAGATCGAGACTATTCCAGAAATCCCTTTGGTCATTTCCAGCGACATTGAAAGCCTCACAAAAACCAAAGAGGCCATTGCTGTCCTTAAGGCTATCGGTGCTAACAGAGATGTTGTCAAGGCTATCAAGTCGAAGAAGCTACGTGCCGGAAAGGGTAAGATGCGTGGCCGTAGACATACTCAGCGACGAGGACCTTTGATTGTGTATGGAAAAGAGGACTCTACAGTTTACAAGGCTTTCAGAAATATCCCCGGCGTTGAGACCATCAATGTCAAGAATTTGAGCGTTTTGCAGCTTGCTCCTGGTGGACATTTGGGTCGTTTTGTTATCTGGACTGAGGCTGCCTTCAGTCTGTTAGACTCCATCTGGGGATCTGAGTCTACTGCTTCTTCTAAATCCGACTACACTTTGCCCTCTAACATTGTCTCCAACGCTGATGTTACCCGTCTGATTAACTCTTCCGAGATCCAGTCTGTCGTTAAGGCTCCTGGTGAAAAATACACCAAGAGAATTGCTGTCCAGAAGAAGAATCCGTTGAAGAACAAGCAGGTTATGTTACGGCTCAACCCATATGCTAAGGCTTTCAAGGCCCAGAAGCTGGGAAGTGTCAAGGTGGATTCTAAGTAAACTGAGCCTAATATATATTGGTTTTAGTGAGGATTTCAGCTGAAAATGTTGTAATGTATCTTATATAGTGAATTTGAACGGTTAAATTTATTTCAATGCCTCTTATTTTCTTGAAGAACGAAAGCAACTAGAAATAGCAATCAAACATCGTTAATATTTACGTATTTCAGTTTTCAATGTAAAATTGAAGAGAATCTTATTTGTAAAAAAGCTTTCATATTAAAATGGTATACGGACAGATGACCTTACAAGTTTTCTATCAACTGCTAAATCTTGCAATTTCATTCCTGCTACTTCACGCACATCGCTATTGTGCTTAGCCCCAGAGATGTGCAGCAGCAAATTTGTTATATCTTCCACCCTTGACTTCGAAATTCTTCAACACTGACTCTATCTCTTCGTACTCTTGGTCGGTCATTGGAGGCACCTCAGTGAAGTTCTCTATCACCTGATCAACAGTAGTTGCACCGGGAATTGGAATGATCTTGAGACCTGGAATGTACTGCTCGTTCTTCTTGAGCCAAGAGAGGGCAAATTGAGCAGGAGTGACTCCCTTCTTTTCCGCCAGATCTTTGATATCGTCAACCAACTTCAGGTTAATCGGGAAAAATTCGTCCGAGAATCGATCAAAATTCAATCTCATGTCATTTGGAGGAATATCAGCTCGAGATTTAATTTGACCGGTAAGAAATCCTTTTCCAAGAGGAGAATACGCGAGAACGGGAATACGAAGTTCGGCACACGTTGAGAGGACGCCAAGATCACGAGCCTCCAATGACCAAAGGGAATATTCGATCTCAACAGAATCAATCTTGTGAACTGCAGCTGCGCGGCGGATTGTCTGTGGCCCAACTTCAGAAAGCGAAATGCCGCCGATCTTGCCCTCCTTGACCAGCTCCGCCATAGCACCAATTGATACCTCGATAGGTCTGATGAGCAAATCAGTAAATGAATCAGCTCTCGACTCGCTTTATGGCAAAAGCACAAGCAACTTACACGTTATGGTCGATACGAGCGCACTCGAACGTATCGATTTTCTTCGTTCCACCAAGAGCTTTAATAGAAGCCTGAACACTCCGACGAATACTTTCAGGAGAACCATCTGGAGCAAATTTTTGCAGATCTACAGCACCTTTAACCGATAGGCAAACCTATTTATTAGCAATTTTGCCTTCAGTTGTAAAGTTTTCAAAAATTTTCGAAGAGAGAATACTTTGTCAGCAAGTTCGGGATACTTAGTGAAGAAGTTCTTGAGCAATGCGAGATTCGCTGTGGGCTCTGCGACTCCGTAGAATTCAGCCGAGTTCAGCAAATTTCCACCCATCTCAATTGCAGTCTTCACAACTGCAAATGCCTGAGATTCCGGAGTAACGACTGGTCGCCTAACAAAACATTAGACAAAAACGACACAACTGTATCCAGCCTTGACTTACCATGTCAGATTCATCAGACCAAAGCCAATTTCGCCGCAACTAACTCCAGCTATTTTAGCCATTTTGTCAATTGAGTTGTTTCAAGGATGATAGAATATCTTAATTGAATGGATAGAATAAATTGGATAGAATTGAACAACCAGATTTCGTGGACGAATTAAAGAGCTTTTAAATAAAATCTGGAGTAGAGCTGCACTGAGACCAAGTTAATATTTGATAGTAACGGAGATAAGATTTATTCATTGCACCGATATTTTCTGGCATGTGTTAACTTATCCCCAGCCGTTCCGTCAAATATTGTAACGAGTAAGTCGCCAAAGGTAATTATTAATTTACCAGCCGTACCTACTAGCTCTGGACGGGTTTTATGGAGTTTTTTGTTTCGTTTATGTCCGCTTTTTTGTCTCCCGGCCGAGAGTTATTTTCGAGACTAAGCAACGATTCAACCAGATGTCAATTAAAATCGGTCAGTCTGACGTGCACCGAATTAAAGTTTGAAAAGCGCACTCGTCCGAAAAGTCGTCGGCGATTACTTAAAATCAGCTAGTTCTAGAAATTTACTGAGGCGCAGATCAATGCACCGCCGGCTTAGGCTAGGCCTCGCAGAATCGAATTTTGTACAAGCAATCTTTTAGGTCCACTTGTTGGACAATCTTGACAATCATTATGAGCGTAGAAACTCCATTCTTATTTTTGTCGTAAACGGTCAAGTGAATGTAGAAATCTACGATATCTGTGGTGTTTGGTGAGAAGGCGTTGGGGCTCGTATAAAAAAATATTTGCGAAGGTGCGCCGACTCTATAATCCAACTTCGACATCATTAAAATCAACGGAGAAGCAGCACATTAAGTTCAAGGTTAATCTGCAACATGCAAGAAGCGGCGCTACAACCAGTAGCCACTCACGCACCGATAACGCGCGACAATTGCGAGGCTTTCTTTCGCGATCTGCGGATGCGGGAGTATAAGGATCGAGTCAACATGATCAGCTCCGTCGCTTGGAACTTTCTTGGGAACCGCATCGCATGTGCCAGCGTTGAACGTTCCATACGGATCTGGAATCCCGAGCGTACCGAGGCTCGCTTTTCAACAGAGCTTAAGGGATATCATGAAAAAGCGGTGGAATGTGTTGTGTGGGATCCCACCGATGCCCATGTACTTGCAAGCTGTTCGACGGATGGGACAGTCAGAGTATGGAACGTCTGGAGTAAGCTCACTTCCTGACTCTATGACAATCTGAATAGAATTTACTGGCAGGCCTTAAAGCAGCTCTGACGAAACTTGATATATAGCAAAACAATGTCTCAACACTATCCGGACAGGAACAGATAACATTAGCCTATCGTACAGTCCCGACGGCAAATTCATTGCAGTAGTAGGAGGGGTATGCTTGTTCTTGTAATGATTAGAAATGAAAAAACCATCTGACAGACAGGGAGGGAAACTTTTTATTATAGACACACAAACATATGAGATTTCTGCTCAATATGATTCAGCAGCGAGCGTATGAGTCTCACGTCTATATTGTTAATAGCTGCTACTAATATTTTGATTTTTTTCTAGATCACAA
This sequence comes from Babjevia anomala, assembly GCA_030580435.1. Lineage (NCBI taxonomy): Eukaryota > Fungi > Ascomycota > Lipomycetes > Lipomycetales > Lipomycetaceae > Babjevia > Babjevia anomala. Next base: position 153,725 of record JAKTSW010000033.1, on the reverse strand, counting down.
GAGCAATATGGTCTTATAGTAGTGAAGTTATAGCTTTGACTTTACTGACTGGATATATCGATATTTTGAGCTGGCCTAGTCTTTCGCGTGTTTGCTTGCTGCATGCACATAGAGCTGCCATTATATGTGCCGAGTTTGACCCTCGAGGAAGGTAGACTGGTTTTGAGATACCTACTGTGATTTGAACTTAACGGATTTTACAGATACCTGGCAGTTGGTAGCAACGACTCTCTTGTTAGTCTGTGGAATATTCAGGAATGGATATGCGTGAGGACATATTCCCATGTTTCGTAAGTTCTACAGAGAGTCATTGATTCGCCGTTCATGAGATATTTGTCTAACGTTGTCAGTCAACCCGTCAGCGCTATATCTTTTTCTTTTGACGGATCGTTTATGGCTCTGTGTTACGAACGTGACGACCCAATAGATATCGTAAGTGTTGCATAATTTTTTGTTTGCTTACCTGCACTTACTAATCTGTGAAGCTCTATTTGGAATCTGGCGACTTCGTGACGCAAGTTCCAAGGCAGTTTCCATACCATACAACCGACCTTAAATGGCATCCATTTAAGTACTGGCTTGCCTTCTCAGGAGATCCAAACGGCCTCAAGATCTGGGGAAATCCTGATGAGAAGAAATAGATATAAAGCACACTTACCTATGAAATGTGCTAAATATACTCTTATTCATCCTACATAAATCCTACATAGATGCTCCCTATCAATCTCTTCAATACTATTGACTGTAAAAAATGGTACACGTACTCGTCTCAAATGGAATTCTCAATAATAGCACGTGATATATATTGGACGCTTACTGTTGCGCAGATATGCCCAGCGAAATTTTGGACACCAAATTGTTTTGTTGCTTGACCTCAAAATTTTTTTCATTCTGCAAGGACAAATTAGTTCTTTTTTCAAAAAAATTTGCTTTTCTTTCATAACAGCTGCATTATACACAATGGGTTTTGGCGATCTGTCTTCTGCTACTAGTAAGCTAATATTTTGATTTTGAACATCATGTCTGCCAGAATAGATGGCAAGTCTGCATGGAGTCTGTTATGATAACAGATAAAACTAAGATTTGATGATGGTTTGCTGATATGTTTAATCCGTAGGCCTTCTGGCTTTGGACGACTGGCTTTTGACCAGGAGCTTTATCAAGGGGTAAGTAAGCTTTTTTTTCGAGTATCAGTTACAGGAATTATCGGCTTTTGAAACGCAGCGCAACGACCAGAACTGGTCTGTCTCGTCCATTCAATTTATGATCTCTTCAGTTCGAAAGTCGCCTTTATGATGAAAACATTTGGTCCGTGTTTATGATCGCGGCTTAAGACCCCGCATAAGAATGAATACACATCCAATATTGTTCACAATTTTCTGATTATGAAGCGAAATAATTGCGCTGTGTTTACAAATTCAGATGATCTTCTTGTTTTCTTCTTTGGAGAGTGTTAGGAAACTTACACGCAATAGATACGTTCCATCCCAGGCTGACGTCGCTATTTTCAAGGCTGTTGGATCTGCGCCCGATGCGAAGTACCCGTAAGTTTGCTTCCAGCAAAATTGTGGATGGAGACAAGCTTAATTCAGTTTAGTAACATTGCGCGTTGGTACTCGAACATTGCCACATACGAGAGCGAATTGTGAGTTTCTTTGCTATGCGATCCTTGCATATCTGCATGTCGAGGATTTTATATTAATTGCCTCAGCTCTTCCCTATCTGGCGATTCCTCTGCAGATGTTGCTACCTATGGTCCTGAGTTGACCTCAGATGCCCCTAAGGAGGAGGCTGCTGCTGAGGAGGACGAAGATGACGAGGTGGACTTGTTCGGTTCTGATGATGAGGAAGAGGATGCTGAGGCTGAGAAGTTGAAGCAGCAGAGACTTGCCGAATATCAGGCCAAGAAGGCTGCAAAGGGGGCCAAGCCCGCTGCCAAGAGTATCGTTACTTTAGAAGTCAAGCCATGGGATGATGAGACAAATTTGGACGAGATGTTGGCTAATGTAAAGGCCGTCGAGATGGAGGGATTAGTCTGGGGTGGACATCAATTCATTGCCGTTGGATTTGGTATCAAGAAGATCCAGATCAATTGCGTCATTGAGGACGATAAAGTCTCTTTGGATGATTTACAGGCTGCTATTGAGGAGGACGAGGACCATGTCCAGTCTACCGATATTGCTGCCATGCAGAAGTTGTAGAACGTTTATGTAATAGTTGTATTTAATTGGTAAATGAAACAATATCTTATACTCTTAAGGCCGTTGGAACCTTTCACAAACAATATTTGGTACGTATTTGCAAACATCTGAAGGATTCTAATTATGTTCCGTCTTACTGTCTTGAGTCTGTCGTCTGTGTTAGAACAGGCGAGATTGTGTCCTCTACGGAAGTTGTGATGGTAATAATATTTGAGTGTGGTCAGCCGATTGGATTTTAGCACATTCACAAACTTAAAATTCACATGTGTTCTTCATTGCTTAATCGATCATGGACAATATTTAAAAAGGAAGATTTGTTGATCCAAGATGATCGGCTCTTATATTTCAAATTCCTTCAAACGTTCGTCAGCTCTTCTATTTCAGTTTTCTAACAAATATTCTATCACTTTCTCCTTATCTGTCCGTCTTGCAAAATAATTAATTTGGATCTTTAAAAATCATTGAAGCAATATAATAAGAATGTCCGCTACAGAGGCTAATCCCGTGATCCCAGCCAAAAAGGAAGTTCCCAGGAGATCTGCAGCCACTGCGGCAGAAGAGGAAGTTAATCTGTTTGGAGCCGAGGACGAGGAAGAAGATGCTGAGGCTGAGAAGTTGAGACAACAGAGAGCCGCTGAATATCAGTCTAAGAGGGCTGCTAAGGGAATGCCGGCAGCTAAGAGTCTTGTTACCCTAGAGGTCGCACCATGGGACGACAAAACAAACTTGGACGAGCTGCTGGGAAGAGTTAAGGACGTTCAAATGGACGGCTTGCTTTGGGGAGGATCTCAGTGGATTGATGTAGGGTTCGGCATCAAGAAACTCCAGATCAACTGTGTCATTGAAGATGACAAGGTCTCTTTGGATGATCTGCAGGCTAACATTGAGACGGATGAAAACCATGTTCAGTCGACAGATGTTGCTGCCATGCAGAAAGTATAAACTGATAATTCAGCTAAGCTAATCGGTTTTAATCTGAAGCAGCCTCACAATATGTTGTACATGATGAGAGAATAGGAAACTAATATAATGACTTCTTGGTTCACATGCCATACTCTATATCTCTATATCGCGCGGCTCTTCATCAGTTCAATATTTTGGCAGACGTTTTGCATCAGATCCTCTAAGTAATTATTTTGTAAATTTAAGTCGTCCATCCTGCTCTTATCCAACCAAAAGCTGTATCCGTCTCTTTCAAATTCCTCTACATTGACTGCCGTGTCTGGAATAATATCCCAGTTGTCTGCGTCGTCTTGCAGTCCACATAAAACAGCTGTCAGATAGGTATAGCATCTGGCTACATCATCGTGTCTGTAACCTCCACCACCTAGAAGTAGAGTAGGCTTCCCAAGATCCACCACCTTGATAATAGCTGAGACAAGTCCGCGAATCGACAAATTCCACTCATTGCATGGATCTCGAGCCAAGCCATCAGCACCACACTGGACAACAAGCGCGTCAGGCTTAAAAGCATCTATCGAAGGGATAACAACCTCTGCGACTATTCTACCAAATGAAGCATCGGAAAGTCCTCTTTTCAGAGGAATATTAATAGTATAGTTCCGCCCTCTACCTTTACCTATGGAACTGATCGATCCGGTGCCTAATGTTCGATAATTTTAGCAAATAGTCATCATTGACTAGTGAAATCCATACCTGGAAAAAATCCTCTGTCATATCTGTGGAGGGACAAACACATCACCTTGTCAGAATATGTGAAGGCGGTCTCGACCCCGTCTCCATGATGAAGATCGAAATCAATATACATAACTTTATCATACTTCTTTCTAAGCCTTAATTGATATATAAGCATATGCGCTTTAGGTGAGATACTGAATAAAATCATCTCGAGAAAAATATATTTCTTACTCCAAAATCCCTAGAACAACATCGTTCAGGTAGCAAAAGCCTGCGCATTGAGCCCGCCGCGAATGGTGCCGCCCACCGTGCCAGTTAATCGCAACTTTCTGTTCGCCAGTTTTGGTGGCAACATTCTCTATCATCAGGTATCGCGCACACGCAATTGTCGTTCCCACTACAGCACGAACATAACTTCCTACCTGTTCAAACACGGGACAGTCATATTCCAGACCATACCTTTTCTTAGCTAGTTCATCTGATGTTCCTTTTGTATTGTCATCATCGCCAATGTCGTCATGATTATCAGAATTGTCATCATTCATGCAGCTCATATCGTCTGACTGAGCAATTTCGCCATTGATCAGAAAATCGACTAGTCCTTCGTCGTGGAACGTAATGATCTGGTGCTTCTGAGCCAGAACAGGCAATATAATGTCTGTACATCTCGCAGGAATATCATACGCGCAAATAAGTCCATCTATCAATTCCGCACGTCCTTCATTTGATGGAAGATAGTTGCAAAGAGAGGTATAGCCTTTGCTCAGAGCGTAGCCTATTTTCCGTTTCATTTAGCTGTTCGTTTAGTTCGCACCCACGTAAAAAACGCGTGAATCGAGACTGAACACCAGACAGCCAAGACACCACACAAACAGAGCACGAACACTGCAACCTTCCGAGATTTCACAGCAGTAAAGTTACAACCACAAACGGACGCATTTCATTAGAGCAATTTTGAAACAGCTATTTTTATAGACATGTCAGATTTAGTTCCATCATCTCGGTCACAGTCTCAGTCGCTGCGACCTCTGAACCGATCGGATTCGGCGTCCTCTCCGTCGGCTGCGCGGGAGGTAATCGATGTGCTATATGAGATATCGCTGCTACTCAATACTGGACTCGATAGAAATGCACTTTCACTGTGTGTCTCATTGTGCGAAAATGGCGTCAATCCCGAGGCTTTAGCGGTAAGATCAAAAGTGAAGCGAGTTGAAGAGCAGTCGAAAGCAATCTTCTAACTACCTTTCAGACAGTTATCAAGGAGTTACGAAGAGACAAATCTTTGCTAGAGGAAAGAACGAAGTCTTGAGTATGAAAGTTGGCCGTCTTTGGTAGGTACGCAGTTGGGGAAGAAAATATGAATTTAACGGCATTAACCAGCGATATTTCATGTAAACAGCTATGTACAAATTATTAATCGATTTACTTGATTCACACCAAAACAATTTTCTAAAAACCAATTTCCATTAGGAGAAAGAAATTTCAAGGAGTACCCCATAAACCATACACCTATAAAAACCAAAAGCTTAAGCTAAGATTGCATCATATTTTGTGGCAAAATATCCGCGCTTAATAAATCCTCTAAGGCACTGTCGTACTGAAAATCCATCGAAAGACTTTCCGCATTCATCGCAGGACCCATGAAATCTAAATTACTTTCCATATTTAGTCCTGTACGACGAATTGCACCCTTGGAAGCAGCACGGAAAAGAACACCATGATCCACCAGATTCTGTCCATTATACCTCGAACCATCCTGCTGTAAATCGAAATCCATGCCCATCTCTATATCACCGGGTGTAACTTGGGAGCCATTGGATGCTCCAGCTGCCAGATCAATTCCAGACACCAACGAGTTCATATCCGGCTCCATGAGTTCATTAATTACGATGTCACCATAAGGCACCAGACTATCCTTCTTTTGGTGCTTTAAATAACTAGGCAGAGCGCTTCTAAAGCTTGGTAGCTGTGGGCTTCCATTATGCGAAAGCTCATCTTCAGGACTATCGGTACTGCTACCGTTTGTCGTAGAGAGAAGCTGCTCATATTCCTCTTGTGAGCGCGACCAGTTCCTATGATATTCATGGGCTGCTTTTACCCCAACGCAGTTCAAAATTCCACTTCGCGTTTCCGCTAACCCGCCACCAAAAGATTCCAGATCAAGCTCCAATTGAGCAAGAAAACTTTGAGACAAAGGCGCCATTTCCTTCAGGTCTTGCAAAGACTTGATTAAATATTCAAGCTGTCCGCGGGCAAGATAATCTACCTTACCGTCGACCGTACTAGATTTCAACATTTGAACAAAACATCGCGCAGATATATAGAGACAGAATGAAACCAATACATGATCAATAGTAACGCCTGCCCGCTCACACTGTTTCATGATATGAATAACTTCCGAAGAAGCCGCAATACAACGTAGTCTGCTTTCTTCGTATTTTTGTCTATGCTGTTGCAAGTTCCGCGTATGATACACGGTAGATTGATGTAGACAAATTGAACAAGCGTGAATTGAGAGACGAAGAAATGCAATATCTGCTGACAAAGGTTCAGACGAATGAACCATAAGGTCCGGAAGAACAGTTGTTACTGAGTTGACCATTTCATCTAACTTCGCAGCTCTCTCGAAAAAACTCAAACGGACACCTTTGATCATAGATATGCTGGGGGTCTCCTGTCTGTGCAAATGATTATGTACGCGTCCAAGTAAAGCAAGAGAGAGGACCTGACCAGCAAAAGAGGACAACCTGACATCAATTTCTTGATCAGAGTCAAGTACGTCCTTAATGAAGATATTACGTTCCTTTTCACTTCTGGAATATGCTTCTTCGGAGCACGGAAGTTTCGTAGATATGTCATTTTCATCCATCACTAAAGGCCAACCAGTTCCAATCGATGCCATCCTGTCGGCAGTAAACGCAAACCAGAACGTCCGTCGGCGTTCCTCAATTGTCGCCCAGTCATTGGTCACTGGCAGACATGAATTCACAGTCTGGTCCGGAACATCAACCTTATTAAGCTGCAGCATCATAGCTGCTCTGGAAGCTATTCCAGACGATATCCACGCCCTCGGAAAGAACATCGCCTTATATTCGTACGTGCAGACCAACACCCAAGCTTGAACATATGTAATGGAACCAATCATTTCTCCCATACCTTTCATCTGATTCTCCTCCAGATATTTTCTGGTGCGCATATAAAATGGCTCTACTAATGACTTGTAACGTGGAATAGACGCAGCAGCGTTAGTCCAAATTGCGTATCGCAGATACAACGGTGGCTGATACTGTGGTGGCCTTCGACAATTTTGCAAATAGCGCTCCTTGTGAATGATGGGCATTTGCAGACCGGCTGTATGAAAGAAATACCTCTGAAGGTCATCGATGATCTCCTGGGAAGGAAGACTCTCAGACATCTCCAAGGAGACAAGATCAAAAGCACCCCCCTCCGTCTGCTGAGGGCGTATATTAAAATTCTCAAAATCTCGTAGATGCGCGCCTACATCTATGCCATTCGCAGATTGGGGAGTCTGAATAGAGAAAAGCATGTTTTGTTCTGATTGAGCTGCCACTCTATCCGGAACAAAGCTGTAATTTGGAGATTCCCTTGGACTGATGCTTTTCCTCTGCGAAGTATGCGCGTTTAGCATCTTTTCCAGTTGATTCATTCTCTGTTCCAACTGTTTGACATATCCTCGCTTGGGACCGCTCTTTTTTCTCGACTCTTCGTATACGCAGACATGCTGCAATCGAGAACAGTTCCCGCAGGAAGGACGAACGCTATCACATTTGAGTTTCCGTTTGCGACATATCGCACAGGCGATTCGCTTTGACACCGCCGTCGGTTGCGGCTTTGCAGACGCAGTCTTGATACTCGACGGTGACATCGAATCGCCGGTAGTGCTGGCATTGCTGGCGTGTGTTCTCGAGTTCGGACTTGTGCCGGGCGATGAAGACAAAGGAGAAACAGAGGGTACAGCTGCGGACATAAACGCTTCAGAGTTATCTAGCGACGAAATCATATCGTAACCCACGGAAGACGTCATTTCATGGAAGTCTTGATCGCTTAGATTAATCTTTTGAAGATCCTGTGATAAAAGGTTGTAATTATATTGCGAGGAATCAAAACAGACTTATTCGCCTCAATTCTGACTAAACATAGCAAGCCACGCACCGTTACTGTCTTATAGGAGCTAGGAAAACAATTCTCAGAAGACAAGTTCGTATTCTAGTCCTATTTGTCAATAAATAGCCCCCGCTTGTTGCAAAATTGTAGAAATGATAAAGCACAAATTCAAGTGGGTAGTACTTAAGGGAAGTCGGAATTCACAAAATCGGATGAAAATGATTATCAAGAAGTTATTGCAGCCAGCCGTGCTGTCTGTCACCCACAGACTTCCACTTCAGTAACTAAGTTTGATTTTGAGGGTTATGTTAACTTAGTCGAGTTATTACAAAGCAGATGCTGCATAAAGGCTATTCGAATAAACACATATGGCAATAACAAGCACTATTCTATGCTGATACTTCAAAACAGCCGTACTCGATCTTATCACCGACACCCCGATGGTACCCAAGGTGGTCTAGCGACGAATTCCTACTACCCATTTCCCAGAAGGTTTTGGAAGTTTCCTTTTTGGAACTAGTTCCATTCTTATCTGGTCATGTTGCCACGCGATTCAACTACGCCTCAACTGCATAATTTCTGACTCGCGGACCCTGGAAAGAATGGCATTAGAAGACCCCACCTTTGTCCAATCTGGATATTAATGCGATATTGGAAAGATTACAAAATTCATCATTAAGAAAGACTAGTAATATACTATAAAATAGTTGTTATAACATTTCATCAATTTAAATAATAACAAAGTATAAGTTCAAAATGCTTCTACCATCTAAACGAAGTCAGTCTATTTAAGCTGGGCGAAAGCCTTCTTAACGGGAGATCTCAGTGGCATGCCCTTCCAATACTTGATGGTCTTCTCTGCACGCTCAGAGATTCCCTCAGGAGTGAATCCGAATCTCTCGTAGACTTTGGTATAAGGACCGGACGCACCGAATCTGTTGATACCGAACTGCTCATGGGAGTACTTGTTCCATCCGAGAGTGGTCATGACTTCAGCGGACATGACAGGATGTCCATCAGGGAAAACAGACTCCTGGTACTCAGCAGACTGGGAATCGAAAGTAAACCAGTCAGGTAATGAGACCATACGGCACTTGTATCCTTTCTCCTCGAGGATCTTGATAGCGTCGAGGCAGATGTAGACCTCAGATCCAGTGGACACGAGAGTAATATCGGCATCGGCGACCTCCTTGAGGACATATCCTCCCTTGCAAGCCTTTTCGATAGTAGATCCCTCGAGTTGAGGAAGATTCTGTCGAGAAAGCGCAAGAATAGAGGGAGTATGTCTCTTGGTCAATGCCATGTAGTAAGCAGCAGAGGTCTCGTTACCGTCAGCAGGACGCCAAACCATGCAGTTGGGGAGAGCACGGAAATGAGCCAATGTCTCGATAGGCTGATGGGTAGGACCGTCCTCACCAAGACCAATGGAGTCGTGGGTGGCAATCCAGATGACACCGACCTCGCTCAAAGCAGAAAGTCTGACAGCACCAGCAGCATATGAAACAAAGTTCAAGAAAGTAGCTCCGAACGGGATGATACCACCATAGGCGGCAAGACCGTTCATGAGAGCACCCATACCATGCTCACGAACACCATATCGGACATAGCGACCACTGTAGGTTCCCAATCCAGTGGAGGAAGGTTGGAAGTCCTCCGCGGTCTTCCATCTCGAGAAGTTAGATCCAGTCAAATCAGCAGATCCACCAACGAGAGAAGGTATAACGTCACAGATAGCATTCAAGACATTCTCAGACAGCTTACGCGAAGCGATAGCAGGGTCCTTTGTAGTGTAAACAGGGAGGCTCTTCTCCCAGCCCTCGGGAAGCTTGTTCTCGATACGGTTTTTCAAGTCAGCAGCAAGCTCAGGGTATTCCGTAGCATACTTCTCGAACAAGAGGTTCCACTCAGCCTCAGCAGTAGCACCTCTGGCACTGGCCTCGGCGCAACGGTCGTATACGTCCTGAGAAACAACGAATGACTCTTCAGGGTTGAAGCCGAAAGTCTCCTTGACATGAACAATATCGTCTTTCTTCAAAGGGCTTCCGTGAACACTGTGAGTTCCCTGCAAAACCGAACCGAAACCGATGGTGGTGGTAACCTTGATAATGGAAGGTTTGTTGTCAACCTTCTTAGCCTCTTCAATTGCGGCAGCAAGTCCCTCCAAATCATTATCACCATCCTTGACCCAGCTGGTGTGCCATCCGTAGGCCTCATATCTCTTCAACACATCCTCAGTCAGAGCCTGGGCGGTATCACCATCGATAGAGATATGGTTATCATCGTAGAAAACGATCAACTTGCCGAGCTGCAAGTGACCAGCGGTAGAAGAAGCCTCAGAGGAAACACCCTCCATGACACAACCATCACCCATGATACAGTACGTGTAGTTGTTGATAATCTCAAAGCCGGGCTTGTTAAATCTGGCAGCATAGTGAGCCTCGGCCATGGCGAGACCAACAGCATTACAAATACCCTGACCAAGAGGACCAGTGGTGACCTCAATACCAGGAGTATCAGCAGCCTCGGGGTGACCAGGGGTCTTAGAACCGAGCTGTCTGAAACTTTTCAGATCATCCATAGTCAAGTCATATCCATACAAGTGGAGTAAACAATATAGAAGCATGCAACCGTGACCGTTACTCAAGACAAATCGATCTCTGTTAATGAATTTGGTGTTCTTAGGGTTGAAGTTCATGAACTTGTTGAACAAGACATGGGAGACAGGAGCGAGACCCATAGGGGCTGTAAACATATTAGCCGTGTTCAATTGCTAAAGCAATTACTCAAATATTCAAACATACCACCAGGGTGACCACTGTTCGCCTTGGTGACGGCATCAGCCTATAATTGCCATTAGTATTTCAAAACATGTCAAAACAGCAGTAAACTTTGACTATCTCATTTGCAGGGTGGTATAACCATGAACAATAACAAAAGGACACTGTATAGAATACACAATTCCAACAAATCTATGGTGCCCGTCCAAGCCGACGTCTTAACAAGGGCTTTCACCATTAGAGACAATAGAGACAAATCTCGGGCAAAACAAAGACAATTGCCATGAACCAGCATACAATTTCTCATTGCCAATTCAGGGTTACACTTGCTTTTATCAAAACGCTAAAGTTAAAGAATGGTATTCAAACGATCAAAAAGCGCGCAAAGTCACTCGTTCACAGCAGACGCTATTCACAATAAACCTCGACGCAAGAAACCAATTACAGTCCACTGTGTCAAATCGATTGAATAAAAGAAAACTCATAATAAGCAGATATATAATGTAAATCCAAAAGAACGTAAATACAAAGCAAAATAAACGCAAATCTGCCTTAAAAAAAAGAAACAATCGTGGCAAACAAAACGTACAAACAAATAGCCAAGTCAATTGAACAGAAAAATATGTATACATACAGCCAGAACACGGATAGTGTTGATAGCAGTAACGTCAAGTTTATCAAAAGCCATAGCTGGAAAATCTCGAGAATATGAAGGAAACTGAACGATTGAAACGAATCAATTGTGAAGTAAAAAAAGAGAAAGACAGGGGAGAGAAAAAAATGCGAGAAATAAGAGGGGCGGCAACGCGGGGACTGCGGGTCACTGTCTAGCGGGCACAAACGGTACTCATGCTAACGTAACCGCTGACCGAGCAGTCCGCACTAGCATTGTCACTGGATTTTTACTAAGTTTTGCCAGCATTAATAATAGTGGCTGATAGTGGATTCTTTTCAGTCTCAATTGGCGCTATCTCACCATGTCCCTAATGTTCAGCTTGTTGGGTCTCTGTTCTCTCGGTTGTCCCTACTAGTTTAACTTCTTGGTTCTCTTTTCTAGCATGTCTTTTTTCTTGCAGTTAGTTAGACGTTTTATCAGTTTGAACGAATGTAGTACTGCAAGATATAAATTATATGGGAGACAATTAAGGAACACCGCTACGTTTCGGAAGCTGTTGGTAAATTTAATCGCTATGCGATTCCGCTGTAGAAGCAAGCGAATAGCGTATCAGTCGTTAACATATGCTCAGCGCGATCAATTGATAGGGCCACAGTTGGCGGCGAAAACCAAAACCGAAAACCAAAAAACAGACAGAAATCAGGAGGCAAAAATAACAGCAACCACAAACAAAGCCCCAGTATCGACATAGCAGACCGAGAAATACACGATGATTGTCAATTCGGGCCTATCATCGCTCTGCTTTTTCTCGTGTAAACCGCACACGGTGGGTGGCAGTATGTTGTAAGCACATTGTCTAGCTTTTTCTAGTTAATCCCCCTCACAGAATGAACTCTCAGGAATCGTGCAATTGCATGCCTGTATGCGTGAATGCTTATTTTCCAGGCTATTTCCCGGCTGTCACTTCGTGAACTTTCGGAGTCGATCGGCCCAAGGCCGTAGACAAGCGGATCATGTTTCGACGAAAAAAGCCGCACCGTTCGCGTAAAATCAGGCTAGACCCGGCGCCTTCGACTCGAAGGGTGTGTGGATATTCGTCACAGCACCGTGGCCCTTTTGCATTTTAACCGATCATTGAAGGGTTTATCCGTTCTGTTCCGACTAGAGAACATCGGGAACGTTGGGTCTGCCTTTTCGACTTTAGATGTTTCGACTCTAGGTCAGGGACGAGGCTGGTGCTATCGATCCCCGGTCTTAAAATTAGATATAATAGACCTTCATGCCAGATCGCATACAGTCTTGAGGTTTGGTTAATGAAGCTACGCATAAGAAACACAAATACTGTGCCTTCAGCTGAGGCTTCTATTCTTTTCTGATTTGTTTCTACTTTGACAAGTTTACTGAAATGGAGAAAAGATGACAAAATACACATACAAAAATACAAAGATAATACGAACAGAATACAAACAGGCTTCATTTTGAACGTTTACGTTCATACTGTATTTGGTCCAATTCCTTCAACCGTTTCTGTAGACCGTATTCCTTCTAAGCAACTGAAGACCTCGCCCTCTCAACTCCCGTCATTACCATCGCTATCTCCGGCTAACGCCTGAGCTATTCCGTCCAGCAAGTCGTCGATCTCATCAACCTTGATGCCGCAACTCATGGATATCAGCCGACGGTAGTCGTTGATCTTCTCGCCAACTCCCGCACCAGCCCAAAGTTCAACGATTTCGCCCACAAGCTCCCGCCGGCCTTTCTGCAAGTTGTAAAGCTCTCTCGCAAGCTCAAGCTCCGGCGATATGTTGTTGTTTCCATCATCGATAGACACATGATTGAACTTGTTATTGTATGTTTCGACGTCGTCGTTTCCTCCGCCATTACCGGCAAGGCTTTTCATTTCTTGCTCACGCACCAACCGCACGAGATCTCGAGCCTGTGACTTCTCAACCAGTTGCCGCAGATCGGTTGCACGTGACTTCATCTGCACTTCTAGCTCGTTAGCGTGCTCGGTTGCTCTCGGTTGCTCTTCTTCACCCCCTATGCTATTGTACAACTCCTTAATCGAGCCTTCACAAGCAACTATCTCTTTCTGCATGCTATCAAGCAGTTGTTGCGCCTGCTCCAAGTCTGCCTCCTTGTCCTTCAGCTCTGTATCATAGGCTGTTGCCAGATTTTCCAGATGATCTGCCATCGCAGGAATGACCTTCTGAGCGGCATGTATGGCAGCTTCTGAGAAATGCGGTTGCGGGACGATATGCGACTGACCAGCAATTATCTTTGCATGGCCTGGCATATAGACTGATCTGTAGTTTGTACTTGAACTGCTACCCCCACCAGTTCGAGTGTGGCCACTGCTGATATGGTTAATACTGCTGTGGATATTAGCGACATTGGGGTGATTCATTTGGTTGTGAGATTTGTGATGATAATCCGCTACATGGTAGCCCGATGAGAGTGAATTGACATTGTCGCCTAAAGATGCACGCTTCCGCTTTCTCTTGCCATTGCTCGCCTGTATGTCACTCATTGTATTTGCCTCTGTATTATCAGACCCACTATCGTCACTAAGTGATGATTGCGACGAGATTGAGGCTGAATCGCCGGAGACGCTGTCGTCATCATAGATGATAGCGCTCCCATTCCTATTGTCGTGCGTCGTATCTTCTTCATGCTGTTCATAAACGTTCGCATATTGTGGTTGTGCTGGGAGAGGTAATGGATGTTTTCGTGGCCTTCCTCTTTTCGGAGCTTGCCTTTGTTGTTGCTGTTGCTGCAATTGATACTGTTGCTGTTGGCTGACCTGCCTACTGCGCATCAGTAGATCGGCAGCTTCTTCTTCATCAGCGAGGTCACCGTTGTCATCTTCCTCCTCCAACTCATCTTCCTCTTCAATAGCATCATCATCATCCTCTTCCTCATCCTCTTCCTCATCCTCTTCAGGTGCTTTCCGTCCACCTGACTTCCTATAACGCGGTAGGCTCTCGGATTTTACCCCACGTGTACGCGAGTATCTCCCAGCTGCGGCAGCCATTGCAGCAGCACCGGCCGCGGCCGCGGCGGCGGCAGCAGCAGCAGCTCGCTTGGCTTGCGAATTGTACTTGACAGTTCCAGCACCACGGCCCGCCGCACTACCACCACGACCACCTCGTGTCGAAGACGCAGTTATGTGCTTTGGAGCGGGTGGTGGACTGGTAGACGTAGGATGATACTCAAAAATTGGTCGAAGGATGTCTTCGACATTATATTGGATAGCAATGTCGCGACCTCTATCTAGGGGTACCCAAGTTCCTTGTGCAAATCAGCGTCCAGTCTCTAAAGGATAAGCTAGTATAATCAACACGTACCTTGGTATTTTCCATAGCCACCTTGAATCTTCTCATGCATGCCTTTTTGTACCTCGCGCTCTAAAATTCGAGTTCGCTGCGGTTTATCGAAGTTTGCTACTTTCAATATTTGAGTAGCATTCACCCATGCATCGGCTCTTCGTCTCATGACAGCCACATTACGGCATATGAACTCATAGACCGGCACCTGCAATTAGGTTAGTATTCCACGTCAAGTCATTATGAGAAATCCGTGCTGAGCTTTTATCGCAATGTCAGGAGAAGGATTCTTAGAAAGAAAGCAGCTCTCACCCCTGAGTAGGTAGCCTTGTAAATCTGAGTATTTGTCGCCATTCTTCAGTTATTTTTCTCTGTAAGTAATAGCCTGGTGAAAAGAGAACTTTAAATACTATAATGACATTGACTCAATTCACAAAGTAAGTGGATCGGCTGTAGGTTGATTTCAGCCAATACACGCCAATCGAAGACCAATTGCTTAGAACAACAAAAATGATTGCCGAACACGTCAGGTATCAATATTTACAACCAGGCTCATCAATCAATATTTGTTGATGCTAAAAAAGATAATATCAGTACGGTCGTCAATCACACAAAGAAGCATAGTCTTTATCAAGCTCGAAGATCCAATACAAGACGCGGCATCAAAAAAATAAACAACTAGCAGACTATCAGCAGATAAATGAGTAATATTGGTAGGAAAGTGAGTGGAAAGACGATAAATTCGTTGAGATGTTGCCTTAGATTAGTGTAAAACACGTAAAATCGCGCCTGCATAATCTCGGGACGAGGAAAAAAATTGAGCAACCAACCTTGAATTCAACAGGCAGGTAGGATGCCTTAGACGCGCTCTCCGTTCGTGATTGTGTTTAACAGACGTGTATGAGAGACAATCAGGCCTCTGTATTCTATCGATTACGCAAAAAAGAGCTCTTTTGAAGGAGAAGAAATAGCAAGAACCGGTCGGCCTTCCGATAGTTTATTAATTTTACAGTATATGCGCTAAGTTGTAGTGTTCACAAGGGCGACCAGCACGCGCGGAGACGGCGTGTACAGTATACTTTAGAGCTTTCTGGACTGTGTCCGGTGTAGCCTCGTTATGTCGTGGCTCTGGCGCCTTGAACAGGCTTGCCCTGTCCGTAGATGCGTACGGGAGATTGTTAGGTGTCACAGAACGCTGACTTTCACTGTGACTGGAACCAATTGGCAAACCAAAAGAAGTAAGCTAAGGCATTATTTCTCATTTAGGGTGTCATATCTTGTATAGTTTGTGTATGAGCATTAAACGCCTTAAGTTAGGCATGCTTACAGACTCAAATGTCAAATCTCATAGAGATTGGACAAATTCTCTCCAATCATGATCTGCCGTTTAATGTGAGTGTAGGGCCCAACATCTAAAAATCGTAGATGTTCTTCCGCATTTTTCGAAGTATTACGCACTATTATTGAAGACTTTGGTCCTTTAAAATCTTATTCCAGCTTTTGGTTCGATTTAGTGGGGATTCAATTTTATTATTTGTAAATTTCCGCACAATGAGTGGAGATGACGCATTACCGCCTATGCGTAAGTACTCGCTTGCTTTCGGATTCTTATTTGGATGCGAATTGCATTTGACATCTGCTAACTGTGTGCTTTACAGCTACGGCGGAGGAGATGAAGGCTGCGAAGTTGCCTCTGGCGTACCGGGATCGATGCGCTGGACTTTTAATCAAGCTGAACAAGTGCAGAGTGGAAGGTTCATATTTACCGTGGAACTGTGAGGTAGGGAAATACTGCAATGTTCTTTTATGAGATTGTTAAGTTCTAATTATTGAATGCAGCATGAAAGACATGAATACGAAAAGTGCGAATATCTAGATTTCAAGTACAGAGTAAAAGCATTGGAGTCGTTGAAATCAAAGAAACTAGCTGAGACTATCTAGACCTATACATCACAATTGATAAAGGAATTATCTCATTCACTATTTTTATTATTCGTAATTTTAAGATTTCTTTTTTGAGCTAATCCTGTACGTGATATGTTGGTTTGGCAAAATATGTGTATATAGAGTAAGCAAAACGATCGATTTTAGCATTTCAATAGATGATTTCTCAAGCTAGTTGCTTTGCTTGACGGACCGTATTACTAACTTAGAAATTGTTCGTCAATTGCAGTGCATAATTACAAAAAATATAAGTAACATTATCTCATTCATGATTTGCTTGTTTGCAAGAATTCATCCAACCTTTAAATGCAAATTTAGACAAAACTATAGTATCGAAGAGAAAACGTAAAACAAAATAGAATAGACAAACAAAACAAAACGAGGTCTAAATGGTTTAAGACATTACAGAGAAATCAAAGGAATATGAGGTCACAGATATCATGCATTGTGTCGATAAGTGGGCTCCACTGTTCTTAAATATGTTTCTTTTTGTTCTCACTTCGGACCTAGAGATTGTCTTGCAGCCTGCTGTAGCCCACCAAGCATTCCCTTTGCTGCTCCGTCCCACTCTTGGTCTTCCGTAATCTTCTGGACCATTTTTACAAGGTCATAGTTAATCTCCTGACTCACAACGCTGTCGAATTTGTAGTCCGGATGCGACCTTACAAACCCTCTAATCCAGCTGGCAGCTGTTTCCAGCTGTCCGCTGGCGCGTTTGCGGATTAGCTCAATGTACTTATTAAGCTGGCATCGTATGGCTACGTCCACATTCATGCTATCGAGATAGCTCTCAACGAGAGATGCAACACCTGGGAAGCATTCACTATCGTCCGAGACATCTTTTCCATTAATGATCTCGTTGATTGTGAACAGATCATACTCCTCCTCCACTGGAACGTAGTTCTCAGCTGAGGAAAGTGAATCAGCCGAAGCCGAGCTTTGGACTGGGGACAAAGAGTAAGGAGTCGACCAATGGGATGATCGAGGCGACTGCTCGTCAACCGATGCTGTTGTTGAACCGTCAGACATAAAAGTGCTGCCACTGCTGGCAGTATCAGCTCGTCTCTGCAAGTTTGAAGAGAATATATCCTTGCGAAAATAGAACTTTTCGGTGTTCACAGAATCGCGATGGTGCGCAACTTGCATATTGTGATCAACTTTCGAGATTGGAAGATAAAAATTAAGTCTGAAACTAAGAATTGCTCGGGTTAGCAGGACAATGAAGATCGCAAACGCGGCATTCTCGAAATCAGTCAACTGAATCTCCATGCTACGGAACTCAACACGCCAACCAATATCGGTACCAGGAGGAGGAGGCTTAAAGCGCATTGTTTGCCAGTTGGTTGACTGTATATTCTCAAAGTGATCCGACGATTTCGTATCGTCTTGGTCAATCAACTCAGAAAATACAACAATCGGATCGCGTATAAACAAATGCGCATAGTGGTTTGCCAGCCGCTCATCAACACCGTTATCCAAAAGCGTCTTTTTGATATCTTCGTCGATAACCAAGTCAATGTCGTTATATTCCTGGCGAAGCTGCGCATCTGTAGAGATATAACAGTCCACCGAGTCATATCTGGACTTCGGGATCACAAGTCGGGAATTTTTCAACGGTTTCAGTCCACGCTCTTCTTCCGTGCGGTCGTCGACACTCCCGGCAATTACGTTCCATCTGCAGTCTTGATCACTTAGATATCCTCTCCAAGCCGGACTAGCAGCTGTTAGAGCCAGAAAAATAGGCCCAAGCGGGGTCAGTTGATCATATAGTCTTCTGGCCTCGTTGATGTCTGTTGATTGGAAGGTAATCTGGAGACAGCAGCAACCCATGCCAAAGCCCATGCTGTCCATGTAGATGCTATCAGGTAGAGCAGCGCCATCCCGCGCATTGGCGTCTTCGGGATAAAGGTCTCTGTCTAATGGTATGGTTGGATCATAGAAAGGTGTCGAAGTATTTTTGTCCTTGTAGATTGGGACGTTCATTGCGACCTTCGTGCCACGACGTGAACGGATATTTGCTGTGAGAGTGGGAAATCTGGCGTGGGGATTGATCAGCTCGTCTGGTAGAAACAAACTGCGACTAGCAGGTCCTGTCGGAGGGAAATATGGGTCTGTAAACTGACCAGGAGCTCCCAATCGAGGATAGGACGCCATTGTGACTGGAAACTCATGCCGATTCATGTGTTCTTTCGCAATTATGCGTCTATCAGTTGAATGTTAACTCTTTAAATTATATAAAACAAAGCTCAAAAAAGTTACCGTTTTCGCATATTGTCTTCAATCCAAAGCAGATCCTCCAGTCGACTTGTAAAGGGTACGCCCGGCGTAGCTTCCAACATATATCTACCATATTCTGGATGAAATGTGGGCATTCGTTGGCAATCACTATTGTTCAGAAATTAACAAATGAAAATTATAGGAGCAATACGATGTAGAACGCTTACTCAATGTCCATCTTCTCCTCTATAAGCCTCATTTTCTTTTCATGTTCTTCAAGAGCTTTCAAAATCTCTGCCTGTCGAAGAGAAAGCAATGCATTTTTATGCTCGTCGTCGAAAGACACAACCATGTATTCGACTTCGTCTCCCCACAGAAGCACGTCGCCCTTCTTATCCTTAGTGTTTCGCCATATATGGAGGAATTGCTAGATATATTATAATCGAGCTCTTACAACATAATACCGTAACTACAGCACATACCTGAATTCCATGTTGTCTAACATGGTCTACATGATTCTTCACCTCGTTCCACGGCAAAGGCGTTCCCAGTGACCTTTTGACGAACCACGGTTAGATAAATTTCTTAATTTTCATCAAAAGCAAAAAAAAAAATCGATATCTTGCTCCTTTGTTCGTAATGCAGCCAACTGACACAATTGTAACCAAAGAAAGTCAAGTGAAAAAAAGAACTACTCACAATAAACCCATTGTATTCAAGAACTTTTACTTTAATGTCACAGCAGCTGCAAGGACAGAGTCAAGAGACAGCTTCGTGATATCTGCTTTGAATTATCGGGTTGTCGGATAAACGTATTAATAATCAAAGAAAAAAGTGTTCGATGAGTTTGGGAAGGAAGCTAGTCCATATACAACGATCTCTCGCAACCTTTGTCAACTGCTAGTGCAGTAGGTGCAAACTATCCTGAAATATCCCACCTACTCTCGACGCAGGACCGAAGTGCAACTAAGAGACCTGAACAAGAAATAAGGCGGGCGAAAATCCAGTCTAGCTTCGACCAATGTGCTAAAGGAGAATCTGAATAGAGCTGAAAGAAATTTGGCAAGAACGTCAAAAGTTCAATTCTCTTTAAACACCGCCGGAATAAACTAATAACGTTTCTTAGCTAGTATCTACCTGTAAAAGTGCAACTTCCGAGATCGCCTCATATCACGTGACAAAGCAAGAAGATAGAGATAACTGTATAGAGATAACTCGTTTAATAACGATTACGGCAAAACAATACGGACTAAGCAGAGTCGGAAAAGCGAATAACAAAAGCGAATAACAACGCATTTTTGGCATGCTGTCATCTTATTACCTATCAGCTGCGTAAGAGAGGCCGACAGCTCAGACACACATATATTTCTGAGACTACAGTGCCCTCATGGTCGGACATTTAATGAAATCAAATGATTGGCGTGAATAACGGAAGATTTACTTCGAAATATCAATCCATTAAATATTATGCATGTGTACTCTCTAAATCAACTCCTATATCCTATAAACCGGTTCGACCTATGGCAATAAAATACAAGACAAAGACAAAAGACAAATGTATACAGAATTCGTAAGCTAGCTTAAGCAAGCTTTGTTGACCCAACAAATAACTAGATAACGGGTCGGTAACATGAGAACCAAAAGGAAAGCACTGATTTAATAAAACACTGTTGACAACGATAGCACCGGCAAGTATTCAAACAGACAATGTGTATCAACCAAATTCAAGCATATTGTACAATAACCGTAAAACGAATTAATCTCCTGCTTCTCTTTAATGTCTTATCATAAATTTCGATACTCTATTTCTTTCGCTTGGGGTCGTGGCTGTAACAAGGTCGCTTCATCATATCAGAACAAGGAACCATCGCTGACGTTATGTCATAAATTTCATGATAAGCCACGAGTAATGCAGAACGAGAGATACTGATAGTGCGTATATCGATGTGTTCGCAGATCGAACTAATCAACATCATCCGTTTTTTCTGGCCTCAGACCCATTATTGGCGAAACCGGTCATCTTTTCCTTTTTCTTGATCAATTTTGCGTGGTCTAGAAGTATAGTATTTATTAGGGAAACCGCCTTCAATGAAAATACAAACAAAAATGACATACGCAGTCCACATGCATTGCATAGCGTTCTTGCCCCATCCGGGCCACGCCGCCATTCAGGTGTTTCAGATATGCCACACTGACGACATCGACTTGGAGGAGAACTTCTCTGTAAAAAGAACGACAGATTAGCGATGTTACTAATTTCAAATGTATGCAACACTTACCGAACGTCTTTTGCCCTTTTTCAGACCATCTATTATACTGCTCTCGTCATCGTACCCCCCCATTTTATCCAAGTTTCCAGGAGAATGTATAAACAGCTGGGTCACGCCTGCAGGCCTATTTTCTATTATCATTCCTGGAACCATTTGGCCCGGCGCTGACAAACCTGAATTTTCCATGTCTATTGATGCTTGCATACTCTTGCTTTGCTGTTCCTCAACTTCGACCTGATCACGCCATATCTGCAGAAAGTTTGCAATTTCTCGAGCTCGGCGAACAATGTCGTCAATCATCGGTAGTGAAGGTGGAGGAGTTCGTGGGACGGGTCCGTGAGGGGGGGGATTCGGAGGACTGTACTTCGCAACAAAGTGATATATATGTGAGGAGTTTTCTTGTATACGCTCTATGTTTCGTCTGTATTCGGTGATTGCTCGGGCACGATCAATCGCTTCTGTATGTGATATCGATACACGATGCTCCAAGTCTACATTCTCTGGATTCATATGTGCCTCGTAGTCTTTAACATGCCGCATGTAATATCCGTTAGGTGCAAACTGCCGATTGGCCGGATGAGAATAAGGAGATTGTGATACCATGCCATTGAACGGAAAAGAGTAAGGATATCTAGAAAGATGAGCTTGCTGCTGCTGTGCGTATGGCGAAGGCTGTATATGAGGCTGCGGTATGTGAGGAGGAGGCTGCATGTGCTGTTGTAATTGCGGGACTTGTACGTGTTGAAGAGGAACTTGCGTGGATGAAGATGTTGAGGATGCTGGCAATGACGATGACATGGGAGCTGGTGTTGATGACGACGACGTAGGAGCAGGGGCCGGCGTCTTCACATCTGAAATAGATTGTAGAGAATGACCATGCATCGACTGCGACTGAGATTCGGGATACGATCTGGCTGCATTGGGCTCAGAGTGTTCCGCAGAGTCCACCTTGGGCATGTCATTAGCTGTGCGATTGTTTGGCGAATCCAGCGCTTGCAGTCGAGGACGCTTGGGTTGGTTGGCGCTCGGTGACGGCGAGCGCTTAATGAACGTGTGATTTTGAGCCCTGATATCATGTCTGACGGCATGATCTGCAGATTCTGATATGACGTTTTGGATTGAAGGCAGTTTGACGTTATTGTTTGTTTCAGACGTCATCCCCTCTTCCTGGGCAAGTTTGGCATGGTTGACCCTTCTCGGGGATACTGGAGTTGACCTGTTGGTGGCTTCATCCGCGGACTTGTTTGGAATCGAAGACGAACGGCGATCTGTTGACTTGACGTCGTACTCGTACCCGTGTCGCAGAGGCGAGTATCGCGAGGGCGACGAGATGTCTAGCTTCCCTGCGTCATTCTGCGAATGATACAGACGAAAATTATCAGGATGCGTTTGTCCGGGATACCTTGGAGTTGAAGACGGTAGCAGCGGTGGTGGTTGAACTATAGAGCTCACCGGGGGAGTCGAGTTTGGCGCCGCTGCAAGATTGGAGGCTATTGCGCTGGATTGATCAGAGCGTATTTGCCAGACCGCAGGTTCGGGCGGCCTTTTGTCACCCCAAGGGGCACTCGTTGGCATGTAGGAAGACATGGCGGAATTGGGCTGCCGAGGAGCTGAAGAGAGCCCTGAGACGGAATCAATGGGCGGTAGAGTCGTTCTGCTGCATCAAAAAGTTTAGGTTTCAATCGTCTTGATTTTCATGCGCTAAAAATATTCACCTCTGAGAAACTTCCGTAGACAACGACGAGCTCATTGCAGATTAAATAGGGCACCTTGCAGGTGCTTTGAACCGACAGGAAGGTATTTGGAGTAAAAAGATGACCAGCGAATTCGCTTTAGCGTCTTAATGCGATCGTATTCACAAAAAGAGCAGCGACGGTGACTAGCGGATGAATAAAACGCAGCAAACACAGTACTTTCAGTCACTAGAAACGTAAATGTTTAAAATGAGCAGGAAAAAGGTAACAGAAAAGATTGTAAAACGAGAGGAAACAAAGCGGAAGGAAATGGAGATGTCTGGGAAATGGGAATACTTGAGACGACTAAAGCCTAAAAACCCACTGACGACAAATCAAGAAAAACTAAGACCAGACCATGTCTTCTTTCTTACTTTTTCTATATAAGTCATTTTCGATATACAGGTAATATTGAGAACCAGAATACAGGATCAAGCGCGCTCACGTCCTACGACCCAGAATACCGATAAAACGGCAGAAACAACCCAGACATAGCTCTGTACCTGCTTGACTTCAGCAGGGAAGCGAGGCCGCTGCCAGTACCTGTGAGGATCTATCTATACAATTCCGACCTGTTTGGCTTAATTTCCGACCTACTTTTTTTTTCTAACAAAGAGTACCGACCAGCGAAAAGTGACCAGGAATGTCTTCATTTTTACAATCGAACAAGCGTGTTGCTAACAGTGCTAGCATGGAAAAAAAGCAGTACGTTGAATAGAATATCTCGACCGACAATGTCATTCGGGAGACCGACAGTAGCTTTAACGGCGAATTAGGAAAAGTAGATCGATCTGGTGCAGATTACGAACGCGAGACAAAACACCAAACAGGAAGTTTACGCCAATTTGGAGAAAAGCCAACTGAAGCAAAACTATTAGCCAAAGTGTAAGCAAAAAGCGTAAGCCAAAGTGTTAAACTGTATCTCGGGCCGTCTTGGCTTGATTGACTTTGCACGAGAACGCCCGTAATAATCTGTACCAAATAAACGCAAGATTATAGGCAGGTCCGAGACTTTAAGCCTAGCGAGAGCATAGAGCAAGCACTTTCATCGTCTAAGATAGCGCGGACCGAAGCTCGTGTGAGATTGCAAGTAATATGCGTCAGTAGCCCCGATCAGTCAAGATCTTCTCCAATCAAGAGATAGTCATAGGGTCGGCCGTAGGGTAGTGTCGCAGCTAGCTGGTTCCTCGAGAAGCCTCGAGACTCCGAACTCGAGGAAGTCTCGGCGCACTCTCGAACTTTGCAGGCAGTGCAGGAAGGCGAAGCTGTCAACTCGAACTATAGAGCGGCCTTGAGGTCTTTCGAGCGTCAGAATGAGAGACATTGGTGGCCGCTCCAAGATGGCGGAACACTTCGAGACATGTATGCGTCAAGCCGGAGACTCGGTCTGTCTTAGATCTTGGTTAAGAGGTTGCGAACTACGCTGGATCGGGGGACAGATGCCGATATGACTTACGCGAGAGGTACAGTGGAGCGGGGGATTGTAGTTCGGAAAGTATCATTTAGGATGTAATTTGGGAAGACATGGCGACTGGGGGCGAAGCGATATTGACAGAACGGAATGCAAATCTGCAGCCAAACCTTTAAGAGTGCAAGCTCGAGGAGCTTGGCCGCTCGCTCTATTGCGGTCGGTAGTCTCTAGCCAGTTCTCACGCTAGAGCGATAGCGAGATAGTGTCGAGCGATCTGGTGCACTACGGCCAAATGACCCAATGGCCAAAGGCCAAGCCCTAATAGCCCATAAACGTGCAAAACAAATGAAGCTGGCCCGGTTAACTTGGCACAGTTGTAGCATCATATATTTGCGACAGCTTGCACAACTTGTTGATGCCTCGTTGTGTGCCATTTGCCAGTTTTCTCAAAGACCTAGCGAGTATGTGATAGAGGATATCACGGTATGTGTGGGTCACTTACGGAGGTTTAAATTTACTTTACGCTAAAACGGCTACGGAAACCTACGATCGCTGCTATGTTTGGATTATTTGACCATCAGCGAGATGTCGCATATGAAAGCGGTCTTCGGGGTCGCATCTGCGATCTAGTGCATCTGCTCGGCGCATCCGGTAAAGCATCTTTGAGTATATCTGCAACATTGATATGTTGCATACAGATTTCAAATGCCGGCAAACTTGTGGAGAAGCGCGGCCACGACGGAAGCAGCTTGGTACAAGTCTGTATCAGACCTGATCAACACTTTTTGCCAGTAGCTTCAATCCCATGTGAGCCACTAGCTCTGAAGTTCTGACTGGCTCTCATATGAAAGCAAATAAAAAGCACGCCGGCAAAGCCATTGGCAAAACCGTTTGAACAGCCACGAGAAAATTAATCAAACTCATATACTGCTGGATCGTAATTCTGTCCGAAACATCTCGGCAGAAAAAAAAAATTCCTAGAAGAGAACACCGATCAGACGCAGAACCAAGCTAATACCGCGATAGGCATCTGTAACTGTTCTGCTTGTTCTAGTACACGCGCTTTTGGCACTGTTGGCAACAGCAGATCAGAACTAAGGAAGGCACATCACTAGCATGGAGCGATCTATGCATGCCCGGAATCTTCGTAAGAGCTTTTGCAACCTCTAGCTATCATCTGAAACAGCTGACGATGACAGCGATTGCTCATGTTTCTACCTCTCGATCAGTGGGCTGCCATTGGTGCCATTTGGGAAGCAGACGTCGAAATGAGCTAGACCTGAGCTTCTGCAGAATGCAGATAGCCTATGCAGGTGCTAATGACCTAGCTGTCCTTTTCTGACCAGCGAGAGATGGTCTCGAGGCATGGCTACCACGCTAAATAGCCGCACACTTAAATTCCTTGGCACAAATGTCAAACGAAATTTCTTCTCTGCACATATGCTGATTTCGGTCGCTGGGGTCAACGGGCCTTCACGGCGGCTTCCTCAATGAACTCCTCCTGTGACTTTTTTTGTGCAGATTCAATATACAAATAATGTCTTGTTTTGATCGCAAATTATGGCTGTTATGGCCGCCCGGCTAAGTTTCGGGTATGTCCCACCTGTGGATCTTGCAGATCTCACAAACAGGAAATATCTAGATCTCAATAATGCCAAGTTTTCTCGGCCAGCGGGGATATCTTGAGATCTCGTAGCCTAGCAATACTGATGCGTATACATAGCACGAACAATTGATGTCTCTGTCTCGTTCTGTCACTCGAAGTGCCCTAATGTTGAAAATATGCATATCAGCTCTCCTGTTCGGGATCTAATTTACGGACCTGCTTGTTCCGCGTGACTATGCGCGCATCCAAGACGCAAGCATGTATCACCCGCATTCTAGGTCTGCCCAGATGGCCTAGGCCTGCGAAAACCATGAGAGTCTGCTGCATTCTTGGCAGCTGCGAGCTTATGTATGTATGTCCCTGTGAGGTTGTTTGAGGGGCGCTGGTGACGGCAGAACTGTCAGGAAACCGTTGCAGATTGAAAATTGTGAATATTAAAGTAATAAATGATAAGACTAATATGGAGAATATGAATATGAATGCGAATAAGAATTTGATGATATCGTACAATGTCTACTTGTTCATGCTCTTATTCTGCCTTCGATCATGTTGATTTTACAGCCTGTCTACCCTGGTCAGCGTCTTGAGGACCTCGCGGATGGGTATGGTCTCAGTGCCAGCCGCCTTGCGTGCCTCAGCCTCACGCTCAACTAAGCGTGTTCCGACGGACTTCATCTTGTCTCCGGCGTACTTCCACGCACCTTCCGTGACAGCCTGAATCCGATGAGCTCCGTGGTATATCTCATCGATATTCACCTCTAGATCTCGGACAGCCCGCGACAGTTCGTCTCGCATACTCTCACTCTGACTGGCCTGTTTCTGTGCTGTATCTGACAAAAACTTTGCCTCCTTCGGCAGTAACAGCGACACATCGATATTCGATGACGGCGGCACTACCGGCTTCGTTTCCTCAACCCCAGTCCATGCCTTTGTCTCTGCTCGTAGTCTAGTAAAGTCTATCAGCTGTGTCAACTGAAATGGGAGCACCTTGCTGCTTACCGTTCCAACCGCTTCTTGAACTCGTCGATCTTCGCTAGGTTAGCGACGTTCTGTGGATGCGCTTTCTTTGGCTTATCTTCATCATCCTGTTTTATCCGAGTCAGCAATCCATATTTCTCAGTCTCACATAAATACATACAGGCCGGCTCCACCAACTAGTCGATATCTTCCCATCTACTAGATCATTCAAAATCTCCTCCTTGATTACTCTCGCTATACATCGTTTAATCAACCCACTCTAAGCCATGCTAGAGCTTTAAATCGACTTACCTATCGAAGCGGCTATCCCCTCATGCCTCTTTTCCTCTTCCAGGTGCCGCCGCGCACACCATGTTAGTAGCTGCTTCATCCGGTGCGGATCAGGTAAGTCTGCATCCAAATGTCTGAAGTAATCCTCTGGGGCAATATCCGAATGTGGTGCCGCTACATAATAGAGGTCGTAAATCACTCTCGTTCAACCAATTAATTTAGCTATTTGTAAATCAAGACTTACCAACAAAGCCGTTCCCTATTGAACTAGCTCTTTTTCCTCGTAACCCTAAACTGCTTCTCCGCTGTACTGTTCCTTGTTGTCGAATTTGCTGATTTCTTCGAATTATCGGTGTATCCGATAATGGCAACGAGACGATCGTAGTACCTTCTCCGATACGTGAGTCGTCGGCTATGCTATGTATCGGCGACAATATCCTATGATTATTCAAATTCTGTTTTCGCTCTGACACTGGTATCTGTTCTCTTGAATCTAATGACTTATGCAGCATTACATCACCTGCTGCATCCAGCTGTCTCGTCTTACTTCCTCGCCCCTTCGTCTTCGTCTTCGTTCCATCTAGTATAGGAGAATCATCGTCGAAAGAAAAAATTTTGCGAGCACGCTTTATCTTATCCAGTTTACGCGTATCGCCTTTTATACTTGGTGAAACTGGACTTAATGGTATTGACCTCGGCTCAACGTTCCGAACTCGTGTGAAGACAAACCCGTCGTCGTCTTCTTCTGCTGCTGAAAAAAACTCAGTCCGTATTCACAACAGAACAGGCTTGAAATAAGGAGCGTCTTACCTTGATGTCTCTAATCAGGGCAAAAAAGAAATATTTGTCAGTCCACTCCAAAAAAAGATAATATAGAATTCTCCCAAGTACTCACCCGCGTAGACTTCCGAGAACTCTCTAATATCTTTGTCTCTGCCACGACCGCTGCTGCCCTCTTTCGCTTTCCGTTCCCTGTTTTTCCCGATATAATTTCTCCGACAGCATTCATAGATGGTGCGACGTTCTCGGCATCTGTTCTGCCAGACTCGTTCCTTCTCTTGTCTCCGTCGATTGTACCAGTTGCAGCTGCCGAACCTCGACTGGGTTGCCGCCGCACTGTGTTAGCCATATTTCTTGTCTGCAGCACTTGAATATGCGGATTCGTCGCGTGTGCAGCTGACTTTGCTATTGCGGTTGTCGTTGCAGTGACTGTCAGTGTCCGGCGCGATGGCATCACAACAGATCCCGCACTGTGGCTGCTTAGCTGTCTTCTTCGCTTGCACCTATTGTGATTGATAGCTTCGTGATTTGTTCAGTCGTTCTTCTCCGCTTGGACGAGACTATTGCGACCGATGAATTGTAAAGGCCGTTCAACGTGGCGACGCGAATCGAAAGCTTAGAGCGCGACAAAAAAAGGTGGTGAAAATATGAAGGCTACCGCGTATTTTAAAACGTCTCCTATGTAGCGTTCGTATTTTCGGTGCCTCAAATTTATTGCTCCTTTTGCTTACTGCCTGCAGCTCTGCAGTATGCTTTGGAATTGGGGGATAGGTGTTTTTCGTGATGTTGAATTTCAGTTGGTGGGAGTGATGTAGGGTGAGTTCTATCTTCTTTTTGGACAGTGTTTACTTTATTTTGTCCACTCCAGTCATCCATATCCGATTTTGTATGCACGCTCTCGCGCTCTCGCTGTTTTTCTCTACCGTTGTCACAGCAACGCCATGACTACTACCAATTTAAATACGGCGTATATTCAATAAACTATCAGATACAATGCATTTTCAATGTGTGGTATTGAAAAAAAAACGATCACGAGGAAAGGGGGGAAACAAATGAAATCGATCATGATTCGGTTTTCTCATGATCATTTTTCTTCGGTGCAAGACTGCCCTCGATTCGTCGTGCAGCCTCGGCCTTCTCATCCCACGACATCTCTTCAACTTTCTTCGATGTGTGAACGCCTGGCAGCTTGTTACCATACTCTTCAATGTCAATTGAATGTCCAACCGACATGCCCACTTTAACGAGAGTCTCGAGCCGACTCATCGAATTGTCGACCAAGTCAGAATCAAACGCCATCCGGTTCGGCTCAAAGAACAGCAGGATCGTGCTACCGCCAAACCGAAAATACCCTAACTCTTCCGTTCGCGACACCTTCGAGCCAGCCGTACGCGTGATTACTGTGCTACCAACCATCATGGCGCCGACGCAGACCATCATCACCGTACCGAACTCCAATGACTCGATTGGCACTAAGACACGTACATTCTCACCGTACACGTCCAGACTGTACAATAATTAGCATCGGCGGACTCTAAAGTCTGTGGCTCTATGCCAATCCTGAATTGACAACTTACGCTGATCGGACAGCCATTGGGTTTACGGTGTAATATGCGCCTTCAATAGTCTTTGGCTCTCCTAAAACTCCATCTACCGGGATATGAAATCTGTGGTAGTCTTGTGGCGCCAATCGGAAAATTGCCATCGAACCATTCACAAACTTGTTGACTAATTCCGAGTATGCGCCTTTGAAGAGCCGATCGATTGAAAAGCCTTTGCCCTTGACCCATATTTCCGTCGCTTTGTCAATTTGGTCAAATGTAACTACGCGACAATCGGCCGGAGAAACTACAACTCTGGGATCTTCTGGTGCTGTACATACTATGCTCCCTGGCTTTAACTCTCGGTAAAAAAATTCATTGAATCTGATTTGTTAGTATAAAGCAAGCTAATTCAATTAACATCTTGTAATTGAGGACTACTCACGACTTGAATTCCTCTAGGGGTTTAAGAAGGTTCGAGATATCCAACTGGTGGAACTCTATGAAAGGCTTGATATCTTTTACTGACCTCGGGTCATCGTATTTCTTCCCTTGTTTAGTACTCAGAGAAGCCAGCAATTTTTTGACTAGCGTGTTAGTAACATTATACATATATTCATAAGACATGGCTTACTTTGCTTGCGTTCCATCTCCCTGCTTTTAAGACCCTTATATAGCAGCCTGATACCAAGTCGCACATATACGCTCATTCGCTCTTCAAAAACATAACCTGTAATCCTGTCCTGAACCAAAATATTTGCCGAGTTCGAGCCCAGTTTGTAGCCACCATACGTGATCTTTGAGACGACCTGTAGCGTGTTAATACCCATAACCACAAATCAAGCTGTCAAAGATAGTTACATTTGTATACCACTTCCGTTTGGCCTGGTCGGAAGTCACGAAGCCTCTAAGAGACAAAGCGTCAACTTGCCTCCAATCTCTGCTGGCACAAGTAGCCAAATGAGTGATAATGTCGACCTCTGACCGCTTTCTCAGTCGGGGCTGATGGCAAACCGGACATTCATTGATCGTAATAATATGCTCATCGTATTTAGGAGTGCTAAAATCCTCCGCCATCATTGGTTCCGATGTTAAACGAATTTCTGGCGTCGCAGTTTCCGAAACATTAAGACTACTATCACTCCTGTTTGCCAGTTGGGCAGCAGTAGGTACTGCTGGCTTTTGATTCTCAACAGACAAATCACTCAAACCTCTTTCTAATTTCTCGAGAAGGCGCCTAGAAGTCTCGTTCGTTTCAGCTACATGCCTGACAAAAGTTGATTCTGGATCAATTTTATCTAGATGAGTCGGCACTGGTGACAATACCTCACCAGGCGAGCTTTCACCAGTCTCTTCGGCATTTAAAGGCGGTGAAATTTTATTAAGCTGATCTTCGAGACAAATGATTGCTTGGCCGACGCTGATGTCCTCATCGAGGGACTTGCCAAACCTTGAAAAGAATTTATCCACTGTTTCTTCACTCAAAGTAGAACCAAGCGCATCGAGCATGTTCGAAATACCGAGACGGGATATCATTCCGCTGTCATTCTCTTCGTAATTCTTCAACATACACCTCCAAAATTGCTGACGAAGTGCGGCATAAGGCACATATTTCACATTTATTTTCAACTCACAATGATGAGAATCTCCCCAGCGCGCCTGATTCTTCAAATTGAGCGGAATATGGTACGGTTTAATATCCTGATCAATTGCTGTTGCAGTTGAAATACTGCTCTGTTTAATCGCATTTGTAGAGTCATCGCCATGCGAGCTGCCGGTCGAACTACTAGTTGAGACATTGATCTTCACCGAATTCTCCGATGAGGTCCTTTGAACAGGAGTTGAGCTCCTCGATCGCGTAAATTTGGACTTTTTTTGCTGCGTATACTCGTCTACAGGGGGGAAACTGTAAAGTCCAGAATCTGGATCCGGTTCCGCAGCCTCTTTCAATATTTCACTAACTGGCAGATTTGCCGACGCTACAAAATCGTTATTCGAGGCACGGTCACGGTCAATCACCTTTAGATTTATCGAATATCCTTGCTCATGTCTGAGAACCGGAAAAACAAATTTCTCGTTATATGAGGGATTCAGAGTGTGTCGCAACGTGCTAGTTCTGAACACTCTCTTTCCGAAAGACATTACGACGAATGGATCCATATCAAAACCGGTCCTGGTAGCGTTTCGTTCAGGAGGTAAGTCAGTGATGCTTACAACCTCGAAAAATACTATTCCCACCATGTCGGTATCTCTGTTGAAAGAATAAGGTTGCTTGGGAGGGGTTTTCCTTATACGGATACGATGAGGACGACGTCGTCGACTAGAATAGTTCGAGTCGGTAGATTGCAAGCTAGTTTTAGAGTCGGGTGCATCAGAAGTG
Source organism: Babjevia anomala (assembly GCA_030580435.1). Lineage (NCBI taxonomy): Eukaryota > Fungi > Ascomycota > Lipomycetes > Lipomycetales > Lipomycetaceae > Babjevia > Babjevia anomala. The sequence goes on along the minus strand of JAKTSW010000033.1, from coordinate 121,912 downwards.
GATCCAGTCTTTGATGACACGTCGTCGTGGTCTCCATTGTCCACGTAATTGCGCTCATATTCGGCGTCTCCTTCCTCCTCGTCATCCTCCACGTAATCACTCGAGTCCACGTTTTCGTTCATATTCACGGGTTCAAGTGAAGCCGGACGAGAGAAACTCGAAGAGAGCGATTTCCATTTCTTGAGAAGCTGCTCATTATTTGCCGTTGGATTCAGCGGATCGACGAGAGTCAATTTCAGTAAGACTGATCCAGAGACTTTGTTTTTGCGAGTGCGAGCGGAATAGAGAGTATACCACTTTGGACTACTAAGTGTGAGCGAAGTAGTTAAACAGAAAAATCTAATTGACATCTCTTACGTCGTGTTTTCATTGTCCACTACCTGAATGTCTTTTTCAGAGAAGGAATCTGAAAGGGATATATCAAAGCTCCCAAGGTAGTCCTACTTATATCAGAAAGATCAGAACTACAAAATATGAATACATATAGAGCCAATTGCTCGGGTTTACCTTGCCAAATCGATCCTTGTCCCAGACCGTACCCTCGAGGATGCATTCTAAATCAACGGCGTAGATGGGAATGTCAAAGGTAGCATTCCATTCTGGGTCCAGTGTTTTCGGGATAGCTTGAGTAGATACTCGGAAACCATTTAGCAGGAGCGTCACAAACTAGATGGGCAGCATTAGCACTTTCATCTGATCCGAACAATGTATTTCCATCGTTGGCCTTACCGGGTCAGACAAGCCATTTCGATCGGCGGCTACCAGAGTTTGGCCCTAGATGATGCAGATCAGCCGATGCGTAACTGATACAGTTAAAAGTTAACTATACCTTGATAACGCAAATCCTCAGAAATAGCTGTGGATCAGAATTCCTGGGAGAAGAGCTTCGGTTCGGACCGGGCGAAGAGTTATGGGAGCGTGATTTGGGAGTGCAGAGATTCTTGAGACCCAGCGGCATAGCAGCTAACGATGGATGGTGATCTAGAGACCGCCGACAACCCAATTTTTCGGCACTGTCAGATGGCGCTCGAAGCTCGATCTAGAGGACAAATAATTCACGACAGCGTCGGATTATAAACGAATGTATACTTATACAGAACGCGTCTGGTAAGTGGTTTTGTGAAAGCTGGACTATAAATGATGATCCGCTTTTCTCCCCTCACTGCCCCGATGGTAGTGCCGGGTAACCATAATGCAGGCAAAAATAGATCCCGAATATTTTTACCCAGCTATCCTAACACCGCCAATCCGGACTATTGCTGCCGGCAGAAGCCTTTAAGTGGGCTGTGAAATAGTGCTTTGCAGGCGAGCCCGGGCGAGCTCATCTTCTGCTGCAGATCCTGTCAGGATTTTGCCGCAAAAAAGCAAAGAGTTCCGTTTCCGTAGAGGCTTCACGAATGGATGCCCCGAGGGCTCCACGAAGCCGCAGACAAGGACTTCTCGAGGCCAAGTGCAACTCGATCAACTCACGCGAAATCCGAGTAATTACAGCTGCTGAAACAACTAGTTACCTTACAAGTAATGGCCTTTTCGCACAGGGCCATTCACATTATATTCCGCACCTGCAGCTTCCTATAAAAACGAAGCAAATATGCTGCCCCGATATAGGCTATATCTCGGTCTGGCTGTCTGTTTCTATGCTATAAACTGTCTACGTTCCGGCAGCGCTCCTGCTTGTGCCGGTTCGTCTTCATGTATCTTCTGCCTCTCCTTGCAAATGATTTGTCGTGTGCTTTAGCAATAATATCTCCATATCATTGATAAAAATCATCCCGAGCAGTTAGCCGCCGAAGCTTATGTAAAACCCCGAGCCGTGATGTTATTGGAGTTATGCAGTCAATGCGTAATTTAATCGGACGCTTTGCCTAATGCAGCTTAAGGCCTTGCCTGGCTGCAGGGGAAGCGATTTGCCGGATTATGTTGTTTCCGAATTTGGAAGAATCAGGATATACTGTTAACAGGATGAAACTAGCTTTTCTGAGTATCACGTGCGTATTGTTTCACGCATGACAACTGAAAATTTATTAGTATCATTATAAAGCACGCCTAATCCTAGAGGCAGTCACTAAAATAACGGTAGTTTTGCAAAGCAATTTGTTATAATTGCGGCCGATTGCTATTCTGCAGGTTTACAAGGCTGAATTCACAAAAGATATCAAACGATTTATCGTGGCTATAGGATTATGAGTGTTCAACATGCTTCGAATGGTGGGTTTTATGAGAGCCCTGTGAAAAGCGGGGTTTTGGTTTTGGTTTGGCTGTTGGTGGTTGGTGGTTGGTGGTTGTAATTGTTACTGACTTATTTGCAGTATATACTTTCTTGCCATCGCCTGGTGGCTCTTCGCCAGTTATAAGAGACCTGCCGGTGCGATTTAGGCCTGGATACATCGGGGCTGCGAGCCTGGCCGTCGGAGTAGGCGGCGTCGCCGGCGACGACAACCTTGACGGGTCGTTGGGTCAGCATAATTATGCGACGACATTCAAGATTCGCCCGGACAGCGACAAGTTAGATCACGATGCTGCAGCGTTAAGAAGCATGCCGCGTATTCTGCCGTCGAACTCGTCTTCCGACGTTACTCCTGCGACGTCGTCAGCGGCCGTGTCTTCGCCTATTCCTATCCAGCCGATGCGACGAGCAAGCATCGCTACTGCTTCGCCTTCTATAGGGCAAAACTATTTTGACGCTATAGAACCAGAGACCCTCTTGCCAGGCAGTCCACCGCGGACTGTGTTGACAGGTTCCGGAAATATCGGCATCGGCATGAAACCGTTTCATGCCTCGACGAATTCGTCGCCGAAGTCTGTGCGACGGACAAGCAATCGAGGACGACGGAGCAGACGCACGTCTGCAACTACACAGCAGGCTTTTGACGAGTCTCTGATTGCAGTAGGCTCAGACTACGCGGCCGCCGCGGACCAGAAATCTTCCGAGCAGCTACTTGGGTTCAGAGTCGTCGAGGACCACTCGCGATGGGACGCTGAGAATAACATAGGAGATGGAGCAAAGTGGACAAACGATGAGCTTGACTTCCATGGCTTTGAAGAAAGCTAGAGCGTGGGCTCACTCACCAGACCAATCATGTAATATATGCCCAAAAATTTGCGTTTACGCCTGACGACACTAATTATGAGCAAAGTTTTAAATTATATTTCGTCATCGATAAATATATAGGATCGTTTTTCTTGATGAGCCATGGACTCCAAAGGCAAAGTGTAAGATAAACTGGAACACGGCGTTTTTTTTGGGTGGGGATTGGTCATGTGTTGCCAATATTATTTGTTTTTTAACTGGTTTGTAATATTGAGGTTTGCTATTGAGTTTGCATGGAAGGACATCGACTCGCTATCACGTTTTTCTTGCAATTAGTGTTTTTGATCATCGATAGCTTACTGAGAGGTTACCTCTATTCGGTAAATGACCAGTCGAACAAAATGAACATATATTTTAAGATTTCACAGTGCGCCATTTATTCAGCTATGGGTTCAACTATGGCCTTCGCTGTCATCACCATCTCCAGTTAGTGCTGCCCGATATGTTATGATTGAAGATCCACGTGAATCCACGCGACTCCACGTTCTGCGATCCGCGTGCGAAAACCGGCGATTTGCTGCTTCGCTTTTATAAAGTTAAAAACTAATATTGTCAGCCTCTTTATGATCCTACGGTATCGGAATAAACACAGTCCCATCAGATACGCTGTTTGTCGGCATTCTCAATCTTCTCCCGATCTCGTCTCAACCACTGTCGATCTTCTGTGCTGACCTGTTGCTGTCTACACTTCAAAAAAAAAATGTCTTCTCGTGCCATTGGTCGGACCTGCCACCAAATAGGAAGCGCAGGATAACCCCAGTTTGAGAAACGCCAGGCCGTCCCGGATTCAGCTTGCAGTGGTCTCTATCAATTCCCGACCCGATGAATCTGAGAATAATAAGACCAAAAAGCAAGTAGACTCCAGAAAGACGGCCAACCCATGGTTTTAATATCCGGGGGCAAAGTATAGGGTAGCGCATGAATAAAAACTCGCTCGACGCGGCACTCCCATCAAAGCTTTCCCGTGTCTCATTGTGAAGCTTCGACAGTGAACAGCTCAGCAACAAAATCCGACAGAAAACAACCGACAAGAGAAAAGATGAGTTTGACCTTTTACCGTATTCATCACACGAGAAATAATATGAAGATACTTACTGTCGTTTCGTCCTACTGTTCGGTAACTATCCATTGCAATTGTTGTGAAAGGTAAAAATTATATCGTCAAATTATATGGTCAAGATGAAAGGTAAGAAAGGTAAGTGGAGAGAATTATTCTCGAATTTGAGGTAACTTTTTGATTGGAGAAAATGTCGACGCGTCAACCAACAATTTCCGTAAATCTTGACACACACGCATGTACGAAAAAATTCACATCCTTCTCTATCGTACAACCAAGAATCTCACAAGCCAAACTCGTCTTAAAAATGATAGCAATTTGCTTATGCTCCCCAACCAAAGTTTCGCCCAAGATGTCTATATTTCTCTCTGTCTTTGTCCGAAACACTTGGCTTCACATTCCTAAACGCATTTTCAAAGTCTATCTGCATGACATTGATCATAGTGTTTGAATGATCGTTCTCGACTTCAGAATCAATGACAGCTTGTAGGCCGCCGCCTAGCACGGCTTTTCGCAGAGCACATACCGCCGCCTCTCGTACAAGAGCTGCCAAGTCAGCTCCGCTGAAGTTACGAGCTCGATCATCAGCCGCAATCGTTGCCAGATCTACATCTGTGCCCAGTGGGGTCTTCTTTGTCACTGTCTTCAGAATTTCTAGTCGTTCATCCTCAGTAGGCAATTCAACATACAGAGGCTTGTCTAGTCGGCCGGGTCGCAGCATCGCAGGATCAATGATATCTGGACGATTGGTCGCTGCGATTACGTAGATACCAGTACGATCGTTTAGGCCGTCTAATTCCGTTAGGAGAGTATTGACCACTCTTACTGAGGACTCAGACTAATAATGCGTTAATTAAAGATATTTTTGCTTAACGATGAATCATTGAAAATTATCATATTACCTTAGAATCATCACGCTTAGGAACTAACGCGTCCAATTCATCGAAAAATATCACGCAGGGCAGCGAAGCCCGAGCTCGTAAAAACACCTGCCGAACAGCTCTTTCAGACTCTCCGACATACTATCCTTGTTAACAATGTATAAAGTAACAATTGCCTGGCAGGCTTACCTTATTTAGCAGCTCTGGCCCTCGCACGGAAATAAAATTCGCCCTACTTTCGTTCGCAACGGCCTTGGCAAGCAAGGTCTTACCACATCCAGGAGGTCCCCAAAGTAGAACCCCAGTAGGAGCAATAATTCCCACCCGTTTGTATAGCTCTGGCTGTCGTATAGGCTGAACGATCGCCATCTGAAGCTCGATTCTTACTCTATTCAACGCACCAATGCTCTCCCAAGTGACATCCGGAATCGTGGCAAATCCTTCTCGCTTAGATGAGGGTTGTACATGAGGGAGAGCGCTCATAAAATCCTCCACGGTAATCGATAATGGCTCAAGTTGTTCGGGCGTCAGCGCATTTGGATAATTCAGTAGAAAATTCTGAATAATGGAATTTTCTCTCTTTCCTTCCTCGTGCTGGCGATACAACTCCTTTTCAAGAGGGTCTCCCGTCACAGCCCCATCGTCAACGTCCATCTTGTCGAAGGAAATGGCAGACCCTTCTTCTGCTGGGGCTATGGCAGGGACATTCTCGAGTTTGTTTTCTCGCAGTTCTTGAAATATTCGTTTGATAGCGGCCACACCTGCTGCAGCAGTCAAAGCGTTCAAATCCGCGCCAACGTAACCAGAGGTCTGTTTCGCAAGTGCCTTGAAATCAAAATCTCCGGATAACCGGAGTTTCCGAGCTAGTACGTTCAAAATCTTCTCTCGCGCAATCTCGTCAGGAACGGTCATCTGGATTTCGCGATCGAATCTTCCCGCCCGCCTCAGCGCAGCGTCAAGCGAATCAGGGCGATTTGTTGCGCCTATAATCATAACCGCTTTTCCATCGGTCTGGTCGAGTGATAGACTGTCCATGCATGTCAGGATTTGAGCAACAATGCGCCGTTCCATTTCTCTCTGTGCACTTTCACGTTTTGGTGTAATAGCATCAATCTCATCGAAAAACATTAGACAGGGTGCAAGAGACCGTGCTTCGTCAAATATCTCCCGAACTCGTTTTTCTGATTCTCCGGACATACCAGATACGATTGAAGGAGCTGAAAGAGAGATAAAAGGAACAGCAAGCTCTGCTGCTATGGCATTCGCAAGCATTGTTTTACCACATCCAGGTGGGCCATGAAGAAGTACGCCCCTAATCTCGTAAGTTTTGATTTTAAACTTCTCTAGCGGAGATAGAATGTATTTACCTGGGCGGCTGAATACCGGTGTGAATGTAGACTTCAGGATGTAGAATAGGCATACCGACCAATTCTAGCATTTCGGCAACAATATGGTCTGCTCCACCTAAATCGGATAGGCGAACGTGTGTAGGAGGTGATCTATCGTCTTTTATTTCTATTAGTATATTAGTCAAGATCTTACAGGAAACACACATCGATTTAATAATATGAATACCTTTGGCTCTTTTATTCGAGCTTTCCTTTACAGCTAAACGTTCGCGCTTCTTCGCCAGACGTGGCTTGAGTGCTGGCTTCATACTATCTTCTATCTGAACTTCCGTACTATCAGCTTGGAGATTTGGTTCCTCTGTTTTGCCAGTTACCGTCACAGCAACAGTAGTTGCTTGATCTGACTTCTCAGCAGTTGCAACCCAGTTACCCACAATACTTTTGTTCATTGTGTTTGTGTCCTGCAATGTCAGAATTAACTCATAGATCTATGGCATCAATTATTCATTACTTTATAGTCCATCAAGATCGCTTCGCTGTCATCTTCGTCTTCACTTTCGGATACATTGACGACTTCGGTTTTATTGAAAGAGACCTGTTGCCCGATCATTTTTCGAATCACCCTCATGATACTTCCTTCAAGTATAATTCGTTTCATTCGCCGAAGCGAACTGTCATTTTCCTGAATGAACTGGAGAATCTCTGTAGGCAGAAGGTCTCGGGCTAAGACTGGGGAATCTTTCTTTTGAGACTTCACCTCTAGAAGCACATGGATCAAGCTCTCCACTTTGGTGTCCAGTATAGTAGCTGCTGAGGTATTGACTGCATTATTCAGATTGCGTATGTTCTTCCTACCCATTTGATTTGTTCTGTGTATGCTCCTCTACGCTTTTTATTTAGATTTTAAATTTTGTAACTTTTTTTTTTATTGGCAAATTTTATTGCCGGAATGGTTTATCCCAGCTCCGCCTAACCACTTGTCAGGCTAATCAATATTTTGGGCACATTTCAACCACCGCATGAGATCTTATAACATTGACTCTTAAAGCAAAATGATTGAAAAAGGCCCACAATGAGCACTAGTAAAAATACCTTAAGGATATTTCCCGAAATCGAAATTCTTTATACTTTTGAACGAATATCTTGAGCCCCAAAGACGATCATGGCATGTCAAACTACTTAATCTTTAGACTGTCTGCTTATTTCAAGGATATCCCAGTGAAGTCAGCATATACCAGCAAGTTTTTGAGTAAGTAAACAGCACCATTTAGAAAGTGCCTTTACCTTAATAATTGCAGAAAGAATATAATAAAGCCGCTATGTTACAAAATTAGGACGCCAGAACCCAAGCTAATTACACTCATACTAAGTAGTCTATCTTATCCGTTCTCGTAATGACGCACAATTAAGGCATATTAGGAGATTGTCCATTTCAGCATTTCTGAGGGAGCATCGCCAACACACTATCTTCGAGCAACTGTAACATTGGCTCTCGTCGGTCAACAAAGCTTCCTCGACCTCCGAGTCGCAGTCTTGGCATCGCTGCACAGTCACTATGCTGTCGATCTGCATACCCGCAGTCATACGGCGTTGTCCAGCAAACAGCTTCCGAATAGTATTCACTAGATAACAATCAGCATCACTGTTAAGTGATTAGGTAGCCCTACAAATATACCTTGAATGTGCGTCTCGATTGGCGTCCCGCTTCGTCTTTTGCAATCCATAGTAATATTCAATGGCATGTCTATATATTCATCATCGCATCCACCATAATCATTATCGGACATTTTCCGCTTTCTGTTTGTGCTACTGAATAGCTGGGCAATATGCGATGATGTCGTCGGAGAAAGAGACGGATCATAGACGTTGGCTGCTCTCGCAACGCCGTCGTCGCTGTACAATTCCATTGGAGAGCTGTCTGCTGGTATATTATAGTAGCTATGGTGCTTTGACTCAGACGAGTAGCTCGAAAGGTTAGTTGTCTCACCAATAGGCGACGAATTGCCTACAAAGCCGTATTCTTGCACCAGGCCAGTTGTGAGCATTTTTTTAGTGGTCTTTTGACTCCAGCTGAAATCTATATGAGTAAAAGGGGGTTTAAACAGGATCGCAGGGAATTAGCTGATATGTATTGCGCTGTCCTCTTTACAACACCTTTAGAGAGTACACTAGTTCAAATATCTGAAATAATTAGAAGAGAACTTCCGAGCAGATTATCCTAAAATTTAACTTAAGATCGCGTCTCACGCGTGCTTTTTCAAAATGAGATTGGTGTGGCGGTGCGGTAGCCTAATACATACTTTACAGTGATTACTTCTTTGAGCTCTGCGGCTGAACCCTGTCAGTAATATCAGTGGCTTGATCCCAAATGAAGCATAAATGCAACTATTTCTCCATTGTAGGGTTAGGGCATTTAATATTATGGACCCTCTGTTATAATCTGATGGTCTGGTAGGGAGCTGTATATTGATCTTGGTTTGACGGGTTTGAGCTCTACATTATTCTATAAAGAAATGGATTCTCCTATAGGTTCCGATGGAGAGGAGCAGTCCGATCTCGAATATGAGGTCCTCATTCGCCGAGATATGATAGACCCTGACATTGACGAGGTTGGACACAAGTCCAGGGCAACATATATAATTTATGAGCCTAAGCAACGGCAATTTAAAGTATGATTTCAGAGTCTATTGTGATCTTCTGATGTGACAATATACCTGAGGACATTTTGTTCTAATCTCTGAATGTTTAGATGTTCTGTGAGAACATGAACTATCCTGATGGCAGCCATGTCACAGAAGAGAAGCTTTATCAGTTTCTTAACGAAGAGGTCCTCACTCAACCGCTGAGTCGTGTGCGAGATCCTGATAACAACACCCCCTCTTACAACTACGCTAGGCAGTATGTGTCTGCAATTCGTGAGCTTTGGCAGCACCAAAAGGCTGAGGGTATGGTTTCTAGGACTGCGCCAGAGCCAAATGGACCATCTGTCAAAGCACTAATGAAGTCGTTGATGCAACGCAATCCTCCTCCAAGAAGGTTTGTATACACAGAATGGGAACTTTTGACTTTTCTAGGTCAGTTCAAGGTTCGCCCGGAGCAGTTTGGTCATATCTGGAGAACGCGAATAGGTCCCGACAAAAGGCTTCGCACAATGACCGACTTCATCATATCTAGAAAGATGATGGTGTCTGGAAATTGTACCCGCATGGCTACTCTTAGTGATATTTTCGCTGTAGAGCTACCTAACGAGGGTTCATCACCTAGCTATGCGTTAGTGCTTGGCTTACTGAACGGGGAGACAAACAAGACTGGAATGTACGAGTATGGTGCGGCTATGAGAAATGCTGATGTGATGTGCTGTCCATTTGCAATCTTAGGAATGTATTTCTTTCACCGTTATCAAATATTAGATGAGGAGCCTCCAAACTTTGCAACAGATCAATATCAGTCCGTTCGTTTGCTGAGAACGAGAAATAGCAATACTAGAGTACTTCCTCAGCAAATGCAGTTCGAAGAGATAGCATTAGATTTTCCGGAGGCCGACTTATCTGATTATAAGAAAAGTTTTTTTGGCAGAGGCCCTGGTGCCAGAGAAACAAATCTCTCGGCAGTATTCAGCAGGAATTCTACCGACGCTGCAGGGAATGAAGAGGATCAAATTACTTCGCTCATACGAACGCTACCAAAAATCATGATGCGTGCTCAGGCTGGTTTCGATATAAATGCTTGTTCCTATAGCATAAGACGTGACATGCATGATCCTCCCGCCGAGTTAACTTCACAAATATTTCCATTTGTCGACCGATGGCTGCCAAATGATGCCAATGCAAATCCAGACTTGAGTTCGTCTGCAATTCGAGTTTTGAAGCTTTTCAGACTGCTTCGAAAATTCGTGTTACAAGACGCTGTTATATTACGACGAAAGTATCCGTCAAATCCCGTATTTCAGCACGATATCTTTAAGTCCGATTCGTACAAGTCATACGAATTTATACTGGGCCACATGTGTGATCGGCTTGATGATCTCGAAGAGCTAAAGGACCTTCGACGATCCTACCAGTCTCTCGAGGGAACCCTCTCATCTCTTGTAGCTGATGTTCACCGTCAAACTGACGAAATCAATAATACACTTAGAGAATTGAAGAATAAATTTCCGGAGGAGCTGGCTGGAGCTTTTGGAGAGAATGATATTCCGATATACAGTTTCTGCCGCAGCCACACAACAGTGCAAGAACTTTGGGATGAATGGACGGTTGGTATTGATGGAAAACCAAGTGTCGAGTCCCTTGAGCAACGTTATGGCAGTAAATGGCGGCGTACAACCTCAGACCGTCAATTTTTCTCTCGTCGAAATGCGATTATCAAAGAAGTAAAGCGTATTGCAATGCAAGAATACAACGGAGATTTCAGGATTGCAATCGAAAAGTTAGATGTAATACGAATGCAGCAACCGTCTAAAACTCTTCATTCATTGGCGGCAATGCTACTTTATCAAACGAGAGGAGAACGAGAGCTCGAAAAATTGACTGCCCGAAATCGCCGTGCTGCAGAACGGCAGCGTAGCGCTACTGGTAGCAGTGTTGTGGATAAAGTAACTGTGGAGACGCAAACATGTGATGATGGCAACTCAGCAAGAGAGCGACCGTCAGAACTAGACTATTCGTCTGATATTATCTCTTCTGAAGCAGTGCAAATTTACGACGCGCAATATTGACCAGCAGAAACGATAATCTTCACTGTAAAATAGACATTTGTATAATATAGTCGGACCGGGAACAGAAGGCTCCTCACGAAGTGCATTGAAGATCCTAGGCCTGACTTGTGTTAATATATGTACAAGTAGTAATCAAGCTACATTAAGCTATATATCGCAAGCTTTCGTCATATGATGTAAATACAACTGGGAGCCCTTTTCAACATCTCGACTTTAAGAATGCTCTGACTCTGCGTAAAGTCTGCGTTTGTCTTCCTATATCGAATAAAAGTATATGTGCCCTTAACATGATAATTACATTTTGATGAAGGAGGTTTCTGGCTGCGATTTCATCGCTCGCAATAAGATGTCTCATTTCTTCGTGGGTTATATTTTAGCTTCTTATGAGTTTTCCTTAAGTTCTCTTTAACGTCGAAGACGCCCACGATAAATGCAGTTAGCTCACTCAAATCCGAGATCTCAGTATGCATAAGTTTCTGACTGGACTCGTTGTCGCCATGTAGACTTTTAACAGGGGGCAAAGTTGATCTAGGAATCTCATATTGATCTGTCAAGAGGCACGTCTTCATTCCAAGCTCGCGAGCAGCTAAAATGCCTGTCTCGAGTTCTCTGGAAATAAACGTGATTCTTTCTGACAATAGACCAGTCCTTTCTATTATAGCTTCGAGCATCCTTTTAGTAAGGTCCTTCGTACTTAAATCTTGTTCCCACGGCAGCTCATACGATGTAACAAATTCTTTATATGACAAAGCAGAACGTCGTAACTGTTGCTCTTCCCTCGCTAATCTCCGGGCAATAGCCTTGATTTCTATGCCTGAATGAGCAATGAGACCAACAGAAATTCCGCGAGCGGATAAAGATTCCAGTAGCGGCTTCACATATCCAGTAATGTAGACTTCGGGCGAGAATCCACCAAGGAGAGGAGTCATTGACTCTCTGATCAATCGTGCATATTGGGCAGGTGGTAACGAATGAGGTACAAAAGGTTTCAATGTACGGTCAATGACCTGGCGCCACCATTTACCTTTTGTTAGAACGGTTGAGTGTTGTCGACCCCACAGTGGATATCGGAGGAGATACGACCGATTTGCTATATAATTATTAGCGAATTACCGAGACAGAACACAACATAACAGGAGCTTAGATTACCTCTAATCCAAGATCTTTCCATTGAACATTCATCAACGTGTATGCCGAAGAGCTTAGTGGCTTTGCACAGCGCAAGATGATACGGTTGGCGACGCTCATATATGATCGAATAGTCAAACACCACCAGGGCTGGCTTTGATATCTTTCTGGGTAGGTTTTGAGACGTGGTCCCAAATAGTGTACTGAGGTAATAACGAGACCTGCTTATATCTCGACTTGATCCCAGGTACTTCACGATCCTAGGGCTGTGCATTTGCTCGTTCGGTGTCTGATAAGGTTTGCAATGACAAGTTTTTGTCGAGTTGGGAGTTTTTGATTACGAAGGCGCAATTACAAAGGCGCACTGACGAACAGTCAAACGCACATGTATTCGAGGTGATCCATTTAACTCAATTTCACACATTAAATATAAAGTCGTCTCATAAATTGCAATTACATATACAGATAAATGCAATTCTCGATACATAGTATCAAGGAATTAAGATTATCCGTTGCTTCCTATATACAAATCTCCATACATGGAATGAGAGCTGGACACAAAACCACGACAGCTTCTAGTTTTCTCACAACTTCTTCGTTAACATAACAGTTCTTCTAATGCCTAACCTCTTAACCAACTTCTTCTCCTTTGGACTTGCAGTCCCAGTTGTCAGCTCTTTCGAGTTGTCAAGTGGCTCCGTAGTATCGGACATAGTGGAAATACTAAGTGATATACCAGCATTACCAGAGATTGCTCGAAGAGGAGGCTTCGGTCGAATTGAAGTCCTTGATATATCAAGACCTCGTTTCACGCTTATTGTGCCTGCCAAAGCACTTTCTGATGTAGCTCTTCCATCCAAGGCAAAATTGAAAGATGAAGACATATCTGTTTCTTTTGAGTAGTCCAATTCAATAACCGGAACGACCGGCGATGAGGAAGATAGATATACATATTTCTGATCGCCGCTAGTCCCCTGTTTGCTAACTTTTAGCCTAGATGGAGTATGTGTCTTGACAGGTGACTTTGCGATCATTGAAGCTGGATCCGTTGATGACGATGACGATGACGATGACGATGATGACGACGATGATGATGATGATGATGATGATGAATACTTACAATTTAACATATTCGTAGACGAAGTAGATGAAGATTTGATAGGTCGTTTCTTAACCCTGCCTGTCGAGGTAGTCTTCGTCAATTTATTTGAATGCACAATTTTGTCCTCTCTGTCCAAGTTTTGGTCTCCATGATATTTCTTGTGCGATTCTACTTCAGCCACCAGAGTCTGCATCGCATGACTACCGCTAATAAACGATCCAAATTTTGTTCTTGCATAACTAGACCCGGATTCAACCATTGCCGTAACGGCGTCCGGCAAAACCGGTCTATCGGACAACTGACCAGTCTCGAATTCAAGTCTGTCCCGGTATAGAGTGCCGAAGCTTTTGGTTGACAAAGTACTCCAAGTTCGCCTTCCTCCTTCTGACTGAACACGTTGTCTTTTGTTACTCTCCTCTGCATGTCCCAACTCAATAGAGATCGCAGATGAGGTAGAAACAAACCCATAAGAGACCTGATTGCCGGATCCACCAAATGTGGAGTCTGGGTGTGCCGACCGCAAGCCGCTGTATGTATTTTTCGAAGAGAAGCTCGATTCCACGATCGCCCTTTCTTGGTCCCGATCTTCCGTTCCGCTAAACAATAATATCAGTGAATGAAACGAGATTGAAATTGTAATTTGAAATTTTGGCGCACACCAATCTGCACGAGATGCCATCTTCTCACGATGATGATATCTAGCTAATTTTAAGTCTTCCTCTCTTGGGCAAGCACGTCTGAGAATCTGTGCAATGGACACAAAATATTGAGAGTCAAGTGCACAAGGTTTTCGACTCAAGTTTTTCTTAACAAAGTCACTCATAAATCTCGATTCAGTGTTGAGGTCAGCTCTGTCAAATTCAAACTGATAGTGATTTCTGGTCCATGGATAAGTCAGATATAGTATGCCTGTTACTTTCAGTCAATATGGGCTCCTTAAACATGAAAAGTTTTGGCTTACATTTAGCTCTTGTCATGGCGACGTAAAGTAACCTTCTCTCTTCATCTATCTCTTCTTCGGAGAACAAGGACCTTGAATGGGGGATTGATCCCTCAAACAAGCCGGGAATAAATACAGCTGGCCATTCAAGTCCTATCGAGTCAATATCTCCCTTTTCAGTTGAAATTTTTTTTGGGACAAACCTTTAGCTCCGTGGATTGTTGATATTGTGACGGCCTTACATGATGAGTAATTGCTATAAACATACAATACAGATGGAACTTACTTCAGTGGGATCCGTTAACCCACTATCTTCCCGAGAAGATGTCAACGCAGCCAGACTCAGAAATTTAGATAGCATAGATTCTTTTGGGCCATCATCGTTGTCTACTTCAGGCAAACAATTCTCCACATCATTCGAGAATTCCTCGATCTGAGTGAAAAAATCTTCAACATTGTCCCATCTAGATGGCCAAGAATCAGGGTGCGCTTTTTTTATATGATCCTGCAATTGTAGCTTTGCAGTAATTTCGCGGGCCATACTCAATAATGGTTTGTCTTCAGAATCTATAGGCGGTCTCAATCTTTGTCGGTCCGCTGACTCGATAATATCAACATAAGCTTTCAGACTTTGCTTAACCTTTGATTGCACGGGCACAACACCATTAATTGCAGCTGTGATTGCCTCCCATAATGAAACTTTCTTTTGCGCGGCATACTGTAAAAGATTGTTGAGATTTGTATTGCCAATACCTCTTTTTGGATAGTTGATTGTGCGTAGAATAGCTGTGGGATTCAGACGTGATTTAATTACTGAGAAGTAATCAAGTAGATGCTTGATCTCTTCACGATCCCAGAATCTGAGACCACCTACAATTCTGTAGTTTATATTACGCTTTGCCAGCTCCAACTCCAATGGTCTAGTGAGCATCGTGCTGCGGACTAATATTGCGACATCAGCAGGCTTCAACATGCCGGCAGAATGATCGATAAGTCGTTCCACCTCGTTGGCGATGAATTGAGCTTCCTTTCTCGAATCGTTAAAGCTGAGATACGAAGGCATATGTCCAAAGCCAACGTTACTATTTATTTTCTTTGAGGGACGACATCTATCTTGTTCTATGACGGAAATCGCAGTATCAAGGATTGATCCCGATGAACGATAGTTTTCTTCCAGACATACAACTTCTGTATTAGAATACTCTTCTCGCATCTTTGTGAAGTTGATTGGTTCTGCAGCCCTAAAACTGTAGATGCTTTGATCCGGATCACCAACAACTGAGATATTATTTCTAGCACTGGAGAATAATCTCATCAACTCGTACTGTGTCGCATTGGTATCCTATTCGAAGGGTTAAGGATTGTCATAAGCGAAAACTGAATGATAACTCACCTGAAATTCATCGATCAATACAGCTTCGAGATTGGCAACACATTGAGGGTAATGAGATATCAAATCAATGCATCTGAGCAGCAAATCGTCAAACTAATTCCAGTAATTAGCAATTTGCATCCTCGCAAAAAAATCGTCTAACTGTTACATCTAACATGCGCGCATCATATAATGCTTTCTGATAGTGTTCATATACTGTTAAAAGTGTTGAATCAACAATTTTATTGCTCTTATTACATAGCTTTCCACTCGCTTTGTAGTTAGAAATGAGTTGCCTCATTTGTTGCCAGTCTTTTCTACTAGTCTCTGGAAATTTTTCTTGCATGATTTGCTGTCATAGCAGTAAGTACTTCAACTTATTCCCTGGTATTTTGGAGATGTGAAAAATACCTTTATGAAATGGTTGCTATCGTCTTCATTCGATATACAAAAGTCAGGGCTTATACCAACTTGACTTCCATACTTCACAAGGTAGCTTCTAGCTATTGAATGGAATGTTCCTAACAGCAGACTTGACGCAACGTCGGGGCCTATACTAGCTGCAATTCGTTCCTTCATTTCGTTTGCTGCCTTGTTGGTGAATGTAGTAACCAGCAGATTCTGAGGTCGAACGCCCTCATTAAGCAAGTGAACCACACGCGACGTCAATGTTTTAGTTTTTCCTTGTAATAGAATTAAGCAATATTTCTTTAAAACAGAACGTATATTCATTAAACACACACCTGTTCCAGGACCAGCGAGTATTTGTAAGGTGGAATTGATGGGATGCTCGACGGACTTCCTCTGCGCATGGTTTAGCTCGGATTTCAACTCCTCCCATTTTTTCTTTCGCAGCTCCGCCTGCTCTTCTAAAATGGCGGTTTGCTGTGGCCAGGACATATATAGCCTTTAGGATCAAAAACCGCTGCAGCAAGAGTTATTTACGACAATGGACGCGAAACACCACGCGCAACAAAATACCCTAACCTTATATCTCTATTGCAGACGGGAGAAGTCACTAAAATCCTACAGGTCTCGATATAACGAAAGCTACAATTATAGATTGGTCATGGTACTAATATTATGGATCACAATCTTGCGATAAAGAGAATGGAAATCTCGCATAATCAGTTCTAACAAAACAATCACTAGTCGCAATTTAAAATTGATAACAAAGACTGATATCATCATATGTTAAAGAAATTAGCACAGTTTCAATGGCGTTGTTTTAAAGAAAGCATCCTCGCCCCCTCTAGTAAATGATGTAAACAAGATTATTGATTTGAGTTATTTACGTATCGATCGACGCACAAATGTGCATGGTAACAGATATAGTTTAAACCTCCTTTAATAACATTATGTCACCAGATAATTCCATTACATTAACCTTATAATACATGGTCCTAAGCGAGCTATCGCATTTGCATCAGCTTCTTATATTTCGATATCAAGATTCTTTCAGTGACGGACGGATTACTAATAGGATGTTAAAATCACTTATGGAGCTCTGGGATTTACTTAATAAATGGCTTACCAGGAAATAATCAGGTGTTCTCCTAGACACAGAAGGCTCACCTGCACGAGGGCACGGATCAAACTGAAGGCTAACACCAAGGGTTAGTAAGAAATCTCTATCTACTGACACGCGATGTGAAAATTTGACTTACAAAGTATACTTCAAATTTTCGTCTATTTCCATGATAGCAGCCTGATTGCCGCATCTGTAGCAATAGTTGGGAGCTTTTTGTTATAATTAGTATGAGTTAAACCCAACAAGTATTCAGGAATTAGATACCAGAGAAAATAGTGACGACCTGTTGGTCCTGACACCAGTTATATCCTTCCATCACAAGCTGATGCGCTCTCGCGACAAGACTTAATCCGTTCTTGTGATTGAAAGCCTCTGATATGTCCTGGCCAAAAGTGTAGCCAGCTCCTCTAGGTGAGATTCCCCATCCACATCTATCGTCCGGATCAGACCAAAGCAAATCGCACATGGGTCCTTCGTGCGGCACTTCCTGTATGCGATCTAGGGCTCGAATATTGTCGAGAGAATCAATTGATGGAGACAAACCACCATGAAGGCAGAAGATCTGGTTTTCAATGAGAGCAGTAAGAGGAAGATAATCGAAAAGATCAGTGAAAATCTTCCAAACATTAGGACTACCATATTTTCTAAGACATTCATCATAGAACCCATAGACTTGTGTGATTTGACGTGACTCGTGGTTCCCTCGTAGAATAGTTAAACGGCTCGGATATCGTATCTTCAAAGCGACTAGTAAGGTAACAGTCTCGACAGAATAGTATCCACGATCGACATAATCACCTATAAATGATTCAGCATAAACAGAAACCATCAACCAGATCAGATCTTCACACAAAAAGACTGAAATCATACCCATGAACAGATAATTTGTGTCTGGATTAGGACCGCCAATTTTGAAGAGCTCCATGAGATCATGGAACTGTCCATGAATATCACCACATACAGTGACTGGGCATTTCTAGATCTGTTGTTAATATGCAACACTGCAAATCTTTCACAGAACTTAGACATACCACTGGCTGTACGTTTGATTCTTCTATTAAAATTTCTTGAGCCTGTGATAGAGTTAGCGAGGTCTCAACGAGATATTTATGGATGAGGATGATGGCAACGACATGTCCAATTAACTACTAAAGCCAGTTCTGCCATCGAGCGCAATTCAGTAAACTCACTTTATCACAAAGACGCTTGACGTCTTCTTCGCTCAGCTGTTTACAGTCCATTAACATTTCTATCCATCGATCTAGATCGTTGACAGACTGATTCTCGTTGACGGTGGACGGAATTAACGACTTGTTTTGAGAGGTCGTAGGTGTTAGAGACGATAAAGAGCCCAATGCAGTACTCGCATCAGCCATTGTTATGTCGGAATCCATCTTTTCGATAGAAATATGGACTCAGATCTTTACAGATGAGAAATTAAAAATTGATGAAATGATGAAATGCTATAATGATTATCTTGACGTGATGGGTAAGTAGGTGAGAGGGCGAGGCACTAAGCGATGTAGCAAATGAGGGTTTAGAGTTCTTGGGGTTAAATTTGATCTACTGCGAGTTGATTTCGTTATATGTAATATATTACCCTCCTTACTCGATATCTAATCATAAACACCGACTAAGCTTCGCTCTCGTGTTTCTACAAACCGGTGTCAACAATACAGAGGCCGACATATTAGTTCAGGCCAAATATGTCAGTGGTCGAGTCTACGATTTGATGAGTAACGCGAGTGTAGATTATCGTTTAGCCAATGCAAGACAACAACCCTTACCCCTCTTCATGAAGGCATACGCTCAAGTTCCACCTCTAATCCACGTGTTTGACAGATCAAACCTGCAATATTGCCAGCTGGATGAAGATTGTTACACCAGCAACCCCAAAATCAACTAAACGCGTACTGCGAGAATTATGAGCGTCCTGCTCGGTTTTGTCGTGAGTCAGGCACAGATGTATTTAAACAAGTGGAGTGATTCACTCCACTCCGGTCGAGTTATCGCTCGTCCATTTTTACAGATGTTTTTCGTTATATCGAATATCGTTATATCGAGAGTCAATGTCGTGTGCAACAAATACTCCGCCGGATTGTGCTTGCTGCGGACTAATAACGGCTATAGAATCTGCTATATTTGCTGCTGGATCTAATCCAGTAATTGGCTCCGTGATGCGGTAACGTCAGTCGTTGCGTAACGGTCACCGTTACCTAACAGAACCAATTTCTACTAACCTATCCACAAAAATAGAATTATCTAGTAGCAAGTACAATACATTCCTTGATTTAGCAGTCATCCTTTTCTCCGGCTATCTCTTCATCTTCACTGTCAATTTCAATCAATTCAAGTGTCTTTTTGCCAATATTTTGGCCTTTTGCTTTGCTGCTGTCAGCAATCTCTTTTTCAACACTCAACACCCCATCAAGTAATTCCTCCTGAGTCATTCGTACTTTTACCTTTAAAACTGCACGTTTTCCTTTTTTGACTTCTTCTATGTTTACCAAGTTGCCAAGTGTCGCAGTCTCGTGTTCGTGTATTATAAGACGGGCTGAATGTCGCTCGCTGAGAGCCGTCAATATGCGGACATGTGACCGCGCAGGTGTTCGCAACACCATCATGTCCTCTTCTAAAGCAATATTGGGCCGATGCAATGGTCCAAGCTCAGGAGAAGAGCTAGTAAGCATGATACTTGGAAAACTCTTTTTGTAGGTATAAAGGGTGCCGTTTCTTCATTTGGTCGATCATTCCTAGGCTCCGTGGGCAGGTAGCGAAGTGCTTTTTTCAATCCAATGGAACTAATCCAGCTCCTCGCCAGGTCGAAAGAGCATTTTGTGATGTAAAGTTTGCTATTCTTACTTGATCGTATGCCAATACCCAATCTACCTTCTATATGCGCTTCACTTGGGCTTCGTGAAATGGCGCCGAGGCTGTCGTCAACGCCGTCGTAACGCTCTCTTTAAAGGTCCAAACATGGCAACGTCAAGCGGTTGAAGAATATGTGACGTATGAGGAGGAAGAACTAATAATTGGATATTGTTTCTATGCAGAAAGAAATAAATCCGCCGGTAACATGGCTGCCATGGCCATCATAGTAAGGAGTCGCGTCTGGCCTTTGCTCGGTCCCGCGTTGAAGGATCAAAGACTTGCTCCAGCCACTCCAAGCCGTGATGATTACTGGTCCATCCTTTCAAAGTATATGTAAAGATCCAACGTTTATAAAGGTGCTGGGGATACTACTTAGGGGAGAGATTTCCGCCTTTGAAACAACAAATGGATTCATAGCCGTCCCGTCGGCACATAGGCATTCGACAACTGTTATCCACTCTTGACGACCAGGATTGGCTTGCCATTTTGTTCTAATGGTTGTGAATGCACAATATCTCTTGTGGATTCCACAGATCCGATCGAAAATCCCGTTTCAACCATGTTTTAAATATGTGATTTATCGATTTTAAATTGCTTGATCGTTCGTTCGACCTCATCAAACCACGCGTTTAACAAGTCTTTTATTGCTCAACCTTGACCTCTATTCGACGTCCAATAACAGATTTAATGCGAGGATGACGTTTGATAAACCGGGGAATCCAATCTTGGCCAATCGTGTGTTTGTTATCTGAAGGTGCTTTAGAGGTCTTCCCACTCCCGTCGCGTCTAGTCTTAACTTCACGAGGTAATTCCCGCAGCAATGTGTAAGTTAAGGATATCCGCCTCTGGTAAGCCACTGAATATACTTTAGCAATGTATTTTCTTCTACTTCTGTAATAGTTGCTCTTTAATCCGAGCAGTCTGACGCGACGGTTTGCCTTTCAGTCTTCGGTAAAGAGTTGTCTTGCTGATTTCCAAGTGGCGCGCAGCCTCGCTCGCCGAGTTATATTTATTGAATTTAATTCCGGCTGCTGCCTCAAGGATCAAAAATTTCATTTTTTTCAGCTTGGAGACTCTACGACGCATAGTGGTGGTGTTCTTGAAGAAATAAGATGAAAGAGTAGGGTGGTTGGTTCCGTCAGGTAACGGGGACCGTTACGCAACGCGTGACGTTATAATATACAAGGCAACATTCTTGAATTGCCACGCTCAGATTTGTTGCGTTTAACAGCAGATGTCTCACAAATTTTTTGATTTCTCTCCTTGGAATAGGCTTTACTATTTGTATAAGTGAAAAGATTGACGTCGAACGAGACAGGAAATCATCTGTTAATTAATATTTTCGACACTTTGAAGCACCGAGCTAAATTGACGAGGGATAACGATTTCTTGTGAAAAACCTCTAAATGGATGGCAGCAATTGAGTATAAAAGGCCTGGATCTAGTGATAAGCGGAAGTCTATGTAAAATTTCTTTAAAATTGCCAAATACTAGACAGAAAAAGAAGGTCAGGCGTCCAATGAAAATTACTACCATTATGCTCAAACTTACTCGAATCATTCGATCTAGACACTGCCGAAGACAAACAACGTAAATTTGCATCCAGATGTCCACAGACGGTAATGGTTTAGTCTTAATTAATCCCGGCATGACAGGTTAGGTTACAGCGGCGAATCCGATATGGGAATCATGACGGGCAGACGTGTTGTCGTACAACTCGCTTTTCAACGGAGACGGCAGCAAGCAACAGCTCGGTTACATAGAATAGCTTTGAATCAAGTTGAAAGTTGGGCCGAATACTAGCATTTAATATGAGCAGATATTGTGTCAATCTACTTCATTCATTTGACTATGACAACCGCAACCGGAAAGCTATATTTTAGTGTACAGGCTAACCAGGCCTTGCGACCGTTAATCCGATCGAACAGAACTCGCACGGCTGCGATATTATTTTAGTTGTCAACTTCACTTTCTTAACTTTAGGTATACATCTTTTGGAGCAGCGTCCTACCACAGAAGAATATTACGAATATCAATTAGCCTTCCGGGATGACTTTGTAACCACAGCCTAATAAAAATTCCACAAAAGATAAGAGGCAATTAATCGTGAAACTAAGCTATTGAAAGCGAGCAAGAGATTGGGTGCTAAAACTATGTTAAAACTGTCATTCTAACTGACTTTCGGGTATCTTCTTCAATCTGCTCTATATGTTTTGACTGTGGAAGATGATGGAGACGGAGACGAGTAAACACCGGAAATCGAGAATGAATACTTGAAGCCGGTCTCCAGCGAGATCTCAAAAAAAGGAACAGCACATTCAGAATGTAGATAGTGTTCAAAAGGTGCTTATACAGTACACTACTGCGCGCTTTCCTGAGTATATATGTACCTTTCGTATCAGAATGCAAAGTCGTAGCGACAGAAGATGTCATGTCAGAGAGCTAGATCTGTATGCGCGGCTAATATGATTCTTCGGAGGTCCGAGCCACAAAATTTTGAAGTCAACAGTTGTCAACGCTATGAAGGATTTGATAGGCACGACGTACCTTGCGAAGAGAATAGACAACTTCAATTGGTTGTCTGTACTTCAGTAGTCCATTGCCGACGTGGGAGAATTTCACGTCAGCAGAGCAACAAGAGACGACTGACTTCGGAATGTGCCAAAACTCGATCTTGAGTTTTATAACCCATTCGCTAATCATAGCATACATGTTATAAGTTCTAAGTTCAGCAAATTTCGGTAATACTTCTAGGAGATTGCATCTCCACTAACCTCATCCTCGCGCGATTGATCGTCTTACCGGGGAATGCATTTCAAGCATTGCTGGTCTTTGCTTGTGACATCTACTAAAACTGCCATCCGTATGCCAGACCCCGCATTTTTCAGTCATTTCATGTCGAACGAATTCTCAATGGACGCTGTTGCTTCCTCAGTCAGAGATTTTGAGCTCCCTGACAAACGCTGTTTGTAAAAGGAAAGTAAAGTTTAGTGTTTGATGTTGCACACGAAGACAAACCTAGTTAGCGAGTGTTTTAGAGCCATGTGGGCGAAAAGCAAACTTTAAAATTGAAATGGTAGATCGTAGTGCCATTCATCGAGCGATCGCGAAGAAGATTTTATTCCCGGTATTTTCGTTTATTTTTATTATCTTGTGCTGGTGAAAGGCGGATGTAATAGGTCTTTCCGGTGAAACCGGGAATTTGCTTACATGGAACGGCAAATTGACAAAAGTCAGCGATTCGCTACGTGAAATTGAATCACTATATCAGCTTAAAAATTAAAATATATTGCAACCACAGACGCATCTACATGCAAATATAGTCAATATATACACTCCACTCTGAATTGCCGAAAGTACGCGCAATAGCATCATTAAGCAGAACCTATCAAGAATCAAAATGCATGAACAGCGAACCAGGTATCTTTTATTTTATAAACATTTTAAAGTGATTGTGCTTGAATGAACAGTAATCCCATCGCCAGTTCCTGTAGCTCTTGTAGGACTGGCCGTAAATTCAAGGAAAGAAAACGAGCGAAGTTAGCGTGACTGAATATAAGTAAGATACAGGCACGATCGCAATGAAGCTCGACACCCGTTGTGTATCATCTAAAGCAATTAGCCTTACATTAATTCCAATGCACTTTATGCGTCTCGGCCCACTATGCTGGGCAATATCTTTCCAAAAGCACCGCCTTCTACATATGTTGTATCCCTTTGGCAGAAGCGCAATCATCTCAATTCCACACAACTAGCAATCTCTAGCTCATCACACAATTTGGCTTTTTTCATGAATTGCTGGAAAAAGAACCGGACCACTGATCAATCGCCGACCCAGTGGCGCAGATCAACAGCGATGCAAGCTTTTTTGGTTAGGTTTGCGGAGTAAAAAGAGCTGATGGAAGAGAGCGTAATTTTCTTAGTGTGGTGAGCCCTGAGACGCTAACGCGGCTCTAGTCGCAAAACCGCAAAGAATGCTCATTCAGCACCTACCATTCTGGTTAGCAGAGATGTGGGTCGATCAGCCGAGCTGGAAAATAAAATGTACATGGGACAAAGCACTAGCGATGTTAAGGGATCTCAAACCTGTGGTCGGGTTTGAAACTGCTTCATCTGGGTTTTAACAGCTGCTATGCGTGTATCATGTCACATTCGCTCAGCTTCGATAAGCACGATAATAAGGCCCTCTATCAGATATATGGTCGAGTCAATTATATGCTCTTCATTCAATACAGGATTTGTTGACACGCGAGATAAATGTAAGCCTGTACCTGACAAAGCGCGCTCGTAACTTGTCCAGACATGGTTTGTCTTTTTGATGAGATCGTGGAAATGTAAATGCATACATTTCCTATATTGATGCTTTAATGCACGGCTTGGGCTTAGTCTCGGGCCAATATATTTACAAACTTTGTCAAACGGCGAATGGGAATAATTATTCGAGACAGTCTCTTATGGCGCTCTCGATGCAATCTGCAGCTGCGCATATTTTCATCTAGTCTTTTTGGTTCTTGTAGACGCCCGCATGTGCGGACTATCACCTTAAAAGCGCTCGATTCATTCCACTGGTTATATCAGCTGAACCAGTAAAAGTGAAGTCACTAGAACGCACTGATCTAATATCTTCCGCTTGGTTTGTCCAGACCATGGATCCCGGTAATATACTCTGCAGACAGCTGCTGTTGCTGCTGCTTCGCTGGTGCTTGAGATCCTGTGTAATAGCAAATTCCTCGGATCTCATGCAATTGACAGCGCTATTTTAGTCCTAGTTGTACCCTCCGACATCTCTACAGGTGTCTTACAGCTGATCTTACAGGAAACTGGCCACACATGGAGGAACGTTGGCCAATATACAAAGAGACTAATAATGGAATATGCGCTACATCTCGCGTGCTTCAGTTCTGATCCTTCGGGCGCGAACACACGTCCTCATCAACAACACATCAGACAGCCCGAATGTACGCCAGTTCCAGTAAAATGCCAAGTGGTCCAGGAATCCCTCTGTCTACTAAGTTCACTAGCTCTACATGATGAGCTGTATGAGTATCTGCGGTCAATTTAATTTTAGGGAACATCAATTAGCTTGCGGTATTTTGTACTTGCCTTATTGGAATTGCAGGCTCTAAACAACTCGTAAGCGAGGTCGATTGGAATTCTGAAAATGTCTTGACATATGCAAAACGACAGTACCTAGTTCCAGAACGACAAGAGAACCCGAAGTGAAACCAACCATTGCGATCTCATGGCCAAAACTCGACTGATAACCTCATGAACACTCAGTAATGGTTCGCAGCCTAATTCTGAGGAATCAGAGAGTCGTTGTGATCTTACTCGTACTACGCGTATATACACGTCTGGTGGCTTCTGAGGAAACTCGTAGTAAAGCTGATACAGGAAAAAACCAGCCTCGAGGAAAATGATTTCCGAAAACGGCATCATATGAAACTCTAAAACAAGAGTAACTGGCTATTTTTTTCCTTTTCCCCTAAAGCTAATTTAGTACTCGTAAGATCTCACGTATTCCTCACAACTTTAATGCAGTAGTCACCCAGTTCTACCATACTCCCTCTCGACTAAAAAATACTCTCACGAGAGAGCGATGAAGCGGTATCTTTTTTCTAGTTATTTAATAATAGTATCTAACCTGTAGTGCGACGTATGTACCAATAAGTTAAAAATTTTGAGGATGAATCCGGCATGAATTGTGCAGCAGAACCAATTGACATTTGTCAGACCATGCTGTCAGCGGCGGAACGACTGCTCTACGTTCTAGCGATACTCTGAGACTTCTGAGGATCGTGGTCTGCTTTTATAAGCGAGCTCTGTTGCACTTTGTGGAACTTATTTTTCCTTCGAACATTTCATCTATATAACATAAATATCCTTCCACACGTTGGCGTTGCAGCCTTCTCATATTGACTCGGTTTTCTATTTCCTCTAAGATATTTCCTTTCAGCTTTACAATATTACCATATATATATCGAGAGAAGATATGGGGTTTGGGGTCAAAGAAGATAAGAATCTAGTGCACGTCCCGGGAACCTCAAAGATTGTAAGTTTGCTTTTTATTTTAAATTGGTCGAGAGTCTTTATTTGAACACTGTGATTTTACGTCCTCATGTTGTGACTTTAGTAAGAACATATGCTCACACATGCGAAATAGGAGGATGTGCTGGCAGCTGGCGTTGTAAGGGTCGAAGCCGAAGACGATTATCACTTCAAACGAGGGACTGGAAAGAACGCCCACATTGTTCTGGTCCCTCAGCCTTCAGACGACCCTAATGATCCTCTGGTGAGATGATTTATCAATTGACGTTCATTCAAATTGCTGTAACTGATTCTAATTAAACACAGAACTGGCCTCGATTCAAGAAGGACATGGTATTTTCCAGCCTGTGTCTTTCACTGGCCATACTATGCGCATCCAGTCCTGTCTTAGCCCCGGGCTATCTGTTGTTGACAATTGACCTGAAAATCTCGTTCATGCAGGCAGCACAGACATCCGGTGCTTATCTCATAACATCTGCAGCATTTGCGCCATTTGTTACCGCATTTGCTATTAGATTCGGAAAGAGGCCTATGTTCCTGTTTGCTATCTTTATTTCTGCAATGGGCTGCATTGGTGCCGCCAACTCTAAGACATACACGGCTTTGATTGCGTCTCGTGTGATCCAGGGTATTGGTGTGGCTCCCATGGAGTCTACTATCTTCTCTATTGTGAATGACATGTACTTCGTGCACGAACGGGGTTTACCGTCAGTGATTATGCAGTTCATTGTGGCTTTCTCATTGGATGGCGTTGGAATTGTTTCCGGACCTTGCATTAATAACCTGTGAGCATATACGTCTTTGAAATTCATTCTTTTGCTATCAAAGTTGACCTGACCTTTCTTTTAGTGGATGGCATTGGACTTTTTGGATCCTGGCAATTATCATGTTGGCAATTGTTGTTCTGGGATTTTTTACATTCCAAGAGACACTCTATGTTCGTGAGAACGCTTCTCCTGAATATGTGAACGAGAAAGATATCAAGGCTGTTACGGAAATGACTACTTCTTTAGCCGAGAAGCAAACGGATTACAACTACAAGGGAATCTGCCCCAAGTGGTATCTTCCCTATGATCCCGATTATTTGAAGGTTCACCCTGCTGGATTTTGGTTGAGCGTTTGGCGTTTTGTTCCTTTACTCCTATCACCTTTAACGTGGTTCACCGTCGCAACATTTGGTATGCTACAGGTTTGGGTTGTCATTGCTTCTAGCAGTGTATCTCAAGTTTTCGCTGCGCCTCCCTATTTGTTCGATGCTACACAATGCGGTTTGCTCTCCGTTG
Source organism: Babjevia anomala (assembly GCA_030580435.1). Taxonomy (NCBI): domain Eukaryota; kingdom Fungi; phylum Ascomycota; class Lipomycetes; order Lipomycetales; family Lipomycetaceae; genus Babjevia; species Babjevia anomala. The sequence goes on along the minus strand of JAKTSW010000033.1, from coordinate 94,545 downwards.
CATCTCTCGTTGGTGCGCTTCTTGCATTTATCGTTTTTGGCCCTGCTCTGGACTTTTGGATTAAGTATTCTGCAAGGCGTAACAATGGTATTTTCGAGCCAGAATTCCGATTACCTCCTATGATAATTTCAACGTTGACAGTATGTTTTGGATTCGTTGGATACGGCACCAGTTTATATAGAGGAGACCATTGGATGGCGCCTGCGTTCTGCCTTGGCTTGATAACGTTTGGGCAAACAATCGGTTGTGCCATTGCAATGTCATATATTACGGATGCCACTTGTGATCGATCTCCTGAGTCTTGGGCTTGCATTTCGGTGATCCGAAACGTCATCGCTTTTGCGTTCCTGTGGTTCGTCAGTGATTGGCTTGAAGCTCAAGATACACAGAGAGTATTCAGTACTATTGGCGGACTGTCTGCTGCGTGCTCGTTGACATTTATTCCTATGTATATATACGGCAAGCGCGCTCGTTCGTGGTGTTACCGTCGTGGTTACATCACCTTTGATGAACGTTTGAAAGCGGACGCTGAGAATCGGCTCACTCAGTCTATCTCGGCGAGCGTCGATTCAGTTCAAGAAGGGAAGAAGGTTTAGACACTGAAGATAGCGGATAGGATTAATTATAGATGTTCACGAATTTAATTTCATCGTTAATTGAATTTTAATTTTTTTAATTTATTAGACACATTAGTCTATGAATGCTGTCTGCATTTACTTGACTTGAATACTGAATCTTCGTCACAATAACAAAAAATCGAGAACAATTGAGGACGATCCATATTTCTTCACTTTGGAGATTCAGTTTAATATGTTACTCTCAGATTTTATGACACATTTAATGACCTTTTTGAATTGAATATCTAGCAAACTGTTCTCATTGTTTTAGTATCTATTTTTGTGTTAAACTGGATGTTGCCTGAATTGACGAATTTTTCCGGCTTCTTTTAATCAGTTCAACAAGTAAATAAATTGACTTCAGGTGGCGACCAGCCATATATGCACATTGTACCTGCTTCTTATAACAATAGCACGGTAGAAGCCGACTATTTTTTGACTGACTCAGTGTATTGAACTCGAGATACGAATCTCCACAAAGATATATTTCAGATGTATATATGACTTCAATTGTTGTACAAAGATATAATATAATATCGATAAGCTTTGAAGCTACTATCTGCTATAGTTCTGACCTAATTTTCAGAAATCAGAAGTCAACATCATCTTAACGTAGGTCGACACGGAGATATTAATACACTTGAATGAAATAATTGTATTTGTAGAAGCCCACGAGAATCCAACCATACTCACTCGAAAATACCTATCATGAGTTAGCAAAGGTTCCTCTTGGTTCTGATCTCGCAAGATATTCGAAATTTTTCTAGATCGGCAAATTTCAGATTCAAAAGAAATTATCTTCAATACTGTAACAACAGCATCAGATAATGTAGATAAGTTGATATTTATGTTCATCATATTAAAATAATTTAGTTGAAGAGCAGAAGCAAAACTTACTCATGTTAATATATTCCTATGACAGAGAAAGAGAAGGCAAGAATCTTTCATTATCTCAGAATTTAGATGAGTTCCGAGAGCATCTTATAAGTCTGGATTTAAGCCCTAAACCTCTCTTGAAATCGACATCATTCTCCTTTGGCAACACGTTCGCCTCATCTTAGGGTTCACTTGCTGATATTTCCAATACGCCGGTTTTAATTCTTTCAAGAGCATAATATTGCCATTCAATTCGAGTTTATTCTGACAAATAATTCTTAGTATTGACAATGACTTTGCAAGACGAGCTCAGAACCCGTAATTTTAGGTTGGATACATTATTTTATTAGACGATTGTGTTCCGATTTTACGGAATTATCTATATCTGGCGTGATCTGACTAACTATTATTTTATATTATAGTTTATATGGACAATGGTAGGCAGCTTCGAGTTCTATCTTACGATCTCATGCTTAAGATGACGGATAAGTTTCTAATGAAGAAGAAGTCTCTAAAGTCATTATTGCGGCGAACCGTGCTGATTCTTTTTTGTTCGCAGGACCGGCATATTGTGCATAGTCCTTTGTATTGCCACCGGAATTGGTACCATCTTCACCTTCAGCCTTGGACTAATTATTTTTTCTGCGGTTTGCATGTATGAAATGCTTTAAAGTGATTCAATTCTGAAAGGACATTTTTAACAAAATATCTAAATAGTGCTGAGGGCCTAGTATTGATATTTGTCGAAGTTCCGTTGCTAATGCGCGTTTGCCCAGTTTCAGAGAGATTTACTATGTTTCTGACTCGCTTCAATAATAACTGGCCGCGAGCTGGATTCTATCTGGCGTGAGTTTCCATTAGGCAAACCTATATGGATGCCTCGCAAGCTAGCATTATTATTCGATTTGCTAACGTATATAAAATGTAGCTTTGCTCTTATTCAGTGGTTTACTTTGTTTATCAGAGCTTCCGGATTGATCGTGTCTGCTGTTTTCTTGACTCTCGCTTCGGCATTCTACACCCTTGCTGCGTTAAAGCACCAAGAGTTCACCAGTAGTTCTACGTTGGGAGGTCACGGTCTCGCACAGCAAATAATATAAGCACAAAGTGTTTGTGGCTTGTATTAGTTAAAGCTACAATTCAAGTTATGATAGGTATAGGGAGGCTTTCTTCGCTGGAAAACTAAATTAGATATGTGAAGGAGAGTTTTTAAATATGTGATGACGAAATTGAAGACGATTTCCTCTATAGTATTTGTTTTGGGGAGGGCAATCTTAAAAGTTGTTACCTTTTCCAATCATATTTATTCAGCTACCTCTCCTTTAATTCTGCTTGAAATATATATATTTTATTGTCTACAATTTTATTTGGCCGATTGTCACAATATGAAGATGTGGGATTTGATCTGCCGTTGCGGATCATATTGAACAGGTTTTCCTATGTGCAATCTAACCTTGAGAAATTCTCAATTTTATTGTACACTCATAGGAGTGTCTATCCAGAAATGTTTCCATTTCAAAAAACATATAGATATGGAGTCCAAATTCTCCTCCGTCACTTGTACATTTACAAATAATATGATACAACTTCAAATATATGAACAAATTTCTTTTAAATAGACAACCCTTTGCTCAATTAATTTCTGTTTAATCTTTCCATCAATTCTCTATTGCGTCTCACCATCTCCTGTTTCTATTCCATCATCGGGTTTATCCTCATCAAGATCACTATCCGTCAGTGGCTCGCCATCAAGGTCGGTATCGATTAAATCCTCCGGATTGGCTGACAAGAGAATCGCAGAGTTTGAATCAGTCAATTTTGAAGACGGAGATGAAAATGCAGAAACTTGTTCTTCAACATTATCAATCTTTTTCCATTTACTGGCATTGACTGATGGCTGTTTCTTTCTTACAGATTTTGTATCATCGGAGTACGTAGCAACTAGAGGCTGTTCCACTGCAGATAGTGTACTAGATTCTGAGACTTCTGATTTGCCGATATGATTGTCTCTTGTATCCAAAGCTGGTGTTGTACTACCGGTAACAAAAAGATCAACCATTTTAACAATATCGTCGTGTATAAATACGTTCCAACCCTCCCAGACGTTTACAATAGACATTATTTGTCTTCGGAAGTTATCTGCTCGAATCCGTCCTTCAAAGGATCTGTATATATCGTTGAGACGTTCGAAGACTCGTACCAACTTTGTTTGAAACCTTCACAAGACAGTGTTAGCATGACATTTGCATGAGAGTGGGGACAAATAATTAACTTACAGGCCTCTGTATTTCCACGTTCCTTTACTGATTCCACCAATACCGAGCCCGGAATTGTGGAGGATATCACCAACTGCCCATAACCTCGCAATTCTGTCTGTAATAGTAGCTTCAGGATCTACGATACTTTCACAGACTACGTCCACGATTTCATCGGCTGCGTGTGAATGATCCATCGCAAAGGCCATTACTCTTGCTATTGCACCTCTTCTCATGGAAATATGCTTAAGTAGTAAAGTCAGGTGCAGATGCGCCAGAGAACCCAGCCACGGCTGCGGGGACTTTTCCGTTGTACCTGCTTCCTCGTCTTCTGAGTCAAGTCGTTCGAGCTCGTCATCAATAGTCACTGACTTTGGCGGAGGAATCCACACTATGCCATCGTTAAATATCTCAACCTCCGAAGTGTTCCAATCATTGACGCCTTCGCCACTCGCGACACTCCAAGCTTTCCAGCGATAATACACATGATCAGGCATGCAGGTATCAAAAAGAAAAGCAAATTCCGGATTATTTCTCTCTCTGGCCATTATTGCGGCCTCAAACTCAGGACCATATTTGACGACGTTTTCTACCATGAGATGAATCTTTCGCAGTGCATGCAGCGATTCTGGATACTGAACTTTAACTTCTAGTCGATCTTGGCTTGGAAATGCGCGCTCGCGGAAAGCAAGAGGAGGAGGAGCGTTTCGGTAACCACCGGTCTTCACAGATATAGAGCGAGGTGCAGAGTTAAATGGAAAACCCGTTCGCAACAACGTCTTTGAGGTACTATAATTGATATCATGACTAAAGCCTGTAGTCGCCCAATATCCTTCGCCGAGATACGTCTGGTCAAGATCTGATCGAGCAGAAGCCGCATTGTTCGGATTGTTAAATACTACGGACACACTGACACCACGTAACTTGGGATCCACATTGGCGAACATGACACTTGTGACCTCTCCATATTTCGACACTAATTCTCTGACTTTGGTAGCGGTGAAGTGAGATGGCAAACCGTTTATCATAATCTTTCTGGTCGATAGATATTCCTCTTCCTCGGTATTTTGTTCATCTGATTGCAAAACCCTATTCGCTCGAGTCTGATCCGGTCGTTTAAATTCACTGAGCGGTGCTGCGCCTGGCTGCCACCGCTTAGCAGGGCTCTTTAGAATAACATTGTTAGAGAATCTGTCTAAAAAATCTCCCATCGCTGTTTCAAAAGATTCATAGCACATTGACCGTGTCCAGATGATATGAATCTTCAACGAAAAAGAACAATGAAGAAAATCATAAGCCTAGAGCTCAAAAGTGACCTACCTCTTCCGATATGGATTGCGTGTTCGGACCCGCTCCAAATCGCCGTTTCAACTGTCCAGGAGGAACGAATCCTCCTCTTGCGGATCCACCCCGGAAACTATCTCGATTGCTTGCAGTAGCTATACAAGTGAGTGGATTGTCCAGACCAATCTTTCTTTTTTATTTTTAAAATCACCACAAAGCATCAAACTGCTTAATATATATACCATTCGAACTAGAAACAAAATCAACGCCATCATTATGTTCGAAGCTCTTCACAAACTCTTCGTAGACAGCGCGAGTTTCCTCGTCCTCGAGCCTTTTGCGTTCCTCTTCAGCTTCGCGAGCCCGTTCAAACGCGGTTTTTTTTTGATCGAAGGAATTTGAACCCGAGCCAACGGAGGCCTGAATGATGATAAGTAAGAAAAGATCAACAAAGCAGTTGCAATTTAGAATAGCACGGCTAGTTACGATAAGAAAGTATCACGCCGATACTTCAAGACTTACTGGATTCTGGGGCTTTGCTGCAAAATGTCGAGCCGGCATTTCTCATTTCTCTTGCAAGTACTGAGAGATGGTGGAAGTCAATTTTTGAGTAACGACGCCGCACAACCACATATATTCATTTTCAGTTAAAGCTTGCCGCTGAAAACATTAGTAATCATACTGGTAACTCTGACTAAACACAGCACAGTCTCTACCACGTGAACTGTTTGTTCTAAGAGATAAATGGCAATTACTCTACGATTCTATTGCGAGAACTGAATTAATTTCGTAGTGGTAACTCAACTAATCTATACCATAGCATAGACCTGGAGGCGTCAAACGAGATCTATCTTAAGCTTTTTCCCCAGAACGCAAGATGACTATCACTATTGGCTTAGAGGCCATCAATGTCGAGTACCTTCCTCGATATCAAAGAAATCAAACATATTACCAGTGATGAGGCCTCATATTGCAAAATATATTTAGAGCTCCGGCTCTTATGGTCTGCTATCTAGAAAACAAGCCTATAATTAGATGATAAAGAAGTTAATTGAAGGAAATCATAATGTGGATGAATATAACTGCTGGCGAAGGCACCGTAGAACAGAACTTGTGAGCGTGCTAGTGATACGACCCGCAGAACAATATAGGTAGGTAGGTAGGTAGTAGGTCCTAAGTACTTTGCTGCATGTCCATGATATGTTACATGCTCGAGGACCTTGAGTACGTAAGCGCACGTGAGTGGACGTGAGCCATCTTTCTACATATGAACGAGCGACAAAAAGACAACTAAGGCTTGGGAAAGCTAATCTACTCGGAAACAAGTACAACGCTCAGTCTTTTGATGCAATAAGAACGAAGACGAAACTATCAGACTAATAAAGCAATATAACAGCTATAGAGGATAAAGCAATATACAGTTGGAGTGGCACCGCGACTACTAAGAGAAAGAACCAGTTCAATTTGTATGAATCATTCGCTGTAGGTATGCAGCATGATGGACGCTACTTGCCAATTATTAATTATCTAAGCTGTACACAAAACAGTGCGCAACACACTATTGCAATCTAGAAGCATCAGGGCAACGTAGAACGTAACCTATAGTCAAAAGAAGATGCAAGTAGCACAAATTGGTTGCTATTGAAGCCAGCCAGCCATAGCTTGATTTTATTGGGTGGTCGCTATATCAGTAAATATATAAGCGCATAGACGGCTTAATAAACAGAAATTGGAAGAGAAAGAAATTAAACGCAATTGAGCCATCAATATAAACGAGTAGTAGATGAGGAAACGCAATATCAAGGTTAGTGACATCACTAAAAATCTGCAAATTGTGAGATCATCAAAGGTCTAGACAACGGCAGCAACGTCTCGAGGCCTGAACAGCGGATTCCAGGATCAAGAAAGATATCCGTGATTTATTCTATACGGCACGAACGGCGTAACTTCGCACGCAAAGCGAGAATTGTTTTGAAGCAACTTGAGAACGCCCAACTGGCTTCCCTAACAGCTAGCTAACTACAGTGAGCGCTCCGACTTGTAATAATAAGGTAAGTAGCCTCTATGACCGAATCGATTAAAACTAGCTAAAAAAGCCTTTTCAAATTGGCTTTCTAAATCAAGGAAAATGTTCTGGTCACAAAATGCTTAATTGAAGACAAAAATGAGCGGTAATACATTTGAAGACTTCTCCAGAATTCGATTGTCTCAAAACGAGGTAAACGAGAACGTGCACACGAGATTCGCACATATCCAGCTCAGTTAGAACATTAAAGAAACTCCAGAGAAAGAACCTCGAAGGAAATCAGCTCAAATGGCCAAGAAGTTACGGGAAATTGATTCAGAAATCTAACGAATCAAGTTAGAAGCAGGGAAAGAGTGATAAAAGAACAAATCCAGCTTGTGAAGGTAGTGAACACAACCGCAGTCAATATATTTTGTTATCTTTAAGCACGTTTGGACATGTTTCTTGTTTATAGCTAACTGCAACGATAAATTTTCTCGATTTCGTCATGCAACCGATTCTACGAACCAGATGACGGACGAGAAAACGTCTCGTGCAGCTATTATGCGCTTTGTTGCACTTCAAGTAATTTGCATTGGAATAAATGCAACACCTCGAAAATGCACAGACAGGCTATTTAGTTTTTGTAAAAAGATTGCGAATAAAACTAGTCGAGTAAATGAATTGCATTTGTGTGCAAAGTAACTTCTGCCGCCCGGCTTAGGCAAACTCCTGATGGAATCAGTGGCACTTATTCACTGATCACTTTCTCACAAGTCGTATCATACGTTTGCATGCTTGTGCATCTTCAGGGTCAATTGTCGCAGTCACGGCAGTCACTAACATCAGCAGACCAGAGACGCAACTAGCAGTATATCTATCGGCATTGCGAAATACAGTTTCACACCGACTTCCGAGCCTCTAAAGAATATCCGATGACATGCTCAGTAGAAGAGAGACTGCTTCGTCATATACAGATGTAACCACTACACAGTTGCTGACATTTTCATGACTGAAGAAAGCTGCTGAGATGAGACCAGAGCAGGTCGAGAATCCATCATCAGCAAGGTGCCCATGTGCTACATGTGTCTATGAAGTCTCGGTCTCGAAATTCGGAAGATTTTGCCGTAGTCGAATAAGATGGGTTATCCAGTAAGTGAGACGTTTGCAGGGCCACAAGATCAAAGTATCTTCGACCCTCGTACAAAACCGGTTTTCGCCGTCGAAATTATGCAAATTACGCGGAACGTTTCTCGGCGTACGAACTAGCAAGAAAAGTCAGCAGCCTTTCCGGAAAACTTTTGCTGAGCAGCTAGCTCCAACTATAAGCCAGGGCCAAGTAGATAGCGTTGGCAGATCAGGTAAGTCAATCGACAAGGTGCATCTAGAAAGGCAGGTTGCAGATGCTGAGACACCATCAACCAGCGAAAACCCAGAAAACGAGTGACTAGCTCGGAAAGGAAGTTTCTCACAGAGTTCCGGCGCGGCGTTTTAGCAAGACACCAAGAAACGAGCTATTTGCGAGCAAAAACAAACATATTTTGATGTCAATTTGTAGAATCTGATTAGCAAATGATTTTTTTTGTGTTTTACGCTATGCGATTTTCCTATTCAGGGAAGCACCGGTGTTTTGGAGGCTCTAATGTTACCTCCGAGGCGACCCGTGTTTTGTTGGCCTGCCTGACAGGTAGCACAAATCCAGGAACTGGGATGACCTTATTACTTCAACAGACAATTCTGTTTAGCAATCGGTTTTGGTGCGACTTCGGAAATATTCGGTATCTCAATAGAGCCTCTCTCGTTACAATATGACGCGTCATATTGCTTAATAGCTTAAACAGTGTCGACCTCCACCGTCGGATATAAAGTGAAATGACTAGCATGTTTTATCTATCGCCTGCACGCTAGATTCGCTCTTCGGATCTTGCAACAGTGGCAAATAGTAAGATAGGGCCGCTGGCGAGGTTTCAATTACAAGCCAACTTTCCAACAACGCAACAATCACCTGCAGAGAGTAGTTTTGCAAGAATTCTCTCAAATTAAACTCTCTTTCGTTGCGCAAATCTCTAAACATCGATAAAGTGATATCACCGGGGTCATTAATATTAGGCCAGCATACTACTCCACTTTACTAGTACAAGAGATTATCTACCTTGCCTTGCGAGTTCATATTTTGTTGCTAGATTTTACTCTGGAACTCACATTCGCAATCGGAGGAGATTAACGGGCCAAACAAATGAAAAGATCAACAAGTGACCAAGTCATGGCACGAGCGAGGATAGAATATTTTGTTGCTAGTTTTTTTGTTTGGTTGAACTAGGACACATATAGTCAGTTGCTGCTGATCAATTCGACTATGCTTGAACGAATGAAGATTCTACGCGATAGTTTATGTAAGATATCACTAATCCCGCCGCATAAGCACTCAGCTTACAGTTTTTCATGGCAGCCGAGATGCAGTTTAGAAAGCCTGTTAAGACTCGATCCAGCGAATCCAGCGAAGAATAGAAAATCGCTAACCGCGTTGCTAATAATAGCACAACTGCATGTAATTTCTGTGAGTAGTCTGCCAATTCATATACTTTATTGCGATGGTACAATCTGGAAGCGTCTGCTGCTGCCCTTATTAAGTGCTGTGCCGCTGAATGCGCAATTTCGTAGACTCTCATGTAATTAATTGGCTGCTCTTTGGCTGTCTCGTTCGCCTTGTCATCTGATTGCTTGAAGGCTCTTTTATTTAATTTGCATGTATTTTGTGTTGTGAGTTGACAAATGAAAAAGAAGCACACTACACTCATAGTCTATAATCTATCAGAGAGGAGGATTACGAGTGCCTTTTCATGTCATTTACTTGCGACACAAGCAGATATGACCGGCCAGAATGACACCACCGTATAGCAAGTTGGACCGATCCTGCATAATTGGTCAGCTCTCGCCTGCTGCTGCTCACTAAAACAAGCGAAGATGTAGCTACGTTTTATAATGGCTGCAGTAGCCGCGGCTAGCGAGCCAGCCAAGCCTCAGCCATCAACTGTGTTACCTCTGCTTTTAATGAAAAAAAGGTCTTCGGAGGTTAGGGTTGCTTATCAGAACTTTAACAAAGCGCGTGTGCTACGCGAGACGCGTCAAACTGCACGCGCGCCGTTAAATAAAAGCCTTTTTAAAACCTTAGACTCATGCGCTCAAAATTCTTCATGTCGGTTACAGCGCCTGGAACATTGAGTAGAGTATCGCACGCTCAAATCCGTCCTATTACTTTGTGAATGTTGAATGTCAAAAAAATGCAACGCGGAAGAGTTGGTTGCAGGGGTTTTTAGGACTTGCATGAACAAGACTTGTGAAGTGAAAAAGATGCATTTAAAAAGATCAATTTATTTTTTGATCATGAACTGATATGCTCCAAACTATCCCAATATAATCAAAAGAAACAAATACGATTTTAGGTTAATACGCGATCCACAAAAAAAGAAACATGTGAACAAATGAAATATTCCAATTAAATCATTTGCAGAGAAAAAGAGAAAACCAAACCAAAGTTATGTGTAGCATATCATTTTTGCAAGCAGGAAAGGCCGTAGTATTATTATCCCAAAACCAGTTGGTGATAACATAAAGATATATGGTAGATAAAAAAAGCAAATATTGTATATCCATCCCAATAAAAATAGAAACATATCTAATAACGTATTCAAAAAAGAAAAAAGCAGAACCAAACGCGAGATATTTTAATGTGTGAACCAATGTGTATATATATGTACATCAACTTTGAAAAATTGTGAAACTGTTGCTCGAGTTTTGCGATTACAGGAGACCCTCGATGTAACCATTGCGACCACCTTTTCTCATGTGAGTTCGTCTATGAGCTCTCAGGTTATCGCTACGCGAAAATCTTCTTCGACAAGAGTCGACTTCGCAAATAAAAGGACGCTCATCAGTGTGAGTTCTTGCATGTCTTCTAAGATGCTCCTGTCGCTTGAAACGCTTAACACACTGAGGGCACTTGTGAGGCTTGTCCAACGATGATACTATCAACGGAATATTCTTATTGCTGTTGATTGTCACAATAGGTGCCACTGCTTGTGTTGAGAACTGTAAAGCATAAGACGAAGCAGCGATAGGATTTGATTGAGGGGAAGGAACTGCAAGATAGTTCATTGAAGGAGAGTAGAAAGGAGTGTAGCCACTATCCGAACTTGGAGAAAGGATTCTATCGCAAGGAGTCATAAAGAATTCAGATTTGACAGGCGAAGTCGAAGGAGTGGAAATCGACGAGGAGTATTCATCTGAGCTGAGGCCAGAACCCATATATAGAAGCTTAGGAGTGATGGTCGATGGAAGTTCATCAGAAGGAGTAGAAGGAGTAGTGTTCAGATCAACAGAAGAGAACGATGACATTGAAGAAACAGACGAACGACGATACAGAAGAGGAGGAGGAGAAGCCAGCACGTTAGGCATAGCGTGGCTCATGTAGTCAGAGTGAAGATCCAAGCAAAAATCCATCTGTACGTTGTCAGCAGTGAGTAAAAAAATATTCGAAAAAAACAGAAGGAAAGCAAGTACCTTTTCAAATATATAGAGGTAAGCCTAGTAGAAACAGACTAGGAAATGAGAAAGTGATTTATTATATAGATTGATGTAAAAAAATTAATATGAATTGTAAGTTTCAGATAGAAAACTGTACTCGAAGTTGACAGTGATAACCGGAACGATGCAGGCGTGCAAAATGATTGAGAATGTGACCCAAATTTTGAAGTGAAACCACTTTCAATTTGACAAGTTTCCACACGGTTGAAAATCCAAACGTATAAAGAAAATATTCCAGAAGATTTGATGACAAGTATTACACTTGTTAATATTAAATGATTGAATCAATTGTAGGTAGAGCGAGAAAATGAGAGTAGATGTCACAACAAGAAGCCGTTTTAGAATCAAATTGCAGGTACAGGTAGAACGCAATAAAGATCGTCGGTTAAGTCACTGCAAAAGAGCAATGACTATTTTGATTCTGATTGTACAAGTGTCCAGATATTCAATTCTGAGACAGAGAATGGTCCAAATGCAATGAACGAGCAATTGAAATCCTAAGTAAAAACCGACACAAGACAAACCAAGAGACTAAACGGCCAAACAAGGCTGAACAGAAATCAAAGATCAGATCTTCCGATAACGAATGAATGAAGGAGGCCAAGAATGGAATGAAAGGAAGTATGAAGCAGAACGAATTGAGAAGAATTCAAGGGAGGAAGGGAGATTTATATTTTATATTTTTGTAAAGAAATCTAAGTAGTAGATTTTGCTTTAAGTGCTCAACGATCCGTTTCTACTCGCAAAAAAAAAATTGGCGTTCAGCAAAATCAGCCGTGTACACGAGCAAGGTCATTTAGTGCCGTCGTGACTATAGTCAAAGTAGTCTGATAATAATGTGATCTGCTTTGCTTTGCAGGGAGAAGTCGCAGCTTTGACGGGTCGAAAAGTCTACTTGTAGCAAATAATGAAGATACTCTACTCTACCGATGAAATGTGGACTACACTATAGCGATCGCAGGTAGCTTAATGGTATTATGTTCTGTGAAATGCTGGTACCTTGTATTCCAAGCCAGCTAGACTAATTTTGCTGTAGCTGCATAGCCATTTTTTATTCCCTCTCAAAAAATACTTAGGGCACGGAACTGCCGCTTAGCTACAACTATCACTCTCATTTGACCAAATGACCAGGGTACCAAAATGAAGTGACTTGCCGTCTTCCGACTCACACGCGCGATCCAACCGAAGACATATGGCAAACTACCTTCTTGAAGAACAGCTACTCTTTTCAGCATGGGAAAGAGACAGCGGGCGAGTAGTTCTTCTGAATTAAAGATATTGCGCCAGAGAACCCTTGCTTGAGCGAACCTGAAATGAAAAGCAGTTCGCGCAAGGGTGTGAAATCAAAATTCAACAAGAATGTTGAGATCTAGATATCTTGTTCTCCGTGTTCTCCGTCGAGCTTAAACAAATGACCGTCAACTCGGTTGTGCGTCTCTAAGTCTGCTACGCTTGCTCGGGTCGCCGTTGATTTGCTCCGTAACTTACAGCCGGCAGGTCAACCGTGAGACCTTCTGAGTGACCAAGCAAAAAGGTTCACAGGCAAACCGACCCGTCCTGCCATCTCTAACTAGCGAGCCACCTTAACGTTAAAAGTAACAGAAATAGATGTGAGAAATACAAATTAGTGTAGTTGTAGTCACTAAGGCAAGGCCTGCGGCGTATCACTGCAAACTATAACGATTTAGTGCAACGTTAGCCAGAACCCGGTTATGAGACACCGAATACGCAGCAGGACACTCAGTAGTAGCGGACCTTGCAGAATATACACTCCAGATGACACGCGACGCTGATATTCGTGTGACCTAAGCTAGCCTGAGACGGCTCAGCATAACCGCCGAAAGGCAACTGTTCTCTCGGCCCAGACTAGCACGAGCACACTTCGTCACACCGGAGCTTGCAAAGAAACCATTCGTTCTTTCGGCTAAAAGACCTGAGTGTTCATTGTCAACGCATTTTGCTTTGCTGGAAAGGTTTAGAGATTCAGATCTTTCAGAGATAGGTTCAACTACGAGTCAATTGCGCTATTTTGAACAATTGAGGTATGCACCTCGGGTTTTTCCAAATTGGTTTGCATTTGCAACGCATGATTTTAGAGAGGACATCATGAGGCTCAAAATTTTTCTTGGAAGGTTAATTTGTGTGTTAACCAGATACACCGACATAGCTGGACGATATCAAAAAGAGCTAATATTGAGAAGTATAATATGCCTACCGGTAGTATTAGCGGAGATGCCAGCGGTACGTTTGCATTCGGAGAGAAACACAAGCGATGTTATCTCGTCTGATCTTTTTGGACCACTGTGGTGGCTATCACGCCGAAAGGACATCTGCCTGGAGATGCCCAGTGCCGTTTTCACCAATTGCTCGAAGCGAATGAAGCACCTGATGCAAGGCTATCGTTACGCTAACCAGAGAGAAAGCAAATCTACGAGATCATCCAAAACACAAAGGCCTTACCTGTAGAATCAACTGCACGTCATTCAGTCGATGGGCTGTCCTGTAGCCTCGTTCAAGGACAAGGCGTGACTGTCGACTAATTGATTCTCAAATTGAGAAAGACATTTACCAATTGATTGCTGTTATATTACTCTCTCTGCTCCGTACGTCGTAGTGCGAGGTCGGTTTGCAGAATGGAATTATAACTTAAGCGAGCTCGAGCGAGGAAGTCGTGAAATTCAAGAAAGATGCAGACAACTAAACTAGTAATCTCGTTGATGTTGCTTTGTGGCTACTTGAAGTCTTATTTCTCAAGTTCTTGGTGACCTGATGACCCTGCCGTATTGCTGCGTGTTCTTGTATTCTTATGCCCTTGCCTCACTTCTGCAAGTTTTCCCGCTTTCCCGTTTAATCTCATCCGTTACATTTCGTAGACCTGTAAAACTCTGACGCTCCCGGGTCGTTGATATCAGCTCACGCTTCTCTCGACTTGCTTGAAAGGTCCATGCTCAATTCTGCTTTGCTAGCCGCGCAGCTTCACACTGAAGCTCATCGCTCTAACAACAGTAGTCTTGCTCTTAGTCTTTGATCTTTACGTACCCGATTATAGTTCTCTATTCAGCTAATATTATATGTGAGGGATTCTTACTAGAAGGGCTGGCGCAGTCAGCAGCCATGAATGACAACCGGTTTACTAGCAATCCATCAAGAAAGTCTCTTGGACTTTTCTGAATAGCTGACCAAGTTGGTGTTGATTAATTGACCTACATTGCCACTCGACTTACGCTACAGATTGGTTTCCTTGCCTAGCTTGCCGCATAGTCCAATCCAAGCTTCGGAGTTGAACACCTTTCTGCGCCACGCCTCTCGGTTTTTGCTGATCAAATGAATCCTTAATCTGAGTAGGTCGACTTGACATGTATAGAAGTATTTTCTTTGTCTGATCTAAGCAAGGTGCTCTCAGAGCGTAATAAGGCCTTGTACGAACTTAGAGGAGGCAAGGAGGTTCACCATGTAGGATCCCAATGACCCATCGAACAGGCACGTCACAACCACGCTCTAAAAGATTGGACTAAATGTGATAATTATAAGATGTTTCAGTTTTGATAAAAGACGAGATCAAAGTAGCAATTGTGAATCAGACGCAACATTGCCCGTCTGATACAGGCGAATGGCAAAACGGTTCTTTCATATTTTGGGTCGCTCAGGCGGAATGCTTTATCGCTCTCAAGGTCATTTACTCCAAATTCGAGCTTCCAGTGAATTTGTTAGTGCTATTGCTTTCACGACGTGTTCTTATACATGAAAAACAGCTGCCAAATCAGATGAAACCAACTCGACATAGCCGCTAGGAATCTAGGGTCCCAACAGTCAGTACAAACCGTGGCACCAGTCAAACTTAGGATAATTTACAGCATTTTATTGAGCAACGAATGAACATGAATTAACACTGCATATGACAACCGAGCTGACATATCCGAATCAGTCACGAGTTCTGGCATTCCTAACTTCTTGAATACGGAGAAATCAAGACTGACATAGAACAAGATACTAACTAAACCGAGGATGGATCTGGATCCAGAAGACATTCAAACGTTGTATATGGCTGCAGGAATTTATATGAGATGACTAGGAAGGCTGTTGATAAATGATTGGCATCCGCCATTAAGACATGGAGGCACCAATTAAAGTTAGTTAACATTTTTCAATTTTAAGATTAGTATACCATTGGCGTTTTAAGCATTAATGCATATTTACTCACGCTAATGTAAAATCATGCTAACATGACGCACGGGAGTAGATTTGATATGTCTTGACCCAAGGTTCCAATCGCCTGAACAAGGCCAGCTCCAAAAGCCGTTGAAGATTATTGGAGATTCTTTCTCTGTTTTTAGCAAATCAGAACTTCATGTCTCTCTACACTAATATGTCTAAACGCGCTGTCACGTATGCGTTCTCTTGAATGGTGCATGTATGGAAGCTGCGAACTCTCTCAAAGTAGAGAATCCGCAATTTTGCTGCAGTCTTGCTAAATCCAAATATTCCAATTAGGCGCTTTTAATCCTATCTATAGGAGGCGTCCTGCATGATATGTTACGATGAAAATGCTGCGATGAAGAAATTTGCGCACAAAGGTCGCTCGTCAATTGCAGAACAACTTTATTGGTTTGTTCGATAAAGACTTAACCTTTGCTCACAGCTAAAATACATTGTTGGTCTGTCGTCTGTGGATCTCAGAGAACTCAAGTTATCACTCAAGAATCATATCTACGGAATGTTTAGATAATCCATTCAAAAGGTGAGTACTCCCCTGTGATCCCAGATTCCCGAGACGATATTTATCTGATATCTCTAAAATCTTTTAGATCAGAATTAAATTCATCTGATGTTTGACGTGTGATTGATAATCACCTTATCCCGTATTTGCAGTAGCTTGGTATGAGAGCTTATTTGGTACAGACGTTGACTTATACTATCAACTCTCGATATAACGATATTCGATATAAAGAAAAAACATCTGTAAAAAAGGACGAGCGATAACTTGACCGGATGGAGCGATTCACAATTTGAATCACTCCATTTGTTTAAATACATCTTTGATTGACTCACGACAAAAGCGAGCAGGACGCTTATCATTCTCGTGGTACCCGTTTAGAATGTGAATTAAATTTAGGCATGCTAGAACATCTCGGTTCCACAGCCTGCTGAGCGTATGCCTTCATGAAGCGGGGTAAAGGTTGTTGTCTTGCATTGGCTAAACGATAATCTACATTCGCTTTACTCATCAAATCGTATGCTCCACTGACATGTTCGGCCCGAACTTTTGTGTCGGCGTCTGTATTGTTGACAGCGGTTTGTTTCTACACGAGAGCGAAGCTTAGATAAATCGGTGTTTATGATTAGATATCGAGTAAGGAGGGTAATATATTATATAACTAAACAAGAGTAGAACACATTGATGCATGCGCGACACGGCTTCGAACGGTTATGAATTGCTATAATGAGACATGTTCTTATCACTCGACCGTTAATCCACCGCAAGAAATTGCTAATTAGTGTATTCTACGCAGCAATAGCATTCTCGAATCTTTTCTTGCTGAAACTCTGTGCGTTTAAACACGGATAGTAACGAAAAAAAAAATATTAAAAATTTTGATGGACTTATATAAAATGGACTTGTACAAAACTCAGATCAGGTCCCCTCGTTAAAGACATGCAAGCCTCTTTCAATTTCAAACGTCTCTTCTGAGCTTGCATTTTTCGAAGAAAAAGAAGAAAGCTCTGTTCCACCAGTACTCCACTCAATCATGTGGCTGGCTGATGATCACATATAACTCCAGCTTTGCAGCCTTTACCATTCTCGATACAGAACTTTCTGATTACAAAATAACATTCTATCGCCATCGCTGTATTAGGACATTCGTTGAGCTGTTAATGAGTCCTTAACAATGGATAAGGTAGATATGATAATTAAACTCACAAGTTGCACAGCATCAAGAGACCTTCTTTTGCAGATTAAGAATATCTTTTGCGTGAACTTGGCCACGCTGTCCCCAGCCTTCTGGACCGTGTGCAATCTCTGGCCTGACTTGACAATACCAGCCCCAAACTTTGGTCTCCCAATTGGTATCCTCTTTCCATGAGCGAATGACTGAATCAATTGCTCCCCGGAGAACCCCAAGACCTTGCTCTCCGAAAATCCTGATGAGATACGCAACTACTGGTCCTGGTTCGATCCACTTCATTTCATCAGTATCGACGTCAGGGTCCAATCCCCAATAGCCATCTGCAGTAGTCTGGCCCCGTCTGATGACTCCTACTTCGATCCCTATGATTAATATTGAGCTACCACCATTTGCAGCGTTTTCCACTTCATTTCCCGAACGTGGAATTCCAAGATGTTTGGCTTTTGAACGTGCAATCCGAGATGCTGCAGCAGAAGCCAGGGACAAATGAGAAGAGAAAGGTAAATCCGGAAACTTGTGCTGCAGCGCGGAAAGCACAAACAAGATCAACAGAGGCGATCGATTCGTTGTGACAGGCTCTGCCGCTTTTATGACAGAAACATCTGTCTCAAGAGGCAAGGGCTCATCATATAAGGATGGATCTGAAGAGCTAAATTTATATCGTTTGCCTCGCTTAGGTAAAGACGAGCTAGGCTCAGCTGCTCTCTTTTTTTTCTTCGATGGTGTAGTGGATCTGAGGCATTCTGATTGAAGTTTGGCCGCTTGCTGCTCTGAGAGAACACCACAGAGTTCCTGTATTTCCGCTACCGTTTTCGCTGCTATTCTTGCTCGTCTACGTATATTTATCAGTATTATGTCGTATGAAATTATCTAATTCCAAGCTTTTGGCATACGTAGTCAAGCTGTTCTTAATCAGGGTCGACGCTGCTTGAAATGAAGTTGGTAGAGGACACTTGCAAGTTGTAGTCAGGAGTCGCAGAATATCATTTAAAGACAAAGTGGAATTCGGTGATAAATCGTTCTTACCAGTTGACATTACTTTGTCTCATCACTCAAAACGTTGTATCTGAGTGCAATGACTGGTACATTGCAGGATGCTTTCAAATAGTTTCCAAAAGTGTTTTGTGCGTTGTTGGATGAGATTCCCATTATTGTCACCCAAATTTCTTAAATTTCTTACGGTTCATTACAGTCGATTCACAAGAATATGCCTACTTTGCTTGTGCGAGCTATTGCAGAATATATGAACTAAATAAAATTATATGTTTTATTTTAGTTCAGATATCTATAAAAATGGGAAATTCTGTATCATCACGGCGCATAACGAAACAAGACCATGCTATCTTAGACCTCAAACTACAACGTGACCGGCTGCGGCAGTATCAAAAGCGAATTGAAGTCATTTCAGAAAGAGAAAAGCAGATTGCAAGGGTGCATCTATCTAATGGCGATAAAGATCGGGCGTTACTTGTATTAAGGAAGAGGAAATACCAAACTCAATTGCTGGCTAAAACTGATAGCCAGTTGGAGACGCTTGAAAAGCTGGTAACCACGATGTTCTGGTCGAAATACGACCGGTTTACATTGAACTAATAATAATTGGTCTAGACTCAAAGTATCGAATTTGCTCTTGTCGAAAAGGATATTATTTTTGGATTGCAACAAGGCAATCAAGTTCTCAAGGAAATGAACCAGGAGATCTCCCTGGACCAAGTTGAAAAACTGCTGGACGAGACTTCTGAGGGAATCGCTTATCAAAATGTTCGGCTTTTTCACAATTATTTTAAATTTAAAGCTTCTATACGTGGATGTTAATTATGATTGTTCACAGGAAATAAGCGAAGCGCTTGCAGGTGCCATAACAAATTCCGAGGAAGAGGAAATCGAAGAAGAGCTTGAAGCTCTAAGAAGAGAAGAGGTCTGTGTGATAATGGTGATTACAGTGCTCATCACATACCATTTTATTGACTTCTTTTTGGCAGCTCGCACATACCATTCCGGAGGTACCTTCGGGTGAAATGCCGCGAATCAAGGATACTCAACAAGAATTGAACGAGGAAGAGGAAGAGGAACCACAAGAGGAACTATCACGGAATATCAGAGCAGAACCCTTATTAGCATAATTTTTGGGCGTTTTATTAGGCTGTCTTGTCATTTTTTTATTGTTGTCTATTGCAAGATATGTTATAGTTTGTGTAAAGTTTGTGAATTGCTTAAAGTAGATGACGTGAATTATTGTAGAATTAAAGGGAGATAGCATAAGACTATAGATAGGCATATACAATAGTTAGATGAAAAAATTCTGTCTCAAATATTCAAAGGGAACTCTGATTTAGGAACTGGGGTTTCAGAAACCATAACCAATTCGAAAAGGTCTATAAATTAGACAAGATGTTCCAGCTGCGATTTAGCAAATAAAAATCGAACTTCCAGTTGCAACGATGTCATATATGGCTCATACCTCATCCAACCATTCCAAAAAATCTGGAGTAAAATATGAGATAATCAAAGTTGCACCCGCTCGAAGACACCCGTAAGCTGCCTCGAAAGCAATAGTTTTTAAATCAACAACACCTTTTTCAGCAGCAGCATGCAACATTGCGTACTCACCGCTAACTTGGTACGTGCAGATAGGAACGTTCTTTGCCAGCTCATAGGCGTCGGAAACAATATCCAAATAAAACGTTGAAGGCTTCACCATGATAGCATCTGCACCCTCCTCTAAATCCCGAGCAATAGCCCTTCGAGCAAGGCCGCGACCAGTGGGTGGAAGCTGATAAGATTTTCTATCCCCAAAACTGGGAGCAGAGCCCGCAGCATCTCGAAATGGCCCATAAAGATTACCACTGAATTTGGCAGAGTACGCCATCAACATACACTTGTGCGCTAAGCCAGCATCAATAAGGCCACGCTTGATGGCAAGAATTCTTCCATCGATCATATCCGAAGGTGCCACTGAATGAGCTCCAGCTTTAGCGTAGTTTACTGCCACACTAGCAAGTCGGCGAACACTTTCTTCTCTGATTATCGACCCATCTTCACGCAGTATACCGCAGTGGCCATGACTTGTATACTCGCAAAGGCAGACATCACACATGACGAACAAATCTGGAAAATTTTCGCGCAGTGCTTTTATTGCTGTAATGACGGGACCTTCAGGGTCGTCTGCTGCGGTTCCGTAAAGGTCTTTTGACCCCTCAGCGAGAGGAACGCCAAAGAGGATCACGGCTTTAAGGCCTTTTGCCACTAAGCTAGCAACATAAGGAATTACCTTATTGACACCCCATCTAGCTTAATTAGCGCTATATTGATCAAAACAAGTTGCCAGATGCAGTCAGATTTACCTTTTCTGCTTAGGAAGAGATGCAATTGGCTCCTCTTCGTCAGGATTATCAGTGATAAATAGAGGATAAATTAAGGACGACTAGTAGTAACGGAACGTAAGCATTCCATCTCAACATATTAAAGAATGGTGGCTAGATTGACATTTAAAAGCACGATAAGCAAGTTCAAAGCCTATTCACCTTGGTAAGCTGGCGCTCATTTTGCCATTGGCGTAACAGCGGATGATGATAACCACCAGAGAGAATTGATGAAATCTCCGTCGGTGCAGGGTGTGTATATGTAGCCACATGCTTTTTGGCACCATTCGTATGAGAAACCATTTTCGACATCGGTCCACAGTTTCACAATAATCGCGTAATCTCGTGAGCTTCGAAAATTATTTCTGTCTTTCTATTTTCTTTCTTTGTACCTGAAGAGATAAATAAAGATAAGAGCTGTATTCAGAAAATGATCATCTAAGAAATCACGAGTCCGTGGCTGATGTACTTACAACACACAAAATTTCAGCCATTGTACGCCACCTGGACATATGATTTTGATGATGTGCAACGCTAGTGACTTCATCGTGTAGAAACGAAAGCTACCAGTCTGCCTCAGATCTAAAATTACAAATTGCTAGTTCGCCGAGAATGTCATCTTCATCCTCGCATTCGCATTCACATTCACATGGGCATGACCACAGCCCACCTCCTGAAGAAACATCTAGCTCTCAAACTCTGCATCCTTATATCGCGCATGATCGAGTTTGGACTTTGAACGAGAGTGAACCAAATGCTGGGCGTTCTATTCTAAAGTCTTGGGAGGATAGGAATGATGATACAAAGGTAAATATTGCGAAAAAGCGATATCTTAATTCTATAGTCACTGATTTCATTTAGTTTCTAGAAAGCGATTCTGATGAGCAGCTAATATTGCATGTTCCGTATGTAGCTTTTTCATGGTATCTACTAGGAGTATCGAATGTTAATGAATAGTTTCACTGGGCTTGTTAAGCTTTACTCCATTTTAATACGATCTCCGTCCGATAGTTTCGCTCCAAAAACTATTAAAATATTTAAGAATCGCCAAGATCTTGATTTCACCATAGCATCAGATTTGAAAGCAGATGCCAGCATTGAGCATGCTATTGCAACATCTGACACTATGGAATATCCGTTGAAGCGTGCCATCTTTTCTAACGTCCAAAGCATCGACATATTCGTCGAGGATAACTGTGGAGAGGATACGACAAAGATGCTGTATGTTGGACTGCGAGGAGAATGGAAGCAAGTATGTGGATAGCATTGGAAGTTGCCGATGCGAACGCTAATTGATGTTAAGTTATCTAGAGATCCAATCATTACTCTCTATGAGGCGGCTGCCAATCCTCGAGACCACAAAAACTCCGTTGGTAGTGATAAATATGTAGACGAATATATTGATTAATTTCCATTCGGAATTCTTTGTGTCTACTGAAATATATATTATATCGGTGATTAGTTCGAAAATAATATAATATGCTAAAATTGCGGTCTTTCGTATATAATACATGCTCAAAAAGTTAACTGTAATATTACAAAAAGAATGATGCTCAATACAGATCAATACAGTACACACTTTGATAATTTGTTGCCAAGAGACCTTAATCGCTCAAGACGATCTTAATCGCTCAATTTCACAGCCACTGCAATGGTTAGACATCGAGACCAACATCAAAATAATATTGAAAAATGAACTTACATATTAAGATTGTTTGTTGTTTTGGGATGACTTCAGCTCATCATGTTCTAGTTTCCACTTCACGAGCGATAATCCGCCATAAGTAAGTCCAGTTATCAACAACACTTTTGCTAACGGCTTTCCAAATGAAATGTAAAAGGCAACCTATTCAATAATATTAGATAATATATGCAACTATTTGTCATATCTCAACTTACGTGGGGAGAGATTTTCTTATTGGGATCCGAAGCTGAAGCATATCGTCTGCAGCCCGGTCTGAAGGACCGCAAGAAAGCCAATTTAATTCTACTATCCGCTATTTCTGGCGCATAACTAAGCCCTCGAAGTCTCCAGTACATTCCGTGTCACAAAATTTCAGATATGTGAAAATATGAATTGAAAACAAATGTTTTAAGATAATGGAACAAATTAAAACCAGTTAAAACCAGTCATATTATTCTTTCTCACACGTCAGTGCATTTGTCTCACCAAATGAGCCACAAATTTTGAGGCGCACTAATGTGGCTAACCGCATTGTGGAGAAAAATCAATTTACTAAAGTGGGGTTTCCCCGGGTCTACCGGTACAACGTGCACATTTTCCCAAAGAAGTTTGATACCTTTCGGTAGAATCCATTAGCTTTATGTGCGATCGTTATATCTTGAATCAACCAAGAACTGGATCAGATATCTATGAAGGACTGAATCTGTATCTTTTCTTTTATGTATTACTCTATCGATGTAAGTATTTATTGGATTAGTCAATACAATCTTCAGAGAAAGAAACCACTGGAACAAAGGATATTAACGCTTGCCTAGGTCTAAGATGGGAATAATGCGATATTCTGATATTGAGCATGAAGATGTTGTCGAACCTTTGCAACACCAAAATGTGGAAGCATTCGACAAAGATTTCCAAGAAGATAAGCAAAGAGGACAGTTTCGGGAACATTCAGCCTTCACCGAAGATTCAGACGTCTCGTCAGAAGCTATATTATCACCCATTTTCACTAGTTCGAGTATTGATGAACTAGATATGTTTGCTGATGAGCAGCTGCCTCTTCCAGTTGCTGGATATTCGAAGTTCAAAGGGACATCAAAATTCTGGCCTAGAAAGGTCCAGCAGAGAGTTCGAATATGGTTCGAAGTAAACCGAGGACTTCTCTTCTTTGCGCTGGCCCAGCTATTTGCTAGTTCCATGAATTTGTCGGTTAGATATCTGGAAACTTCATCAGGTTTTCATGCCTTGCAAATTGTATTTACCAGACATTTGTTGACATTTGTTATTTGCACTTGTTACATGTGGTATATTAGGGTATGATGGATATGATTGAATATGTTATCGCGAGCATTGACTTAGCTTTTAGATTCCAGATTTCTTTTTCGGTCCAAGTGAAGTAAGATATCTCTCATTCTTTCGCGGATTTCTTGGATTCCTGGGACTTTTTGGAATGACTTTTTCTTTAAAGTATTTATCTCTTATAATTACCGTAAGAGGTTTGCTTGCTTATATTTTGCTAGATATTTGTCACTGTCAGATGCAACTGTGATCACGCTCTTAGCACCCCCTCTATCTGGATTTGCTGCCTCTATCTTCTTAAACGAGGCTTTCGGTAGAGTGGAAAAATTGGCTGGGTTAACGTCTTTTTTCGGGGTCATATTGGTCGAGCAACCCAGACCTTTCTTTCCTGCAAAGGAATCACCTAGCACTGCAGATGTGACTGTGAAGCAGACAATAGTAGCATTTGTTTCTTCGATACTTGGAGTAGTAGCCGGTGTCGCTGCGCTGATTATCGTTCGCAAGATTGGATTCAAATCTCATCCGTTGATAACTGTCAACTTGTTTTCTATGGTTTGCTTGTTAGTATCGGGTTTAGGTCTTGCATTTATTCCCTCGATAGGATTTGTAATCCCGCATACTTTTGAGCAGTGGATATTATTGTTTTTGATTGGGATATTCGGATTTTTATCTCAATTTTCGGCGACTGCTGGCCTTCAAAGAGAGACACCTGGAAGAGCAACGAACATGATATATTTGCAAGTATTTTTCGCATTCATGTTCCAATGGATTATCTGGAAGCAAAGTCCTGAGTGGTTGGAAATCTTTGGTACCATGATTATCCTACTGTCTGCTGCGTGGGTGGCCTCAAGCAAAACCGAATCGACACAAATTACCCGGGCGACTCAAGTTGCCTCCGTACCGTCTGACCAAATGCAATTGATGTATGAGATGTCGGATTTACAGAACATTCAAACTGACTCATTGGAGAGGTAGATGCATATCAGCTATTGCTGTGGAGGTTTATATACGAGTTTAGACGAATCCTAATGATATATCGGTAATATGCTTTGCTCATTGATTCTAAAATTGGCGGTAAGAATTTGCTCATCTGATGTTTTAATACAAACTACTTCGATCCGCTTTATTATTCTTATAGCTTCTTGTCTGTAATGAACTATCGAGTGTAGGATGCAATATATAATTATCTCATTTGAAAACAACGGGTCTTCTACTAATCAATCCAAAACCTCTTAAGATATCGTAAATTTGTTATTCAAACAACTTTCAAATGATTGGTTGTGGCCCAATTTTAGTCTACCAAATTCTAGAGCGCTCATTTGTTTGGTTCCCTCAATTTTTACAGTTTCGATCCCTAAGATTTCCCTATTTGCTGTTTTGACGTATAGTCCCTTTGAGAAAGCCACGTAATCTCCTGGCGACTTCTTTTCCAACTCCTTTATCAACTTCGGAATAACGGATATCCCATTTATTTGAACACGCTTCAGTACTGTCTCGTTATTTTTCTTGCTAAACGTTTTGAATGTAAATAGTGGGCCTCCAAGTGCTCTGTACTTGCGCTCAATTACCGTCGCACTTTCATTGACCCAGTCAATCATTTTCATCTCTGCCTTTATTTTTGGTGCTCTGGAAAACTCATACTTTCTAACGACTGTCGGTATCAATAATTCAGAAATGGATGTCGCATCACTCTCAGCTATCTTTTCTATAACATCAATCAACGCATCTGCAGCTATGGGAGACAGTTTGTCGCTCAATGATTTTGGCGTATCAATAGGAGATATCGCAACTCCGCTCGTTTGTAAAAGTATGCGTCCTTTATCAAACTCTGTTGGGTGAAGAGTCTGAATCGTGACTCCAGTCTCCGTGTCATTTTTGAGTATGCTGTATTGCAGAGGTGCTGCGCCTGTATGCCTAAAATCTAATCTTAATTTAATTCAGTGATAAAAACATCTTAGAATTACCGTGGCAGTAAAGATGGGTGGACATTCAATCCTCCATACTGAAGACTCGAGAGGTACGATCCTGGAATTAATTTTCCAAACGACACTGCGATGGCCACGTTAAGATCCTCGTTTGCTAGATTCTTCATACATGAATATATATAAGAGTATGCTAGTGATGAAAAAAAAAAACCTGAAAATCTATTGAGCTCTCAACTTCATGCGTTCTCAATTGCAGCACATCTCGGGCAAATAAATGTAGAGGAACTACTTGGTATAGCTCAGTACTTCAAAAATATCTGTATAACTAAATTTGCACTCTACCTTCTCGTACATGCTTAAGTCCCCTCCCAAAAGGCTTGGGTGTCCTTATTACAGCTTGTATATCTTGTATCAGGTGTTGATTTTTTTTCCCGAAGTCAAAGAGTCTAGATAATGTATAAATGCTGAATTCATCTGACCCAAAAAATGCAATCTTCAAGGGTCTTCGAGATGCACCAAATGTACTGAAAGAAACAAATCTTGAGGGGAGAGTAGAGTGGCAGGAACGACAACCCCTCAGACAAGTGATCCATTTGGTAGCATTAAATCTCATGTCAATGAATCCATCCGAGTTCTTGGAGAATAGGTTTGGTAAACAGATTGTTCAATTTTAGTAGCGAACGTTACCTCTTTTTGGCAGTTCTCCCAATGTCGAGAACACGAATCTTTAACTACTACTGGCAACTACCAAATATCTAAAGGAGTAGGAGTAGAAATGCCATGAAAAGGTATGTGGCCTTCAACCAGAAAGTCAGGTGTAACTCTAGAGTATGGCCATCCTGGATCAGGATTGTATGCTCCTGAAATCTATCCAGAGAAAGTTTGGATCTATCCTCGACTTCATGACAAAGGTATATCGATTGATCAGTTAGTAAGAGACTACCCAGCATCTAAATTACAAATAGGAACCAGGCTCTGGCAATCTAATTTCATGCGAGTTTTGAAAAGAGGGCCAAGTGCCTCAAAGCGAGGGACGATATTTCATATGAATGAAAGATATCGTGATGCACTGGTATAATACTTTCATTCACCTTTTCTCAAGGTCAAGCTCTTATTCTTTTTAGCTGTCAGAGGTGCCACAGCATCATGTATCTTTTGATATGCTAGCCAAATTATGGAAAGAGTCACATCAGCAGTCACTGAATCCTTTTGTTGACGTTGACCTTTTACTCGGTGACAGCCTTGCTTTCTCTTACGCGCGCGACCATTCTGCAAGGCGGCTGCGCAGATGTGCGATATCCATAGGTGGACCAACCAGAAAATTATTGAGTAGGTCCTCTCTATCTTTTATTTAATTTCCTTTTGTTAGCTTTGCTGACGTTGATCGAAAGACATAAGCGAAGTTGTCACAGAGAGAAAGCAGATTGAGGAGACACAAGATGCCTGGATTTCCATCCCCACATTTGGACGAAGGCGAACTGAAATTGAAGTCGAAGATCGAATAGAAAGTATAGTAATTCCCAGAAATGAGACTGCCGCAAATATCGAGCGTATGTCTACTGATTTTCATGGAAATACAACCAATATTCTGACTACTTGTAGCTTTTTTTGCAATTCGTACGGAAGCTGATTGCCATATTCTACGACTTGAATTTGATAAAGACGAAGTTAGAGAAGGGTCATTCAATTCAACACACATGATATCTTCTATTGCCGCATCTAATGTGTCAAGCTTACCATTTACGGATGTGAATTTTAATCCTTGGTATCAGAGGCAATTAGCAACTGTGGACATGCAAGGTAGTTGGAGTATATGGGACATAGAGTATAACAACAAATATAGCGTATATCATCATAAGCCAGTCAAATCAGTATCTGCGGTTGAATATGGATTTGGGCACCAGATACAATGGGGAATTGATTTAAATAATGTTATAGTTTCGAGCGTGGACACAGTAGATATGTTCGATATACGACAGCAACAACAAAAACTCGCAATCTATACTCCGATCGGTCATGATAAAGTCCGACGTGTAAGGAGAAGCTGGGAACAAAATTTTAATATATTTGTCTTGACTTCCCAAGAGCTGAAGTGGCTAGATCTCAGAATGCCCGGAAGAGATATATTGTCTTGGAGACATTTCCGAAATCAGGATGACCCGAGTTTAACGATTGGTTCTTTTGATGTTGGTGAAAGTATGAACTTAGAACTATTGTGAGTTTGTTTTACTTTTCTAATGTGATAGATACCAATGTGCTTTTGCATTCCAAGGTTGATCCACTGATGACGTGCTATCAATTCGGAAGAGATAATGGCCTTCCAGTATCTCTTGATGATCCATACATATTGAGCTGTGAAGGAAAGTCAGCTGCGCAAACTGTAGTCGCTACGATAGTTACTCCTTCATCTCTTGGCGAAGACCTAACTGGAGAATATCGATCCGCTGCATTCTTGTCTTTGTTTAAATATTCGAATGGTGGTCAAATTTCTCAAACGATATATTCGAGTATTCCAAATATTACCATTCGTTGCGACGCGTCTATAGAGGTGATTACGGAGATGGCGACAGGCAACTTGAACTGTTCTCCCCGAAACTCTCAAGATGGAAACTTCTTTATAGTCGATTTCAGAAGTATCTACGCCGCAATATTTCCAGAACATGATCCTTCTTTGAGTATCGAACTAGATTCTAATGCTGTTCCCTTATTTTGTGATAAACTAGCTGGGGCGATCCTCTCCTTAAACTGGACAGCACCGCATTCTTTGGTACCGATGTATGATATGAATTTGTCTACGTTGATCATTAAACTGACGACAGCATTACAGAGTCAATCTTATCCAAGAACCTAGTATTTTCAGTGACTTGTCGAATCTATCTATCCAAATGGAACAAACTCTACTATCACTAAATGAGATGGATTACGGCATTTATGACAACGAATTTGAAAATTTACTGTATGTAGACTGTTGTGGCCTTGATGCCGAAGGCATCCACGAAAAACTGCTTACACATTGGGTCCGGTGCCTACCGAATTCAACGTCATCGAATAACCAAGGTAATGAAATGGATTCTCATTCGGCTAAAGCTGTTCCAGCTAAGGCTCGGTTGCGTCGAGAGAGGATAACTCGACGCATAGCCATTGATATTTTATTGGAGTCAGTGAATTTATCTCAAAGGACTAGAGTTGAAAAAACTTCTTCAGATCAGTACGCCTATAATACGCTTTCAAAATTTGTCAAATTTTCTAAGCCATCTCGCAAAAGGAAGCTAGCCGGAATTCGCAAACTTCTTACTGACTGGGAAATTGGCGAGAATATGAGCGACTATAAATGGTCACCACTCGGGGATCAAAGAACGTTGTCAAACGACACGACTAACCATCCAAACTCGCCAAGAAATATGAATATGCATGAGGATCTATCAAGCGGCTATTTGCTCCTTTCAAGATCGATATTACAGCCTCAAGCGCCAGTCATTCGATCCTCTCAGATGGCTGCAATGATCTCCTCTCATCAAGATATTGCCATGTCATCTCAAGCCATAAAATCGAGTCAAAGCGATGAAGTTAATATAACAATGTCACAAGCAGAGAGAGGCCCATTTGGATCAAGGAATACATTAAAGAAAAGAAAAAGACGCGAGGGCTTCAATTAAAAGTGGGCTTCAACATATCACTACGTCGATATATAATGGTTAGTTTATGTTGAACTTCAACGTAAACTGTACCGCAAACTCAGTTTTCCTGTTGCAATTACCCAAGCATGGTAACAGATTTTCTGTTTTGTCATTTAGAGCATGAGAAAAGGATCGTTAACTAAAAAAAAAGATAAGATGTTCAGATATCTCATACGTTACCAATAAGGCAAAATGATTTAAAACTGAATGAAAAGCGAACATTTTTTGGTGATGAGATTTGAGTCGTCGGAATAGGGTTGTCGAGCTGAAGCGAAACAGAACAACTTGAGTTTTTTAATTCAATTCGCCTGATATACAAATACAGGTTAGTATCGAGATATTTAAACGATGACGAAACATCTTGCAGTAGCGGCTTTCTGAATACAATTGAAGGCTCTTCAAATTTCAGGATGAGACTTCTGTTACCGCATGATAAATTAGAGGCTCGATTCGAAGCTCCTGATAGGTTGCTATTGAAGTCTAAGTATCATTTCCCATTATAAAATGATGGCAAGTCGATGACGAAGTAGCAGCTAAGAATAAATCAGCCGCTGGTGTGAGCTTATAGGATGATATGAGATCAGGTAGAATTGGCATAAATGTTGCAACAAGCTTGCAAGAGTTTCTTATTATTGTTACGCTGCGATTTTGGCCCTAAATTATGTTATTAGAATGATATCTGGTATTAGGATATTTTATATATGATTCCATAACTTTTTAAATTTTGACATTTTGCATACGTTGACTTATACGATCAACTCTCGATATAACGATAGTCGATATAACGAAAAAACTCTGTAAAAATGGACGAGCGATAACTCGACCGGAGTGGAGTGAATCACTCCACTTGTTTAAATACATCTGTCATTGACTCACGACAAAACCGAGCAGGACACTCATTATTCTCGCGTTACCCGTTTAGAATGTGAATGAACTTTAGGCATGCTACAACATCTCGGTTCCACAGCCTGCTTTTGCCAGGCAAGCAATCCTTGTTTTGGCATTCGAGAAGTCCATGGACTAGCCGCATTTTACGTCGCTTGTCTTTTTTACCTGTCTTTTCATCTTTCTTTTTGACGTCCTCCTCATCTTCCCTTTAGCCGTCCTCTGGATCCTGAACGCAGTCCCACTTCCGCTTTCCTAAACCCGAATTCCTCTGTCTTTGCTTACTATTCAGAGGTCGAGGGTTTTCGCGGTATTTCGTGGCCTTCACCCGATGATGGCATTTTGGGCACCAGTAAGATGTCCGAAACTCGTCAAGGAGAACAACATTAAAGCCCTTTTTGCGGAACAGGTCTTGGAAGCCTTTCTTGCGACTGGGTGCGTGATACTACTTTGTGGAGTTATTGTACTTACCCATAAGTATTATCACGTCATCACCAAACTTGCTCCGCAAGGCGTTAGCAAGATTATCATCTGCTGCTGTCGCTTTCGATACCTCATCCAACGGGCCTCTCTAAACTCCTTTTTAAAATAAAAAGAGAATAGAAATTCGTTCGTCTGTCCCCGTATCTGTAAGGATAAACGGAATTCTTGCAAATCGACAGCGGCAGTGTTGGTGGACGCCAGCTTCCTTATCCAACTATGATACACGGCCCTTGGATGGTCACTTAGGTCTCGTACGAGACCACGCTCCATACTTGATGCTTTTGTGGCTTCTTCCGCTTCGCAGCCTTTTCCAGCTTCTGCCCTTTTTTTCCTCCTGGCTCTGTAACGAGCCCTCCTAGCCGTAATTTTGTTTTGAGCTAAGCGCTCTGAAGTGTCGACAGTATCATCTGGAACCTCCTCCAGAGTTGGGTTGCTCGTTTCTGGCATGGCTTCATCTGCCAGGGCGTCGTCTGCCACAAAACTGCCACAAAACTGCCAAGCTCACCAGAATCTCCAGCCAATGTCGAGAGCTCGCTCAATATATAGAGGAGGTCCCGATGGTTGGGATCAATCACTATGATTCGGCCTCTGCTCTCTTCTCGATCTTTTGCAGAAGAACGTCCTAGGCGAGAAAGTAACCAGCAGTAGTGATCTAGTGGAACGAATCCACTAGATCATTAATGGGTTCACAGTTTGGATCTGTGAACACACTATCTAGTCGGCAGTAAATGGCTGAATAACCTTCAGTATTTGTTCAGCTCACTGATTTGGTGCTCCAAGACTGGGATTATCCAGTCCTTTATAGACTTCAGCATGCTAATTATTTGCAGATCTATTACAATATTTAGTTGATTTTGGAGTTGCTAGTGTAACAATCTTCATTCAGCTTGTAATATATAGCTGAAAGTTTGATCTGTTAAACAAGTGGATTAGAGGTGTAACTTGAGCGTATGCCTTCATGAAGCGGGGTAAGGGTTGTTGTCTTGCATTGGCTAACGATAATCTACATTCGCATTACTCATCAAATGGTAGGCTCGATTATTGACATATTTGGCCTGAACTAATGTGTCGGCCTCTGTATTGTTGACACCGGTTTGTAGAAACACGAGAGCGAAGGTTAGATAAATCGGTGTTTATGATTAGATATCGAGTAAGGAGGGTAATATATTATATAACGAAATCAACTCCCTGTAGCTTGCTCATACAAGGAACGAGAATTAGTAGATACCAATGAAGCCATAGGCAAATACAGAGCATTCACAAACATTGGTTTATATTTCAAATACGATATCAATTTGATTTAGAACTACAAGTAGCTATCACCGGTCCTTTTTTCACAGCTTCGTGTTTGATATGGTATCACTGACATCTACACACAGTCACAGAACACTAGAATATAATCATGCTCCAGTTGTTGACAAGTTGTCGGATTCAACATCAAAAATTCATCTGCTCTAGAGTACAACGCACATGCACAAATTTTGTATCGAGAGACCAGAGCATACACTTTGACCTAATGATTCCATATTACCAAATATACAGTTACACTATCTAAGCCAACGTGGTCAAGATATCAGAATCACCAGCATCCAATATACACAAAACACCGACTCTGAACAGCTTTCCTACTGCGGTTCTATAACAGACGTTACTGAAATATTCTTTTGGATCTCGTAATTTTAAATAAACTTACCCTAACTCGTTGTTACCGCCCTGAAAATGGTGAACGTTAATCTTAGACAACATAGCGTAATACTCGAGCTCGGAACTTCTCAGAGGAGGAGTATTGCCCGCAATGATGACCAACTTGGCTTTTCCAGTTCGGATAGCCTTAATCGTGGACTTATATCCGAGTGAGTACTTGCCCGACTTGACGACTGTTATGCGCTGTTAGTAATCGCAGAACACATTATCTTCAATGTCTCATAAAGCGAGATGGTATTAAGATTAACCTACCAAGCGCCAGTCTAGAATTGATAGATTCCTGAGTTTTCTTTGATTTAGGTGCCTTCATGTCATGTCAGTAAGTCTATTCATTCGCCGATCAACCATGACAATTATTGCATCCGTCTCGGTTCAAACATCTCTAGAAATATACTGACCATCGCTGTGCTTTTTTAATTATTCCTTATGGATATGATATAAATGCACTCCGGTCTTGTTTAATTTGCTGTAGAAACAATAGATCGAAACAAATAATTTGTGTTGTTTTCTTTCTGCATCTTTCTAAAACCCGGAGTAGCAAACATCCATTTGTGACTGCTCAAACTAGCCTAACAAAAACCCTATAATATATGCACAAAGCATACTGCATATATGCCAGAAAAACGCAGCAGAGCATACGCCACAAAACGGCATAACTATCGAAGGAGTTTCGAAACATATGAAACCGGCACTGGTTCAGGAACAGAATTGCCAAACGTGGCTGTTATTAAATTTATTTATAGTGACGCGCCAAAACAAATATAGGCCTATCTTGTGAGCCTTTCTCCTTGCTTTATCCCTGGACTTGCTGCGACATTCTTTCTGACGCTTTTAGATTTTTGCAATTGTCGTCTTTCCTTTTCTTTCCGTGATTCCTTGAGTTTATCTTTAGATACATTAGAAGCTTAGTGCTTTAAGTATTTTGTTGTTCTGTTGTCGTTCGTTCTTCCATTCCGTTCGTTATTTCCGTATGACTGGAATCGATTTTAGAAAATTTCAGAGGACAACTACGAATTTGGCGCTCTACTATTTATATATATTTTTATTACATCTTCTCATTGCTACAACATAACAATGCGCTCCTATTTGTTCTTGACTCTTGGCTTTCTGAGCCTCGCGTGCCGCTTAGCTGAAGCTTCTGGTGTTATTCAGACGGGCAGCTATTATTCTTGTGGTAACCAGAGCGATGTTGTCGTGAATAATTTCAATCTGGATTACAATCAGGCTACCGAGACCATCGACTTTGATGTTTCCGGAACGAATAAGGTGTCTCAAAATGTTACTGGTATGTATTTTGAAATTTCTTAAAGATTACAATGAGATTGCTGACATGAACTAGCGACGATATCTGTTGATGCTTATGGCATACAAGTCTTTACGTATTCTTTTGATCCTTGTTCGTATGATATATCTCAGCTTTGTCCGCTTCCAGAAGGAACATTCGGAGCAAATGGCACCTTCAAAGTACCGTCAGAATATGTGGGTGATATTCCCTCTATTGCGTTCTCTCTTCCAGATCTGGATGGTGCGGCAACTATGACGTTGACATCTCAAGACAACCAGACAATTGCGTGCTATACCTCTCAAGTTAGTAATGGAAAAACCACTCGTCTTAACTCCGTAATGTATGCCTCAGTTGGTCTTGCAGGCGCCTCCTTAGGTATATCTGCGATTTCTTTGCTTAGTAGTGTTGGTGGCGGAGTCGCTGCTGCTTCTACGGCGTCAGTTGGATTTGCAGACATAGTTCAGTGGACTCAAGGAATGGCGATGAATGGAATGCTTTCTGTCAACTATCCACAAGTTTATGAAAGTTTCTCTCAAAACTTTGGATGGAGTATGGGAATGATTCCTTGGGCTGCTCTTCAGAAATCTATCGACGCGATGAGAGCTAAAACGGGGGGAAATACGACTTTGAGCTCTTGGAATACCTTGAAACAATCTACTATTGTTAACTCTGGCTCTACTGCCTACGTTCTATTAGACGCTGAATCCAGCAACGGAATATTGTCTACATCCACTGGTCAGTTGAACAAGCGAATTTCGCTAGATGGCCTTACTTTTACATCTGTAAATAGCACCAGCTCGTCAACTGGCGGTGAGAGTGTTTTGACAACTTTACAGGGAATAGGTAGATACGTGGAAAACCTATCGATTCCCGATGCAAACACCTTTGTAACTGCTCTCGTATTCTTTGCGATGGCTATGGGTCTTACTGCGATTGTTATTTTGGCGTTCAGGCTTTTCCTTGAAGTTTGGATTCAATATAAGCCGCTTGGAAAGGGTCTGGAGTCGTTCCGACAGAGATACTGGAGTTTTTTGGGATCCACCCTTGTGAGAGTTGTATGTTCTTTTATATCATCTGTCGTAAAATAAGTTTTTAACATAATTAGATTGTGATGCTTTATGGAACCTGGGTATTGTATTGTATGTACCAATTCAAAATTCGGGATTCGTGGGTGTCTCTGCTACTGGCTGGTACGATCCTAGGAGTATTTTCAGCCATTTTGTTGGGTTTCACTATCAGAATTTTTCTAGTAGCTCGTAAGGCTTCTAAGCGAGAGAATGGGTAGGTGTATTCAAGTTGGTCTAGGATATGAAGACGCTAATGTTATCTTATGATGATAGAATTGAGGAACTCTACGACCACAAGCCATATATTAGAAGGTATGGTCTGTTCTATGGACAATTCAAGACCAAGTATTGGTGGTTCTTTGTTCCTGTTCTTGCAGTTTCCTTTTGTCGAGGTGCCATTATCGCTTTGGCTGATGGACATGGCATGTTTCAAGTTGTGGCACAGCTTGTGGTGGAGGCTCTATTCGTCATCGCTTCTGCCTTTTTCTGGCCATTCAGTACCAGGTCGGCAAATATCATCAATTTAGTCATTTCGCTGGTGCGGGTAGCCTCACTTGGTATGATTTTAGTTTTTGTGGAAGAGCTGGATATACAAGCGGAGACAAGTACAGTGATCGGTATCGTGTTGATTGTCGTTCAGGGAGCACTTACTGTTCTGCTGGCTCTCATGATCTTAATCAACATGATTGTATCGCTGATAAGAAAGAACCCAAGAAAGAAGAATTATGGTTACAAGCGAGAGTCAGAGAATCTTACTGAGCTTGCCCCCATCAGCATGTTCAAAGACAAGCAAGGCTACATGCGTACACCAACGCTTCCAGTGCTTGATGATATCATGGATGAGAAGACGACAATGCAACAAAATGGCCTTGTTTACCAACGAACTGGAAGTAGCAGTACAAGTATGCTCAGTGGTAGTTTCGGCCATGGTGAATCGATGCCTCTGGTTTCAGAGAGTGGTAATCCCGTCAGAGCCCCGAGGCCTTGGGATGATGATGAGGTTAGTTTGGAGTCTTCCAACTATCTGTCACCGCATGCACCACAGCCTGACTCCAGAGCACAGCAGCGTTGGACTCCACCTGAGGACGGACGATCACTGTTTTAAATTCAACTTATAGATTAAAGTATAATTTAAAATGGATTTAATCGAAATTTGGAGTTATTTAGAACAATTGGATTTATAGGAGATTGAGAGATGTCACGCTGTTTCGTTTATAAGGGTTATTTTTCATTTTTATTTTAAAGGCTTCGTTGGACACGATTTCAGCTTTCTTTTTTGGGTTATTCAAATGCTATTTTCAATATTTTCGCCTCCACACTCCTTCAATTCAGCATTCAAACTATCTAGTCATTCATTTATTTTTCATATTTTTTTGAAATAGTTGAGTTATCTGATCCTACGGTTAGCTCATTAGGCTTATTAAGCAATGAATAGCATTATATTCTCTACTAGAGCTATCTGAATGTCCAATGATCCTCATTTCTGATTTCAGATATTGCAGATTTTCTTAAAAATATATAAAGCTTGACATAAGGAATTGCTACTAAAAGATAACATATTTATATATTATAACCGTATCATACATTGTACGCACTGAATCCAGCTTATTAAGCGAAAACCATATATAAATGAAAGACATTTAAGCTAACATAGAACGAGCGATGCAGAATAAAAATATAATTGAAAAGGATTACAGTTGCATATCCATAGCGATCCAGGCGTCAGAAAGCTGGCTCTTGCCAAGCTTAATCATCTCAAAGCCAACCCAGTAAAAATTTCTTATCTGAGACGAAAGATCCGGTAGAAGCTTGTCCAGAGCAATGACCACCCGGTCACATTCAAGGCACTCAGTTGCAAGATCCAATAAAGCAACAAGGCTACCCTTCATGTCTGCTGTATTTTCCGATGTGGACGAGCCATATTGCCCGCCAACATAGACAACCAGAACGCCATCAACCACCGCCCCAATCCATCTCTGTTCCTCAATGTGGTTCTGCAGCCTGATGTATGAGACGGCACTTGAACGGGGCGACACGAGCTTCGGATACGCTACATGCAGCAAAGCCTTGATGGACGTCGACAGAGGAGCAGTAGGCGACGTAAGACGGCTGGCACCTTCCTTGCCTTTCTGGTGACTTGCTATCGGTCCTGGTGTAGCAAAATAATTCTCATCTTTGATGAGGTTCGCTGTGTTCACAGTGGTGCCGATATTGCTGTTCATTTCACCAGCTGTCGCCACAGCGCTATTGATCGAAGTCCCGTTAGCAAAGAGTCTCTCACACTGATTTGCCAGGTCCAACGATGCCTTCTGCCGTTCAGCAGAAGGGCTTCTCCTAAGAGCCTCAGGGATGCCACTCTGCCACCCCATCCGGCGTAGTGCAATAATTAAAGGAAGAAGCTCCTCGGGCAGAATAGACGTGGCAAGAGGCCAGAGTCGCGCCTACAGGAAGAGATTCGGAAGAAAAGGCGGTTCGGCACGAGGTCTTGGAGGCCCCAGTAGCAGCAAGCAAAGCGGCATTACTACTACTACTACTACTACTTGAATTTTTATTACTTAAAAGATTCGCCATGAGACCGGATTTTCTATATTTCCAACTTTAAAATATGAAATTCCGTAAAATGAAGTAAATATGTTCTTTGAGAAGAAGGCTAAAGATTATTTGAAGAATCAGAAAGAATTTTTCAAAAGTACTGCTAACGATAGCTGACAGATAGACAGGCTTGATACGAATTATCGATGGGTGATGGAGAATTTTAAGGGTAAAGAACCAATGGAACATTCAGGAGGGGATAGGGATGGCTCAGGGTTCGGGCAGTTGCGTGTCAGATGCGTAGGAAAACCGCGCCAACCCACACGCGGTCTTCCTCGTGATCTCATCACCTGACCGGGCCTGCCAAAACGATCATTCATCTTGTCTTCCTAACTATATTATTACTAGACTCCGGTTCAAGAGTGCTCGGAATACCGGGATACTATATCAAATCAGAGGTGCCTTTAGAATTACTGAGCCATATAGAACGTTAGATGTGCTATATCGCGATAGATATTGGCATAACGCCGTTCAGCCCTGCAAATCCTGCAACCATGGAATCAATTCTTTTGAACTACTGTCTCATCAGAACACATGCGACATAGATCAGACTTGCGCGCCCAGCCGGTCTCAAGCACATTGCGCGTCCGAATTGTTTTCTTATTCGAACAGGGTGTAATGGCCGTGATGTAATATAGACGAGGCCTCGAGCTGTCATCCCGTTATGCCACGTCGGGGCAAAAAAAGCCTAAAATGTGTCTTCTAATATGTCATCTAAAGCAGGGTAATGTGGCTTGGCGATTGGGTCACGGATATGCTATGAATATGGCATAAGTTAAGTTCCTTTGTGTAATGTGCACGAATCCCAATTGAGGCTATAATTTGAATCACATCTGCATTTGTAGCGACCGAGAAGGTCCCTTTGCGGCCAGAGTGCTTAAAATTCCGAAGCAATCGACCACAGACAAGTTGGCACATTTCACACGGAAGAACCGGTTAGATGGCTGTGGGAAATTTTAGTTTTGGACTTTTCCAGTAGAGGCCTCGGCAGCCTGGCGGAGAGTATCCTATGCATCGATTGACCTGTTGGCCGCCATTCTTTCCAACAGCGCTTTCTACAGCGGGCGTCACGCAATCAATAGTCTCGTCTCCACGTACTCTCTGACAAAGCGGATACTACGAGCTACGAATCCGATCAACAGAGTTTGTGGAAATACGTGATGCTGGAGGAAGTTTGCAGAATGGCAGGACATCGCCCGCTGGCCCGTGCATTTAGTTATGGTATCCTCACGGCGGACCTTAATTAAATAACCATAATATAACCCGTTCCAGCCGTCTACATCAGCGCAACCATTCGCACACGCATGCATGAATGCTCGCAAGTCAACTGAAGCCGTCACTATCTGCAGCGCGGTCCATTATCTTGACGACAATTCACATGGCAAGCCACCATGAAGTAGCGAAGGGGGAAACGCCCGAGGCCATTGGTCCGCCGGATGTGTTGCGGTGCTTTAGCATTTTCGGTAAAGTGAGACAGCTGTGTCACAGCGGATCTGGTGCGCCACATCATGACACAGTGCATCGCCACTATATCCCATTTCTACTTAGTGTTTCTTCGGTTTGGTCTCTATTTTTGTCCTTGTCGTCCGTCCATTGGCTCTCTGCGGCCGCGATAGTCTTTCCGAACCAATATTTGGCAGGCTTGGACCCCCATTTCTCTGAAAAAGGCCGATTGAGACGGTCCAGGTATTCTGCACACCTAAGCGACGTAGGCCTGCTTACTATTGCCGACGAATCCCCGCAATTAATAATGTACCGCGCGCTTTTGGACTGCTGTGTGGGAATTAGTAAACACTCGCGTGCGTCTAAAAACAGAAAAAAGCTCGACGTTCACATCTTTCCTAGTCGGTATTCCCCGATAGTCGCTAAATGTAGAGAAATATGATGTAGCCGAGAGGATGTAGGAATAAGGGCCAAGCAATGATAATAATAACCTGTTAATCTCGCTGGTGAGCAGCGGTGTGTGGTGGGTATATTATGTTATCAAATTTTTTTCTGGGTTACCGGATCATATAATAATTGCAAGGATTTTTGTCCATTTAAAATCCCTCTTTGTCAAAACTCCAATTTATAATCCGTTGTAATTTTCCCTTTGGCATAACCAAAACGCGATTCGCATTCTATTTGAATAGCTTCTCTTTCAGTGTACCTCTTTGGTTTGCCGAAATTGTTAGTAAATTAAACAATATTATAGTCTGTCGATTCATTGGAGGATTTCGTCCTCTTTCGTCTGCGCACACTTTCCCCGCTCGATTTTCTCGGTTCGTCACCTAGAGCGGATCAACAGCAGTGAAAAGGACTACTCTAAAAAAACACCGCTGAAATGCAGCCTCCTATTCCTCAGCTCGAGGACTATGATATATCGCCCTTGACAGGCTTCGTCCCTGAGTCGTTACCTCTGGTGCGTCTACCAGAGGCGTACTATGCGCCCTGGGAGAGAATTATCACGAACCTCGCTCCTCTTACCATGACCAAGCAGATCAGGACTGTGATCGACAAGATGCCGCTGCTGAAAACTGATCAGCTGCGGACTGTGCCTGAGATGCGACGCGCATACTCTATTCTTGGTTTCATGACACATGCCTATATATGGACCGGTGATCGACCCTCTGATGTAAGTTTGACTTTTGGTCATATATGATTACTGTGAACTGTTTGCTGAGAAACCAGCATCTGCCAACGCAGCTGGCAGCACCGTTTACAGAGTTGGCCAAAAAGCTGGAGGTCCCTCCAGTCGCCACATACGCTGGAATGTGTCTGTGGAACCACCGGCCAATATTCAACGATATTTCTGTTGACGAAATTGATCTGGAAAGCCTTGCGACAATCTCCACATTCACAGGCAGCTCCGATGAAAGCTGGTTTTATTTGGTCAGTACAGTCATCGAATGCCATGGCGCCAAGTGCCTAAACAGTATGATTTCGGCTATGCATGCCTGTCGCGATGACAACCCTCATGAAGCCGTGGTCTCGCTGCAACATCTGGCTGAGCAGATCGATGGACTGATTACATTGCTAGGAAGAATGTACGAGCAATGCGATCCTCACACCTTTTATTTCCGGATTCGGCCGTATCTTGCAGGTTCAAAAAATATGGCTGACGCAGGTCTACCGTTCGGCGTCCGGTACGGCGAGGAAAAGGACTATAGACAGTATGCTGGAGGCAGCAATGCGCAAAGTAGTTTGATTCAAGCATTGGATATCGGCCTGAACGTGCATCATCGGCCGACAGGCGAGAAGGCCGACTCTTCCAGCGCCTCTGGATCCTCATCAGAAGATGATGGAGCAGCGAAGAAGGCAAGACACAATTTCATTCATGAAATGCGTGAATACATGCCTGGTCCACATCGACGTTTCCTGGAACAGCTAACTGTCTCTGCAAAAATTAGGGACTATGTGATGCAGCATCCTTCTAATTCTGCACTTGCACTTGCATACGACGCCTCTCTTGCGATGCTTCGATCGTTCAGAGACAAGCATATCCAGATTGTTTCTCGGTTCATTATTTTGCAGGCTCGAAATAATGCCTCTTCGTCAGCTACCCCTAGTTCTACAAACAAGAATCCTGCCGGTTCCGCAAAGCCCGCCACTGTTATCCAGGGTACTGGAATAGCGGGCATCGCTCTAACGGAGAAGAAGAAAGCTAGAGGGACTGGTGGCACTGCTCTTATTCCTTTCTGTAAGTTTTCATATGGTTTAATTGCTGTTATTTATATCGCTAATGGCTTTTCAGTGAAGCAAGCGCGCGACGAAACTGGAGAGCCAGCTGCCGGAAGTTGGGGCAGGAGGTTGTTGCGGGATGATTCTTTTGCGAATGAATCACATCGCGCTCGTCGTCGACGAATACCGTATGGTAAAGGCGACATTTCATTTTCGTCCGACGAGGAAGACGATGATCAGGTTGTAGGACTGGCAGGAAAGTGGAGTATGAGCGAGGACTATGGTGGGATATGTC
The DNA here is from genome assembly GCA_030580435.1 of Babjevia anomala. Taxonomy (NCBI): domain Eukaryota; kingdom Fungi; phylum Ascomycota; class Lipomycetes; order Lipomycetales; family Lipomycetaceae; genus Babjevia; species Babjevia anomala. Next base: position 53,103 of record JAKTSW010000033.1, on the reverse strand, counting down.
ATTGGTAAGAATCATCTTCAAAGATGTCAGCAAGAATGAGTCGGCAACAAGTGACAGATGTGAATTTAACAGGCTGCCGAATGTATGCTCCAATTAGAATCTACAATACATTTACGAAGTTTAATTAGAAGGAAGCTGGAAAAAAAGTTATATTTCAGTAGGCAAGGATCATGAAAATGCTTGCAACGTAAAAGCAGACAAGAACAAGAAAAGGGTAAATAATAGAATCGCAGTTTATTTTGAATTATCAATAAATATCTCCGAGATGACTGAAGAATATTACGAAAGAAAACAGTTAATGCATATATTTAATCTACCTTAGCATATTCAATTACAAGATGTGTGTTTTAGACAGTAGATGGTTTTACATCGTTCCGTCGTAGTTGGGCAAATCAAAGTTCGAAAGCTTCACCGACACCAGCCATACCGACTGGCAAATGGCCATCAGGTCCAGTCAAATCCATCTGCCATTCCTTCCATCGATCCATCTCCGCTTTAACTGCCCGTTCTGACACTAGCACGCCGGCCTTCCTCAACTTTCGCTCTTCTGAAACAACGTCATCTTCCGTACCTGTAGTTGCCCATGAAACAGAATTTCTTCTTAATCTCGTCCTTTCATCACCATCATAGTCGTCAACTTCGTTAGAATACAAATCCACATCAGCATATTCTTCGACAGAAGGTCGACTGAGACCAGATCCCGAACGCATGCGTCTTGAAGCGGTCTCTGTTGTCGGAGACCTGGTTGCAGCGTTGACAATGCTTCCGCCAGTGCCTCCGGTGACAGCGGTCACAACAGCAGCAGCAGCGCTTGTGAATCCTTGTTGTCGCCGGGAAAAAGCATTCATAATAGAGGATGCGGAAGAGCCTGTCAACCGCTCGGATATGGATGGGCGATGGCCGTGGCTGCTTGGCGAACTACTACCGTAAGGCAAGAGCGACGACGGATGATCTGTAGGTGGGGATGAAGCGGATGCAGACATAGCGGAGGATCCAGAATATATGGAGGAGGGCAGCGGTACGAGCGCCTGCTGGTGGAGTTGGATCGCCGCAGATGCACGGTTTTCTGCATCGTCAAGGCGACGAGCGTAATCGGCGACGGTATCTTCAAGCTTGCGAATCTTGTTTTCGAGCTTGTCTTTGTCGATCATACTTAACAGCTCGTAGTCTTCCTTATCAATCTTCTGGCCTTCTTCGGTAGTGCTGCCTTGGATCTTTTTGCGAGTCGCCGACTCGTATCGTTCGATCTGGCCTTGCATCTCTGAGTTGAGGGCTTGAACCTCGTTAGTGTGGGCCTTGAGAGCGGTGATGTTGTTGAGCAGACTTCTATTTTCGAGCTGCAGCTGGGCCGCTTTCTGAGTTTCCTCTCGCACTCTTTCGGCTTGGTGTGTACTCATCGCGATGTGCTTCTTCTCAGCAAGCGAGTGCTGTTCCTTCAAGTTTGTGAGATCCTCGTTAACAACAACGAGGGTCTGCTCCAGCTTTTGGTGCCGTCGGTCCAGCTCCTGGTACTTTTTCTCGATCTCGTATCGCTCCTTGGCTTCTCTAGAAAACTTTAGCTCAATTTCTCTGTACCGAGCGTCCATGTCCGGAGCGGAGCCAGCCGCGACAGGAGGAGAAAACGGCGCCGGCGAAACGTTTCTGTTTCCAAAGAATGATGAAAGCTTGGCAAAGGCAGCACCCTCGAGAGACTGTCCTTGCTGGGCAGCAGCTGCCGTGGTTTCACTGATGGCCTCGAGCCGCCTGGTCAACTTGTTGATTTCCATACGCATCGCCTCAATAGTCTCATCCTTAGCGATCAGCCTGCTGTCTATGGCTTGAGCCTCGCTGGGAGAAATGGCAGAGGAACCATCCGGACTGGCAGGAGACGAGGACAACAATGGAGGAGACGAGACTGGGTTTGAGGAATTGCGTCTAGCAAGTTGGGAGAGCAATAGCGATTTCTCTCTGCTGAGGGTATCAATTTCTGTCTTCACGTTTTCGATCTCAGTAGCAGCAGAGGCATGAGACTGTTCTGCCTGTTCTGCGCGGAGCTGGGCCTCTTTTGAGGTGGTGATGCTGTTTGCGAGCTGCGACTCGAGTTCTTCGTTTGAACCACGGAGCGCTTCGATCTCAGACTTTAGCGATGCGATGATAGCCTCCGTAGCGTCATTCGTGCTCTGCTGAGAAAGAGCAACCGGCGACTCATCCTTGACTTCTTCTTGTGCTTCTATCTCTGGTTCTGGTTCTGGTTCTGGTTCTGGTTCTGGTTCTGGTTCTGGTTCTGGTTCCTCGTTCTGTACTTCAGGCTCCTTTGTGGCCTGGACACTACAATTATCGTTAGTCAAGTTCACCTGTAAACTGAATGTACTTACTCTTCTCCCTCTTCAGCTGGACCTGGACTAGCGTTGTCGGACCTGATGTCTTCTTCCTCCAAGGTAGTAGCAGCCTGACCTTTACCTTTACCTGGCTTCTTCTTCTGTTGCTTCTTGAGTTGATCAAACTAGGCAGTTAGTACATGTTCTCTTGAGGTAGACGGCAGACGTACTCTTTTGCGAGCTGCGGCGAGTTTCTCTGCCTTTGCAGCTGCGTCATCGCTGGAATCAGCCATCGTGATTCTTGATCCTGGACCTGTTCTTGGAAGATAGATCAAGCAAGTACAAGTGTTGCTTCTTTAGTGATATCAACAATGCCTATTTGCTGCCACCTTAACATGCAACTATTGGGAGCACTTCTCGATGACGAAGTCTTGGTTACTGCTGGTTGGCCGTGTTCCACAAACCAAGAAGTTATTGGTGACAGAAGCCACCACAGCGGCGTGGCGTTTGTCGTATCACGTGATATTGACGGAAATGGAAACGTATATACGTCAGATGAGATCAGAGTACTTGAACTAGTTGAAAGAACAGGGAGGTACAAGCTCACTTGAGGTCGAGTGACTTGATTGCGAACACAAGAAGGATAGTGAGTGGAAAGTATGCGACGCCCATCTTGATACCAATATCGGTATCGGTTGGTGTCGGTTTTGGTATGGCAATGTTTGACGTTTAATGAGCTGCCACGAGCTGTCACGAGCTGTCAAAGAGCATCGAGAGGCTATTTACCGGACGTTTTCACTGGTTCACTGGCCTACAAGTGTTTATGAAATTGCCGGAACAAATGGAATGAGCTGTAGAGACTGCGATTGAGTCTTCTCGAGGCAACGCGCAAGCTTATCTTTGTGCATATCGACTGCGCAAGCGGTTTCCAGAGATGCTGTTACCAACAGTGGCGTATCGCCAGATCAACGAAACGTTGAGTTCAACCATCTATCGGGACAAGCGCGGACGTTTGGAGGGCTAGAATGAATATCTAAAGGGTAGATGCTATGATTTGGCGGAGTATGTGGAATGAGGTGACGCGCGCTTTCCGAATGCGTCGAGAACGTAAACACCGAGACAGTCAAATCTCGAGCCTAGCTCTGACCGCTTATGTGATAGGAGCATCTCGGGCTGTTCTGATCAGATTTTGCCAGATCGTACTCTTGTCACGTGAATTGTGAACATTCCTGATGACTGTTCTAATTTTGTCCATCCACTATGCGTTGCCCTGCGGGGTTTTTGGATAATTTACAATGCAGTCACAATTGCTCACCAAAGAACTGGAGAATTGATTACAAGACTGTATAGAGGGCATACAGGGCATAGTGGGCAAGTTAGATTCCATTAATAGATCGCACTAGCTATAGAAGACTGAGCCATTGCGCAGTACGGGCCTGTCGGGCAACTAAAGGACCTAAGAGGCATTTCACGAAACTGAACAATAATATTCACCTTAAACTCCACGTAAACAAAAGCAGATCGCTTTCAATGAAATAAAGTGTCACCGGATTGTACAGAATCCTGCATTGGAATAACGGCAAATATGGAAGAGATGCGGTGTAATAGAGGAGATTTGTTGTCGACATATATACATACATAAGCAAATATCCTCATATAGAAGCCCACAAAAGAAAGTCATGAACCGGAAGTATTAATACTCGGCTCGATCAAGAAGTCCAACGTAGATACATAAGAAATATAAAGAAAACAAAATACCCTCGATTGATGTATCGTCAGTTCGAAGCCATCACCGTGCATAGTCATGATAAAGCAAGTAAATAATAAAACATAATCCAGTCATCGAGCGATCTCACTACGACGAGAGGAGTCCCCATCTATGTTATGTAGAGGGGAAAAGAACGGGAATAGAAAAAAAACATATCGCAATTTTGCATTTAACTCATGATCAAAAACAAAAACAATTACAGAAAAATCGAAAACCAAGACGTCTAGTAGAGGACGAATTGGGCGCTACCAGAGGTGACCGCAACAGTGCAACCGGCAGGGTTCGACAGAACACCGTCGATGTAGGTACATTCACCATTGACGGTAGATCCATCAGTAGCAACAATCTTGATATTGTAGCTGAGCTGAGAGTTGGCATTGGGGTTGGGGATGAGCGACAACCACGAGGTTCCGTCGGTATAACCAGCGCCAAAGTTGAGCGGCGAGAAGTTTCCGATGCCAGATCCAGGAGTTCCCCAGATGCAAGCTTCAGACTCAGGGATACCCTGGTCGTTGACGTAGTACTGAGCAGAAGTGAGGCCGCCCTCCCACTGATAATAGGTGCTTTCGTCGACGACTGTAAGAGGTTGCGTGGAACCTGCGTCGACGACGGTGGGGATGACCATGTTCTCGGTTCCAGGGTAGTCGGTTCTGCAAATGGCAACTGACTGGGCGAGATTCGAGACAACGGTAGCAGTAGCTTGGCCCCATTCGCAGAGGTATTGAGTGGCGGTGTTGGTACGCACCAACAGGCCATTCTGGCAGAGCAGACCTCCACGAGACTCACCATCAGCGGGCTGGCTCGAGGGGTACTGGGTCTTAGACATACCGGGCTGGCAGGCGTAAGAGCAGAGGTTTCCCTCCTGGCACGAGGTACCTTGGCCTGCGCCGGCCTGATCCGAGATCTGGATACCAGACCATCCCCCGAGGTTCAACCAGTCGGTAGAAACGACACCCTGTCCAGCTGGGAAGGTGCTACAGGCGATTGTTCCATCGACAAACGCTTCGTACGGGCCCTGGAAGTTCGGAAGGACACCACCGCTGGGAGAAGACACGGGAGGGCTGGACGAGCTAGACGACGCGATGCTGGAAGACGAAGTAGTCGACGTCGCCAACGTGGTAGTCGGAACCTGCTCGGTGGAGCTTGAGCTGGACGTGGAGCTGGATGAGGACGAAGAAGTGGTCGTCTGGACGGCCGCGACGACTACGGCCGCAGAAGACGTGATGGGAGCGGCAGTCGTCGACGGCGGCAGGAGCGTATGTCCCTCAGCGTCGACAAGGACAGTGACATACTCATACACGACGTCGACTGCACGCTTGTCCAAGACAGCGGCACGGCGGCCGGCTTTTTCATCGCGGGCGTGGCGGTGGTGCGTGTGGAACTCGACGGCCGCCCCCTCGGCGACGATAACAGAGGCGACAAGCGCCAATGCGGCGGTAGACAGACTGAATTTCATAGTGAGACGTTTGCTAAAGAGTCTTTGGTCTGATGAATTGGACTAAAAACCAAAACTGAAGCTAACGGGTGATACGGAAGTAGAAAGAAACGAGTTAATAACGAAGACCTTAAAGAATGAAACGGCGAGCCGGATGGTCTGAAAACAAAAAGAGAGTGTGGTAAAAGAACGAAAAAAAGAAAGGCTTTATGAGACCTGCAAGGGATAAAGGGATAGTTTTCTGGTGGTTTGCAAAAGAACAAGAAAAATGTCGAACTGAGTGGAATGTGCAGAGGTTTTGTACTGGGGCCTGTTTTGTGTGTGCCTGCCGGAGTCGCCCAATATGGCATTTTCTGTTTTTTGTTCCTTTTTTCCCTTTTTTTTTACTTTTTCCTCAGTTTTTGCCTTTTTTCCTCTTTTGTTCTTTTTTCGTTTTTTTTGCTTTTTTTTTGCTTTTTTTTTTTTGCTTTTTTTCTGCGTTTTTGCCTGGCCCTCCCTTTCCGCTAGGTCGCAACCCTCTTTTGCCCTCAGCCGAAGCGCGTTAGCCGGGCCCTCGTCTGCACCCTCCCACCGCATCTCATCGTTTGTGGTTGCTACGCCGCGTTTCCGCCACGTGCGCTCGCGTGCAAACGGTGTAACTGAACGTGGCGCGAACGGGCGCGCTGCTGGCTGACGGCCTCGAGCCCCTGTTTTCTCGGCTGAGCCGTGTCGCCGCCTTGTGCTACTGCCCGTTTCCGCTGCCTTCCACCGCCTGCCGGTGGTCCCTCGTCGCGGGGTCGCACACGCTGGCGGTAGCGGTTGCCACGAGCCTGCTAGCGCCGACAGATTTACGGCACTAGCGACTAGCGCATGCACGCCAAACGCGCCGATTAAATGAGCGTCCGAACGCTGCAGGAGCTAGCCGTTTATGTCGGCGCTAGATCGCAGACGCACTAGACTGGGAGTGAGTCCGCCCAGACGCTGTTACTGGCGCGACGCATCAAGCACGCTGGTCCAGCGAAGTGGCCGCGCAAGTGCCGCTCCGCGGCGTATTTGTAGCCACAGTGCATGGTGTATACACCGCACTTGCAGCTGTAAATGCACGGCTGCCGCGACACTTCCGCGTCCTAGATTGGCACTTTAATTAGATTACCGCAGTGGGCCTGGAACTCACTATAGCTGCTCTGACACATACAGCTGGTAGGCTGCTGTTCGCTGACTTCGCTGACCTCTAGCGACGCTACTGCGGGCACTATTACTGTTCGGCCACTCGTGATGGTGTTTGTGGATCCTGTTGGTTGATTCGCAAAGCATATTAAGACGAGACGACTCTTTCGTGTCTGGGTTATCGCAGTAACGCAGTCCCGCAATCAGTCAGACAGCTGCGGAATCTTAAATGATAAATCTCTTCGGTCTGCATCTTGCTGGTAGGTAGAAAGTCTGTCTGTCTAGCACTGTGGCCCTCTATTAGGCTCGCCGTTACTTGTAGTCTGCAATCCCGCTCCTCATGTGGGGCAAGCAGCGTATCTTGACCTTTGCAGCTCTCCGAGAGCCCCAATTGGCCTGGCAGGCCCCAGACCGAGACCGCTTTGGTCTCGTATGCTCCTTCGGGCAGCATTCGGTCGGGTCTTCTGCTGTTTGGCGATTGCATTGCACAGCGCACGTGCACTAAACAAACCTATGATCAAGGGTTAGGGCTTAAAGGTGCGGCCACTAGTTCGCATTATCAGGCCGGGTGATATATTGTAAGCAAGGTAATAATAAAGGCAGGGTAAAAAGGGGTAAGATTGCACACATATTATTCTACGCGGCCGGTGAGCGGCTGAGCGCCTTTGCGAATGAACTATTATTATTACAGTCTATAAGTGTATACAAGAGATGCTAGCAGTCTACAGCGAAGGAAACCAGGGTTCTCTTGGTGCGCCGTCTAGTTGCTCGACGGAGATGTCTAGCTCGGTGAGAGGCTCGTCTTCGTCCTTGATATTCTTGTGCGTCTTGCAGCCAGCGCAGCGGCAGTCGCCATTACACATACATGTCCCGCCCGGCACAGCGCACGCGGCGGTCAGATAGACCGAAAACAGCGAGTCGTAGGCGTCGTTGCTGACTACCAGGTCCTGGTTCGTGAGGTCGTTGAAATCAAATTCCTCGTAAGCGTGTGACGGGTTCGGCACGTAACCCGTCCGCGAACTGTACTTCTGTAAATCGTGCATCTCCTCCGCGCTGATGGTAGACTGACCTTCTGGGAACAAATCTGTCGGCTGCGTGTCCATCGCACCGGATAAGTACATTTCCAGCGAATACAACGCGTCGTCGTAAGTATTCCGCCTGTCTGTTCCTAACTGCGTCGCCGCAGTTACCGCCGGCGTCACGGCGCCCGAAGCCGACAGTGATGCCATCGCGCTCATGCTGTCAAACGATGTCTGCGGCGTCAGCGTGCTCGCGCTTGCCGTCTCGACGTCTTCGCTCTGATCAGATCCACTAGACCAGTTGCCCTCCTCGCTGACCGCGGCTTTCGTGTTGACAACGTGCGTGCTAGACAGGTCCCGCACCATGTCCCGCACTGGCTTCAACACCGCCGGATCGTCCAGTCCAGGCTTCACAATGATCGATCGCAGCTTCACAGACTTCCGTACAGGCGTCGCGGCCTGCGGAGGCGGCATCGCTAGCAGCAGCTTGCTCTTCTCGCTCGTGTCCTCAATCTCGCTCGGCTCTTTTTTTGCCGTCACGCTGCCGCAGCAGTTTTTCGTCATCATACTATCGCTGCTCAGTTCGACCAAGTGCTTGTGTATCCCATCGGCCGGCCCTGTATTTATCCTCTCGACCTCATCGGCCTTCATGTTGCGCCCGTGCACAAGTTCATGCTCGGCTTCTGTGTCTATTATCTTCCGTCTTTGAACCTCCAGTTCGTTGAATTCGCCCGATGCTGTATCGTCAGTCACGATTTAAACTGCTGGACCTGTCTATCTACTTACATCTGGGAAGAAGTATCGCAGTAACACCACAATCACAAGAGCCGTCTGGTAAGACCGCCATTCGATGATTGCAATCCGAAACAGGACGGCCTCGCTTGCGCACCTGCACCAGCGGACGGCTTCTGTGCTTGCAGGTTGACGACCGATGGCCTCTAATGCACCGAATGCTTTACTTTGTCAGCAATTCCCCCCAAATCTCTTAGTAGCACTTACCATGCGTATTTCTCGCCGTCCACAAGGAGCATCTTGATAATGAATCTTCCCTGCTAAGCCCTGTAGCTCCAAGATATGTAGCGTCAAAAAGGTCAGGACTTTAAGCAATGTGAACTGTGATAGACCGGTGATATGGTGGTGTATTTTTATTAAATCTTTGATTTTGGCCAAAACAACATTGTGTTTGTTTCCCAACTCGAATAATTTCTACGCCACGATATACGCCGTAAGTGCCTTAGCTCGAACACTACGATCTCAAATTACGATATGCTTGATCTCTTACTCTCATTATTTACAGTAACTAAATTCGCATTGCTCCTATGCTTCGACTCCATAAATTCTGACCACGGAAGTGGTTTTATCAAGCCAATTTGTCTATAATTGGTGCATAAATAGATCATATGACATAGTAGCGTTACAGCAGGATCGCCACAGAACTTCTAACAAGAAAGATCACGTCGATACTAATGGACCGTTGCGGTAAATATTAACTTGGAACCCCAGCAGATAATTAAATGAATATTTATTAGAATGCTCAAGAATTATTGTCTATAGAAACCAACAGTCACGTAATTTTTAAGATATATCACAGAATGAACATACATATTAAGTACAATTCATATCTTATATCCTCTTTGATAATGCGCTTTTTCATCCGTATTGCACATTTATTTCCATCTATCCAGTACACAGAAATTATGCTTGCACGAAGGGCGGACTTCTCATTTTCTGTACCAGATCCTTCAAGTCGGTACATCTACTCCTTGCTCTTTTCGACATCCTCTTCCAATGGCTTGAGATCCCCTCCACCGACGAGTCCTCCCTGCTTGCACAGTGAGTAAAACATCGAGTTGGGATTAGCCAGCAGATTTGCAGGAGTGTCAAACTCAGCAACCCGACCAGCGTTCAACACAACAATCTTGTCGCTGTCGATGATAGTGTTCAGTCGGTGAGCAATTGTCAAGATCGTACGATCCTTAAATTCCTTTCGGATGGTCTCTTGCAGAATCTGATCGGTCTCAACATCGACCGCAGCAGTTGCTTCGTCCAATACAAGTACCTTCGAAGGGGTCAAAAGCGCACGCGCAAGCGACATCAACTGTCGCTGCCCAACAGACAAATTTGAACCTCCCTCGCTGACCAGTGCATTGAGGCCACCCTCCATCTTGGAAACATGCTCCTTCAAATGCGACAGTTCAAGAACCTCCCACAACTCAGTGTCATCGTGGTCATGGCCTGGGTCAAGATTGTCTCGAATGGTTCCCTCAAAGGCCTGAGAGTCCTGCGGAATGATCGCCAGTCTATGTCGAAGATCACTCAAACCAATCGACGACGTGTTCAGATTGTCAATGTCGATATGTCCGTCAACAGCCTCAATCATACGGAACAGAGCCAACGTGAGGGAACTCTTACCTGCACCCGTTCGGCCAACGATTCCAACCTTCTCCTTAGCCTTGATATGCAGATTGATGTCCTTCAAAACTAAGTCAAGACCCTCTCTATACCTAGTCGAGTAATTCTCGAAGACAACCTCTCCAGAAGTGGGCCACGCAGCAGTGGGTCGATGACCTGGAATCACATCAGGAGCCTCACTAGGAAGCTGAGAGTATTCAAGAATACGCTCAACCGATACAGTGTTGACCTCGACTTCCACTGTCATGCGCACGATCCAACTAAGCGACTGGGTGATCTGCAAAGCATAACTCATCGACAAACCAACCAATCCAGCACGGACACGACCAGATTTCACACCAACGATAGACAAACCGGCAGCGGCAAGAATTATCAACGAACCAATGAACTCAAGACGTATTGCCAACCATCTGTTGGCACTAAGAGATGGGAAGTAGGCCTTCAGGTTAAGATCTACATGGAACTCGTTGATACTGTTGAATCTGTCAACCTGACGGAAAGCTCGGACAGTGCTAACACCGCTAAGTGATTCCTGGAAATGAGCATAGATAGGACTGCGAGAAACACTATCCAATCGCTTCAACTCACGAGAGGTTCGCAGATAGTATCGCTGGAAATATAAGTACAAGAAAGTCAACGGCAGAACCAACAAAATGAAGATAGGTGTAGTCGTCGAGATGACCAACAGAGTGAACATAACTCTGATGGTGTTGTTGAAAAACATCTGGAAAACCCGAGTCAAAACTTCATCGACACGGTAGACATCTGTCGTGAATCGATTGATCACACGACCAATTGGTGTCGTATCAAAAAACGACATCGGGCTCCGAATAACAACCTGGGCCATCTTGTTGTGAAGTTTCTTAGCAGCCTACAAAATATGTTAAAGAATTGCCAACAGCTCCAAACAGTCCGCAATTACGCACCTCAATAGAACAGTAGATGAACAAAATCAACGTGTAGCAAACAGTCAAAAGAGAGGCAAAAATTCCAAGGAACAGATAAACACTTAAGTATCTACCGATGTTTGGATTGTCCCCAGCATCCGTATTGACCTCAGCCCAGTGCTCAAGCCAAACATTACCCACTAAATAATGATTAGAACTATATTCAACGGAAAAATAAATTCAAACACCACTTACAAACAGACATTCCCTGAGAAGCGATCAACAAGACCATGAAAACAGCAACACCGAGCATGTTAGCGGCCTCTGCATACGCCTTGTACACAGCCCACTTAACATTACCCTTCTCGGAATGCTCCTTAGTCTGCCTGGATCGCTTCTGAGATTCTTCATCAACAATTTGAGGTCGCGCGATACTGGCAGTACTAGCACGTCTAAGAGTGCTAACACTAGAACGACGATTCCTAGGATTCTTCAACACAGCCTCTTCGTCAGAAGACGAATTACCACTTTCAATAATGGTCATAGAGTCCTCACTGCCACTGTCATCATTGCTAACAGCTTTCTTTCCGTATTCCTTGATCAAACTGTAGATTTCATTCTTGGAAGCCATGACTTGTTCATAAGAGCCCTGTTCAACGATCTCACCGTCACGCAACATGGTGATGCTATCAGCATGCGACAAGACGGTAATAGCGTTAGTTGCCAGCACACGGGTCTTGGTAGCGAGTAAACCCTCTGGTCCAAGTACATTGTCAATCAAATGTCGACCGACGTGCTGATCGACGGCAGAGAGCGGATCATCCAAGACATAGACATCAGCACGGGCGTAAACGGCACGAGCCAGACTAAGACGAGCCTTTTGACCACCAGAAAGCGAGATACCCTTCTCACCAACAATAGTCTCATCTCCATCAGGAAGCGCAGCGAAATCTTCAATCAAGGCACAAGCCTTAATAGTCTTTTCGTAGAAATCACCATTAAATCGAGATCCAAACAAGATATTATCCTTGACAGTAGCATTCATAATCCATGGAGCTTGAGCCGCGTATGCAATACGACCTCGAACGACGACACGACCAGATGCTTTGAACAAATCGCCCAAAAGAGATTGCATAAATGCAGATTTTCCAGAACCAACTCTACCGACAATACAAGCGAGCTCACCTTTACGAGCAGTGAAGTTAATGTTCTTCAACGCAGGTGGATGGCGTCCAGACTCATCCCACAGGAATTTACCATCTTTGATAGTAATGGTCTCCTGCCCGTTGACAGTACTAGCCTCAAGTCTCTCGACAGCGTTGTCTTGCAATTCACTGGCAAGGAAAAAGCTTTGAAGACGTGTGGCAGCAACGGAAGCCTCAACCAAGTTAGAGACGACTTGAGGAAACATAGCCAAGGGGAAAGTGAGCAAATTGAACAGAGCTAAGGCGGGGAAAACAATGTCGGTACTCAAAGTTCTGTTTGAAGTCCAGACGAAAAGAGCAAAAGTTGAGCAAGATACCAAGAATGGAGAGCAAGCCCACAAAAAGCTAGAAAAGGCTGAGTAGATACCCATAACCTTCAAGTTACGCAATTCCAGGTCATTTCGAACATGGAAAAGCTTGTCCATGTAAGGCTTCTCCCATCCGTACAACTTGATGGACTTGATATTGGTCAAAATCTCAGAAGTAAGTCTGGTACGTTGATCCTTAGTCTTCATTTGAGACTTCTGAAGAGCCTTTTGCTTCCTGGCAATAACTCCATTGATAGGAATCATGACAACCATGATCAAGACACCAGCCCACATGCTGCCACCGAGGAGATCGTACAAGCTGTACAAGCAAAGGAAAATTTGGAAGGGACCAGACCACAAAGCCTGACCGTTCTGGGCGATATCCTGAATACGCTGCGCATCGACAGACCTAGTAAATGAGATTAACGGAGCTACAACAGAAAACTTAGTGAGAAAACTTACATAAGATTAACGATATCACCAGTTGATTTCTGGCCACGTGCCTCCTGAGACAAGATGACAGCCTTGCGATAGATAGAAGAAGTCAAAGCGGCTTTCAGCTGCATACCGGTAGTCATAGTGCGCTGAAAGTGCTGGTGCTGGAAAGCAGTCTGAACGATGGAGATGAAAAACATTCCAAAAGCCAGAATGATACCTCCAGTGAGTGGCTCCGGCTCGGGGGTGCTGTAGCTGTTGATGAAGATGATCAAACGTCTCAACAGTCTAGGTTGGGAAAAGGCAAGAATATCATTGCAAAATTTAAACATAATACCAACAGCATATCTCAAACCAAAACCTTTGAGAAGAGCACGAACCAACGACGGGGTAGCTTTTCTTCGTTCTCTACCCCAATATTTCTCAAAAGTCTGTCGGCAATCGACAGTCTTGTCACCCTTTGCTAGACCGGGAAGATCTTCTTCCGTGAGATAAGTGTCGTAACCCAGCTTCATCAACGGTGCCATCCACTGGAAGGTCAACCGTGAAAAAATGTTAGCTCTGTCGAGAGGATTCTGATCCATCTCGTCAACCAAAGCCTCGTAACCAGACTTCGGCTTCTGAACTGCAGCTTCCACTATTGAAAATTAGCTGAAGCCAAATTTGAGAATCAAAAGATTAAACATACGAATAAGGATAATTGATGCAGTCACAAACATAAAGAAGAAGCTGCTCAAAAAAGCAGACGAGCTTGTCTCATTCTTTCTGTTAAAAAGGCCAAGGAAATGACCAAAATCTGTCAGAACCACTCCGAGCCAGTAGAAAAGAACTACACCGTTCGCGACACGAGATCGGAAATGCTCGAGATGGTGCAAGTAACCAATGACACCAAGACCGACTAAGCTGAAAACACTGGCAAACACACGAGCGTCTTCTAAGCCAAACCCGTACAACGTAGTCTGAGTCTTGGAGTAGACAAGAGTGAAGAAGGCAAGCACACCAACGAGCACCAACTTGGTGTAATAACACCAGTTCTTGGGAGTTGGCACAGGCTTGACCTTATAGAGTCTGCGAATCTGCAGAACGCCCAAGATGATGGCAAACAAAGAGATGAAATCGACCAAAAGGGCGTCAGAGAAGCAAGGAGTGAAGTCATAGTATATCGGAGAGATAGGACCCCAGCCCTCGCTGTTCTTACACAAACCGTAGGTCTCTTCATCCTCAGGAATAGGCAAGGGCACCATTTCCAAAATTCCAAGAGAATTTGCCGAAACGTGCATCGCAATACTGAGATTGAAAAAGCCGATTTACAAAAAAGACTGGTTGATGCTGTGTATATTTATCTGTGATAAGAGGTCAAAAAGTGGGACCGTTATTTCCAAATTGCTAGTCAAGAATTAGCAACTTGAAAAATATGGAATCAATATCAAACAGCAAGAGACAAAACTATTAGAATAAAAAAACAAGAAAGCAAAATGTGAATTTAATGTAAAAAAGATTTGAGAAAAAAATTTTGTGAAGATAAAGGAAAAGCGTTCAGCACAAGAAGGTTGGTTGCATCGACGCGAGAAGGAAAGCAAAAGATGCATGAATCAATAGTGAATAGACGGAGAGACATTACTAAGCTACTTATGTCCGAGTGAAGCACTATCTATGGATATTTAGAGTTTTTTTGGCAATTTGTAGATTGTAGACATTTACGAAATCAACAAGAATGTCGAACACCATCACAAGTTGCCAGCACGAACCAACACGAACCAACACGAACCATCACGAACCATCACGAACTAGCACAAGCCAGCACAAGCCAAGCTTGCAGTTCAATCAGCTTTATGGGCATACTGTAGTAATTCACAGAACTGACAGACCCGTGTCCGAAAATTTGTAGTAACTGGTGTTTTGACTACGAGATAGGTTGCCAGTACTACTTTGTCCGTGTCCGTATTAAGGGTGATATGGGCTATATTAGCTTCAGGAAGGTCGGTCTCCTCGGAGAGAACAGACCAAAAAAAGAATTTAGCACACAAATACGGCTACAATCGTAGTGGTTCAAAAGTAAAATAAAAAAATTAACAAATTTCTCGGCAGGCAAAGACCCTCTCGATATCGATGCTTAACTCCGGAGGCCGCTAAAGCGTGTCTTAGTTTTGGATAAACATTCAGCCAGGACCAAAAAATGGCCTATAAACAATGTCTAAATTGGTCAATAATTTTTCTGAAAGAGACGAGGCAACAATTCGATACTCGGGTCTTGTAGCTAGTCGGCCAGGCCGAAGGGTGGAAGATTAAATCAGAGATATCTGCATTTTCAGCAAATGAAGCCGGCTAGGTGCTACTGTTAGTGTCCCCTTTCTCATTCTTGCAGAGCTATTTTGGTCTTTGCAATTGGGCAATTACATAGGCCGCTTCTGTGACAACGGGTATCATTTATCTATTCACAAGATGCGTAATTGCGGTATCGATCGTCGCAGGCTCCACTTTGGACCGTTTGCTCTCCACTTTTGCGTAACTGCCAGCGTAAATCTTAGAAGAACTTAATCTGAGCCAAGAAGAAATGACGGCAGTTCCGTTGTGGCGGCCTCTGGAACACAGGAGTCGGGGTTGTCATGATACTCCGGATGGCCAACGCATCGCCACGTGAGCATAAGCTTTGAGCAACAGACAAGCACACTGGCAAGCTCCAGGAAGTATTGCGATTTCGGGCAATGTGAAGCAGAGCTGCATAGTGTAGAAAACCTTGGAGTCGCAGCACTACGCGCATATGTTTATTTACTTGCTGGAGGCTTCTATGCATGCAATGTGATGGATGGATGTTCTTATCTAGTGGGACCTGCGGCTAGGAGGTGGCTTGAGCTTATCGCACTCGAAATTTGCCCATCCCCACGTCCACCGGCTCCCAGGTCTTCGAGGACCTCTTCTACGCGGTTTCCACTTAATCACTATCGCTTATCGTCGTCGAGGCACTCGAAGCTTTCTGCTAATAGGTTGATAAGCTTGAGCCCACGCACTAAAAAATTGTCGGCTATGGCCATTTAACTCGAACTAGGTTCGTTCTATTGACTTTGCTTGCGATGTGAATGATATAATGATACATGAGCTAGATGACACATCCTCATTTTAATCGGCTAAACAAAAAAAGCAATTTACATTCGTGTGCAAGACCGTATACACACACCACGGCAACACTTTCAGTCTTTGTAGCTTAGATCATTGGCTAAACGTTGTTCTGTACTTGTAATTGTGCTATTCTACCTTTCTAAATTTCCCCAGCGTTCCTCATTTAAATGGTGGACTGGTTTCGTTCATAAAATATTATTGCTTTTCTCTAGTTTACTTCTCTTATTGCGCTTTCTGCGCTTTTTGCTGTCTGGCATGCTCTGCCGGGACTATCCAGCTCGAGCGACCATCACATCACCGTCGAAGAGCTTGTTGTCATTGTCACGATAGCGGCCAAGAACAGGATTGCCGTCATATCTTATATAGGATCGCCCATGCCGAGTGACTCGTCCTTTTTTATACTGGGTTCTTGGCTTGTTTTTGAACGTCTGTTGAGTATACCCTATTATTTTGGGATTCGAAACTCCGAGTCGTTTGGACAGAGAAAACGCAATCATGGCTAGCAACCATGTCACCGCTGCTGACACAATTGCCGGAATCATAAATACACTCAGGCAGGTGACTATAAGCGGTCAGATGTGCCGGATCAAATACTATTAACATAGCGTCACGTGATCATAAAATGATATACTTAAGAAGATTATAAGAATTCCCATCATTATCGCAGATATGAATAGCATACCGGCAGCTGCCGAGAGCACAAGTGAAGAAAATACCAGTGTAGGACCCAGAGTAAATGTGGCTTGAAGAAAGATGAAAAACTGCAACTACCATTAGCATATGTTTACATGTCTTGTTATAGTTCATCATTCAATTTTAAGAATGTTCGTACCAGCAGTGTTGGCCTATCTTTTAGATACACAGCGAGGGATGAGAATAGGTTTGAAGCCTGCTCAGCGATGTCAAGTGCAATACTGCGCAATACATATCAGTAAGGTCACATTCCTTCTGGACAAATTGACGTGTCTGGTTGAACAAAAGTCTTTACACTTCAAAATTTCTATTAAAGAATAGCTCGCTTGTCTGGAAGCCAAATTTGACTACCGATGCAATGAAATCAGTGGTAGCCGCTAAAAAGCGTTCCACTGGTGATGACCAAATCGATTTTGCCCTACTCGGAACAGATCTGACACTATCTCCCGAGTTGGTTGGAAGGATATCTCCTTCATAGAACGAGCAATCGTTCGATCTGATCTCAGCATTGTCATTCTCAAAATAATAGTCCTGCGGTGTTGTTTTCAGCGGCGACGTCTCTTGCATATATTTCGTGCGCGCTAATGATAGGCGCTGGAACACCTCATCCTGCTGTGTCGCAGATATTATCATTAATGAAGTTCCTGATCACTAGTTTTAGTAGTTAAGCAGTTGGCATATAAATATATGTCTCGGCGTCGGTTCTCGAACCCACGATTAACAAGCGAAGTTCACGCAAATCGCAACGATCATTATCGGCGTACGAATGCATGATGACAGGAATAAAAAGAGAGCGACCGCGTGTACGCGTGTACGCGTGTCACGGGGCATATCAGTCGCGTAAAACACTCACTCACGTGATGGCCACACAACTACTTTCGATCTTGTGTCTTGTTCGCAGCAATAGTTACACAAAGATCCACATGTCTCTGGAGATCTTATACTGTCACATAAACTAATAAAAGTTTTATTTGATTTTCAATCCATTGATTAAGTCTAACTGAATGGGTGAATCGTATCATAGAACTATCTAGTCATATTTTAATCATTATGCAAGATATAAGGATTGCAAAGGAATAAGAAAGACACAAACAGCAAATACGAAAAAACAAGCAAATATAGCAGCAAGTGGTCTTAGAGAAAGAGTTAACAGCTATGAAATGAGTATTAGCAATGTAGGAGTACGGGTGATCAGGTCATGTCTGATTCCTCTGCAATTGGTCCAAAGAGCCTTCTAGTCTTCTCTGCAGGAGGAGACCAGTCATTGATGATTTTGCTATTGTAAATGCTCTCTAAATCGACTTTGTGTTCGGCTATCCATGGATGCTTGAAACAATCTTCGACTGTGTATCTTTCCGATGGATCCAGGCAGATTAAGTGGCAAATGAGATCCTTTGCTATGAAATTAGAAGACCTGCCACTTTTCATCATACACGAAGATAAATCCTAGGAAAGAGTCCAAACCTGTAGAGCTGATCTTCGACCAAGCAGCAGAACGAAGATTCAGCTTACACTCCTTTGCCCTCTGAGCTATTTTATTGCCGTTCTCGCTAGCATCATAGAAAGGTGATATTCCTAAAGTTGATGTTACACTTCATAACTTACCGCTGATATTTCGGAAATTACCTGATAGTAAGATATGCATGATAATTCCCAAACTCCAGAGATCGCATTTCGAGTCATAACTTGGTGGCTTCACTCTGCGAGGTTCGCTAAAGCCAACTTCTGGTGCAGAAAATTCTGGAGTTCCGACAACAGTAGACATCCTCCGAGTTCCTTCTAGACACTTCGAAATTCCAAAATCCACCAGCACGATCCGAGATCCTGGACTTGAAGACACAAGCAGGATATTATCTAGCTATATCATGTAAGTACGTCTCCAGATGATTATTAATGGCCTAGTTCTAACTTTCAAGTCGCGATGTACCACGTTCTTCGTGTGTAAATACTCTAGCGCCTTTAGTATTTGCCAAATAATGACAATAGTCTCAGCTTCCGTCAATGGATGCAGCATCTCTCCTTTGACAAGATAGCTAAAAAGATCTCCACCAGTTATACTGAAATTACGTAAGTAAGCAATAATTTAGAAACTGTCAAAATCTCCTACAGATCTTCAAAAATGTAGCTGCCATAAAGTTAGCACGGCATCGCAGTAGAGTAAAAACAATAGTATACATTCTGTTCCGGATGCTGTAGGTCTCATAGACGGTAATAATATTCGGCTAACTTTGTTAGAAATGAAATTAAATAGCAGAGCTTGTCACCATACATACGTGGCAGAGTTTTCTTAGAATCGATACTTCTGTTTTGGCTTTCAATAATCGGGATGGGTGTCCTCCAGTCTCTATAATTTTACAAGCAACTTGCTTATAATTCTTATCTACAGCCAGAAAGACCTATTGATTCGAATACCATCAGTACAGCCCAACCACTATATTTCTGGTGAACATAGCTGACTTTGCCAAAGGTTCCTCGTCCAATCACTCGATCGGTGATTGCAAAACCTTGGATCACCTGTCGTCAATTATCAGATAGATTCTCGATCTATGAAATAAGGCCTCTAGATACCAAACGATCTTCCTCCAAAACTTCGTCCACTGCAGACATTGTGGTAGTCTGATGAAATGTAAACGAGCAAGCATGCCGAACCTCTGCAATATAATTTATTAGCAATCAAGCACATTGCTTCAATCGTAAATGAGTTGAGTCAACCAATCTTGTCTCCGTTCGACAAAAGTATGCTATTGTTTTTTCCAATTATCCTCTCGTTATGAAACGTTCCATTGCGGCTTAGGTCCTTACAATACACCAATGGCGTATGCATATCATCGAAAATAATGACATAGATCATGAAATGTTCACTACTCACAGCGGAATGAGAAATTACTTCTTGGCTAGTAGATGAGTCAACTTTAAACTCGCGTCGATATACTTTACTATCATACCAACTAGCCTTTCGACCGACGATAAATGGCTTGTCGTAAGTTATATTCAGTACTAGATACCATATCAGCGTCAGTTTCAGATTTGAGTCTCCATCGCAACTTCGAATAAAGTGCTAACATGCCTTTGCTCTTGCTTGATGACTGCATGATAAGTGTAGCCACGACTCCAATCAATTGCATATGAGCATCGACAGATGAATTTTTGGGCTGACAGAGTGAGATATTTTGTCTGAGCCATGACTAAGAACGTACCAGTTGATCCACAGGTATGAGTGCCTGCGTAGACGGTTGCGACGACTTTAGAGAGGAAGTGTTCAGTAACTGCTTAAGCATATCGAATAAATTGGAATGCTACTATGAATTATTGCTGGTAATGATTATTAAGATCAAATACTCTTAACGATGTCATTTGCTAACTGGGAGTGAACGCGTTGAGGAAGCGTGTTCAATTTGCACTTTCATCCACGTGACATGCACTCTGAATAATGAATGTTACACCATCGATATACGAAAGAGCTTCGAAGAACTTAACACTTAAGCAGTATATCTTTAAGTATATCTCAATCATCGTGTTTATTTTACATCCTTGCAAAAAAGCTTTCCTCAACAGGAGCTGACCTGAACCACACAGAATTTCTCAGAGATCTACTAGAAGAAGATGTCATTCGAAGAATTATTACCAATTGCGATCGACGATGTCACCAAAAGGATCGAACTTCCAGAAGAATATCTCAGTCCCTCCCGTACCAAGGAGGTGCAACAATTAAATGCTTTAGCTCGAGAGCTAATCTCTTTAAATTTAGATGTTCCGCTTCCTGCTAATCAGATTAACGGTAAGTTGTCTGAGCAAGTCCGGAAGCTGAAAGAGGCAGGCAACACATCATTTAAAAAGGCACAGCATGCCGATGCTATTCGGCTATATTCTCTCGCTATTGAAATGGCTTGTAAACGGGCACCCTGGGAAGCTTCACAATATTCTAGAGAAGAAGTGTCTGTTTTGTTCTCTAATAGATCTCAGGCATACATGGCGACGGAGAGTTGGCAAGATGCTTTGATAGATGCTGATATGGCGATATATCTGAAGAGAACAGTTGCAAAGCCATATTGGCGAAAGGGCAAATGTCTGATGTCTATGGGGAAGCTTGCAGAAGCAAAGGAAGTATTTCAAGTTGGGCTTGAAATCGAGGAGAATGAGCCTGAATTGAAGTCAGCCCTAGCCGAAGTTACGACTATGATAGAATCAGACCTCAATTTTTAGTGTAATAGTTTGGAGATTCTATGTATATAATTGATAAAAGTATTTTATTAAATGATGCTCTCAAATTTATTGATTAGTGATACACAGCCCTAGGTCTTTCAAACCCACGCAGAACCTACAAAATGCTTATCTTCGTCCTCCACCTTCCCGTCGCCTTCTGACTAATTCCGGTAGTTTGAAAGGTAAAGAAAGCGTTGCCAGCTTATAGTTTGCTGCTTCTGCTGCTGTTAATCCTAAAGCATCTCTTTGGGCGGCAGTACATGCCTTGACCTTACTTCCAAGAGCTTTGAACAACGCTTGTACCCTGAATATGCAGTATAAGTAACTGGTGAAAAAAAAGTAGTTAATAGTCATTTTATTAGACGCACCTCGTCGGTTTCAACGAAAGATCTGAAGCTAGAGCTTGTGATTCGACAGTGAACTCATCAATCCATAAGCAGACGATAAAAAAATAACATAGTAGCTTGTCTTCGTTTTTAGGGGTTATAAGGAACCTAGATTTGAGTTCAGCTTTAAGATGATTTTAGATGCGGCAGAATATTTCTGCAACTACGTACGCTGCTTCTTTGTTCTTGCCCATATTCCCAAGTTTTGTGTCCGTAAATCTTTCTATCAGTCCATCAATCAAGATTTCTGCAGGATGATTCAACTTCTGAGTCAATTCCTTCTTATTTGAAGTTCGTCTATTCTGATAAAGCCCCATTAGTAGAGACGCATAGTAAAGCAATTTCAATTTCAATATTTGTTCATCGCTGTTGATGCTGGAAACGCGACTGGAGATATAACGGGATGATTGAAATGGAAAAACAGCCATTTTGCTTTTTTCGTCCTTTTCTCGTATAATAAATTGAATTTTAATGGCTGAAAGTTCCTTTTTGGTCAATAAACTATCGATAGGATAGATGTCCTCAACAATAGTCGCATCTTCATTGCATGGAGGAATCGGTCGATCTTCCAACTCTTTCTCCTTTACATCGTCTGTACGAGAATAAGTTACTAACTGCTCATGTAAAAAGCCCGTAAAGGAAAACATACCAGCTGTTGGAAGATTAACTGTAGAGGTTTTGATATTTTCAACAATAGATTCTGTAAGAGACTCCAATTTGTCGGCTTCGATATTGTTTCTCTCGAGATCTCCAATGGCTTTCTTCGCTCTTTTCGTTCCAAACTCTTCTCCGAGTGCATTACGCTGCAATTGGTTCTAAGTTCATAAGTCAACGAATCTCTATCGCATTTTTTATTTAGTCGCAGACATACTCTGACATTCAGTTGTTTGATTGGCACAGTCAATTTACGCTTTGTAGCCTTTATGGTTCTTCCCATTGACACCAATGGAGCTGGGATTACTTCCAACACGTTCTTTTTTGGATCATAAGATCCCACGTAGTATCTGGTAATATGAGTTAGCCAAAGTAACGAGAGGACGAAGAAGTAACATACATATCCTCATCCGGATTATTCTCTCCGTCATACTCTATTCTAGATGACTCGCCATGCAATAATATACGAGATTTTCGTTTGTATCCCTGCATAATTGTGTCCTCCGGCACACTTATTCCAGAAAATGATGCTACGGTAGTCTGATTAGTCTAAATATGACGTAAACATATTCGAGTCAGACTTACCTAGTAAGGGAGTAAAGGATTCATTGACTTTAACTGATACAATCCTTTCTCGTTCGCTGTCAGTCGAATCAACTGCATTTTTGCTGTCCGACATGTTACCAAATGCCTAATATGTATCAAGTTGGAAAGGTTTAAAATCAAAAGTGAAGCGGATCAATTTTTTTTCCTAACGTCGAAATAAGGTTTAGAAGCTCAATGAATATACATCTCCCAAATGTCCAAACTCGTAACATATTCAACGAACAAAAACACGGATCCTACATCGACTTCTCGGATGACATCAGGAGATTTTACTTATAACAGTTGGATTTGAATGAGTAAATCTACGTAGATTTAAGATTTCATGATTAACACCAGATTTGACTCAGCTTGAAGTTTTACAAATGGCACTTCAAAAACCACCTGACTGCCAATCTCAGGCTTTAAACCACGAAAAATAATAGAAAATTATCTTTCAGTCGCATGTCTACTTAAAGTGTGATATTAGGATCCTTTTCATTTTCCGCTTGTTGGTGACCTACTGACTCCTCACTGTTCTGTAGTTTCAATTTTGCTAGCTCCGCGTCCCTTCTCTCCTGTATTATTCTAGCAACCGCTTGTTGGTTAATGGCCTAAAACAATGTCAGCATATGTTGTCATGACTGATGTTCTGACGGAATCGTACCCTTATCCACTCGATATATAAGCTAAAAGGACCATATCTCCGGTCAAGGATGCCTACGCCAATAGTTCTGACCCTATGTCTGTTCATAGTGACAATATTCTCGACAATACCCCAATTTGTCAGAAGAAAGTCTTCAACGGGTATCTAAAATCACATTATTAACTTGAAATATTCATTTAAAATCATCCAGAGTCACATACCACGACTGTCTCCCACTCTCCAGGAGAGTTTAAAAACAATCTGTGCTGATAGATCTCTGTAGGGAGAGCTGTCTCGGCTTGTATATTTACAAAGTACTTTCGCTTATCGCCTTTAACTCTTAATGCTATGTGACTTAGAGATTCGAAATCCCAGCAAAATTCCTTCCCTCTAAAGCTTTTATCGGGATTTCGCGTGCGGAACATTGCATATCCGGACCTTTGCACATTTGTGTGAGCTGGCGGCAGGTCGAGCGAAAGATCACCGTGGAAATGCGCAGATTTACTGCTATTGTCATAATCAAAATTTGCTGTGCTGTATCCTAAAATCTCTTTATCAGATCGTACAATGCATGAATTGAGATCTTGTGGGCCGTTGATCTTGAGCAGGGTTAACTCCTGAAGAGGTTCAGCAGACACATCTATGACGATCAGATTTTCAACTTTGAAATTGTAGACTAATAAAGAAAGCTAGAATATTCAACTTACTGGATTTGAATGAGCTCCTAAGAGCCGACAGAAATCGAGACATTGTGCTGATGTATATGAATTTCAGATGGCGTGGAGATTTTGGTTGGGAGACTTTTTTCCTTGATCGAACTTTCTGTCCAATTTTGGACTTTGCGATGCGATGACCAGCGCTACATGTTCCGTTTCTTAGCGTGAGATGATATTTCTTCAGTGAACGCAATGATTACACCTAAATTCTGGGTTCGGCAAGATTGTGACTACGTGTATATTGATATTAAAGTGACACATGTCAAGGTGCGCCTTTTAATATTTGTCTTTGTTCGGTTTTGCTAATTTGTCGATAGAAGCAGAATGTAGAACTTCATGTCGATGGCGACATATTCATATTTTCACTGCCGCCTTATTACTTACGGTAAGTTTATCTTCGAGTTATTTTGCCAGTCTATTTATTGACGATTTACTATCAAAAGTTTACATCTCCCTGGAAATTTGCTTGACGAAGATGACAGAGCTCATGCCTCCTTTGATCTAGATTCCTCCATTCTCGCCGCCAAATTCCCAAAAGAAACACCTGGAGAAGACTTTCCGGACCTTGATCTGACAGCAAAACTATTGGCAAGGGTCGGAGAGGATGTAAATTCTACAAATCCACGTGAGCAACCAAAGATAAAACCGCTGATCGAAGAAATATCTCCAATTACAGGTAGTCATAGTTTGTCGACGGCTGATGTAATGGACAGTAATGAGACCGAACATGTCGACTCTATGAAAGAATTCAATGAAGGTAAGCAACTAAAAGTTTCCCTTTGTTTTCTGAAAGAATCTAAAGTTAGTCTTGCTAGCGGAGATGTTTGACTGGCAGATTCCACAAGCTCTTCCAGTCGATGAAGATATTTTAATGAGTGCAAAATATGGGTTTAATAACAGCTATTCCGGTTATTTTCGTGCAGTTGAAGAAACCGGAAATGATATCAATGATATTAGCGATCCGGAAAAAAGTTCAACTGAGTCCAGATCAAAAAGTAGGATTAAGATGGAAGATCAAAAATTCGATGAAAGCTACTATCTGTTTGATATTTTGGAAAACGAGGAAATACCAGAACTTCTTATCTATGACGTTAAGGCAGTAAGCGAAATTCGAAAGTGGTTTCGAGAAAGATCTGAAAACTCCAAAAGCAGTCCGTCGTCATTGCAAGTGCTCCCGACAATTGAATTCACTGAAAAAGAAAGGGAGCAAATGTCTAACTTGCCCCGAAAATCACATCTTATTGACGGAAACATTAAGTCTGTTTATATGGGTCTGATTCCTCTGATTTTTGGATATTGTTACGATGCACGAACCACTATGGACGACCATACGACCGAATCTGCTTGGACAATTGGTAAATTAGCGCCCAATGTATCTTGCCTCGATAATCGCTTTTCGACCTTCAAAGAAATTAAAATTGCAGTCACCCGACGGGCTCTGTCATATCCACTATATCGTCACTGGAATCTTGTCCAAAAATGTTGGGAAGACGCTTATTATGTACTACGCGGCGGCAGGAGGTTGATCTTGAAAATTTTACTAGATATTAACCATTTGTTTTCATTTCATGATGTCTATTATGTCTACTCGAAAATTATCACAGAGGATTATTGCATATGGATTCAATATGCCAGGTGAGCAAAAAAACATTTCCTAGCTATTGTCAATTACTAATTTGTCTCGCCAGTGATTCCATTATTCGAAGTATGGCACATGAGATCCGTGAGTGCCAGATACAGAAAGTGGAGCTTGGTTGGAACATCGACAACATAGAGCAACCAACAACCGAAATTGCGCAACCTTCATAGACCGGTCTGTTGTGAGCGTAGCTATTCATTATTTGTGATCTCTTCTAAAAAGGTTGGATTATTATGTACAATATGGCATCTGTCAAAAAGGGCCGGTCATATCTAAATATTATTTTTCAAAAAGTAGTAAAGCCACATATCCCATGCTATCACATTTCATTGCTCATCTTCCAAGCTGAGATGGTTGCCATTGTATGTCCGCCGGTCTCTATCTTCATCGTCTCTCTGGTCTTGAATAGATCTATATCGGCGAGTTTCGGAAGCATTTGATGCGGAGCCAGCAGATCCTTCTGCGTAAGGGTCTTCATGATCTGGCGGCCCACTATATCCAACGCCCAGAAATGTTCCAACAGCCTTCCATGCCCAAGAAAAACCACTATGGACCCATCCAATTGTAGAAGATGCGTACGCATTTGAATAATTCGAGACCGGCTTCAAAATAAGTGTTGCGGATGGATGTAAATTGAGAGAAACTAAGGTTTCTGCCTCTTCTGAAATGCTGAACACTCTATGTGGGACGATACTTAAAATACTATAAGGCGTACCATTGCTTTCATTTATCTAAATAATAACGTTTTGTTAGAAATCTGACTTTTAAATATCAGCGAATCGCCGATCAGCTATAGCCTACCGAATCGATCCACATCCTGATATCACCCAACGTGGTCCCAATGGGAAATCGCTTCTTCACAGAGGATCCATCGAATAATCTCACAGAAATAGCAGATTCATTCTGCAAATTTGCTGAACCTGATCGCCGATGTAAAGCTGCCTGCGTTGTGGAAGGCAAAGGAGAAGTTCCAACATCTTCCCCATGGCGCTGACTACGAGCCTTGCGTTCATTCTTATCATCTTGCAAAAGCCTTAAAATGCGTTTTCTTTCGTCTTCTTCTTCAATTCGCTTTTTTCGAAGCTCCTCTTGATATTTACTGTTGGGAGTCTGCGAGTTGGAATCAGAAGAACTTATTCTTCGCCGATGCGTTTTATCTCCTTCAAAATTTCGTTTGCTGTCCAGTTTCTCCTTTCGCTCCTTTAATTGTTGTTCAATAGCGCTCCTAGAAGTCATCAGCACTGGCAAAAAGCTGAACAACAAAAGCCGATCCCACAACCGGCCAACAACATACCTATTCGAGGACGTAGGCCTATCACTACTCATTGCTTCCGAAACCCCTACGCCGTTAACTGGTCGAACGTCAGCGGGTAGTTCGATATTTTCTGTGCTGGTGTGTGTCTCATCAGAGAGTTCCGGATCCACCTGAGTTGTCGCTATAGCAGGACTGGTGTCATTTGGACCACTAGGTGCAACAGTCGAATCAGCAGCACCAGTAGAAGATTGCCGATTCATCAGAATGATTTCTAGGCGATCTATAAACTGATTTATTTGCAGATATTCCTTGAGATAATCCACCATAGTTCCATCTCGTATTACATAAACTGCTGGAACATTCACAATAGGAAAAATTTGGGAAAAAAAGACAGCCTCAGTCGACCCATTACTCAATCTCAGAGATACACAATGTTGCCTTAGTAGATTGATAACCTAACTATTAATAGCTGTCTTTAAAACTTTTCAGAAGTTCAAGCTCTACATACAGTCTCATTGGCAAATAGTTCTTGGGACCATCTTTCAGACTCGGCGCTATCGTCTTGGAATTAAAAGAGTCAGAATATACATCTAATAGGAGAAACAAAACAGACGAATAATTTATACCAATCACATATACCAAAAGAGGCAAATGCTGCTGAACAGATCGAGATACAGCTGCTTCTACCGAAGTTTCGAAGGCCGAAGCTGACATCACGATAGTTCTTTATTAGTCGATCTGAATCAAAGAAAGACGACAGTAAATCAATATTTCATCTGCAAAACTATTCTGAACGAGATATTTTACTGCCTCTCTTCTGGTAGTATACGGGAACGTGGAATATCAAAGCCAATATGAACTTCTAAATAAAATGTTTTGAGGAGTGGAAGTGGGAAGGAAGGTAATTAATACCTCAGGACGATTTGCTTGATCGTCACGTGATGATACTTCATGATTTGTAGTTCTACTCACAGCAAAATATAATCTCAATCCGATCACCAAAGTTTTCCTAAGTCATTTAACTGTCTCTCACTTCGGGTAAAATCATGCAGAGGCAAATTCTCAGTTATTTGAATGCATAAGCAATCAGAATGTCGCTTTCAATTTTTGTAGCAGAATAGTTTTGCTATATGCGCTTTAAGTGATAATTTTTACCAGCCACAATGTACTGGCAACTGTGGCGCTGAGAATACAAAACTTGATTGAATAGTCTTCTTCCCACGAACGTCCGGAGTAAGTTGCTCTCTTCGCATTTGTCCTAAAGTTGAATAGACTGGAAGTCCATAGCGTTTAGAAAGTGAAGATATGTCACTTGGTCCTTTCAGAGCTAGACTAGAGATTGGGTTGGCCCGGTTCTCATCGGTTAAGAAGTTGCAATTGAATGGAACTACTTTCTTCGACTCATCGACAACTATCTCCGGATGGAAACGTCGGAGTTCCACAGCGCCATCAAATAAAAACAATAACTACTGGACAAACTCGAACAATAATATATTGCAATCGAAGGCTTGCATGCGGAACTCGAATTTTTACGAGATAAGAGCTCTTCGATTTTCAAGGAGTGTTAATACATCGAATGTCGATTGGGAACCAATACATGTCGAGGAAAAGACTAGTACGGCTCGTCGTGTTTATATGGGACTACTGAGTTAGTAATTCTGGATCACCGGTCTAGTAGTTGGTTTTCTAATTAATAATTTAGTACTCATGCCTCTGATTTCTTTTGGCCTTGCAATATGGCAAATCAAAAGATTGCGGTGGAAAACAGATATGATTGCAGAATATGAGAACAGACTAATTCTACCACCTCTTCCCGTTCCTGCGCTTGTAAAGTAAAAATGATATCGATATGACAGTATTAATTGCTTGCTGATTTTTTATTGAATAGCCCCGATGTAGTAAAAGATTTTCAATATCGTCGCGTGGTAGCAAAAGGACGGTTCAGACATGATAAAGAGATGTTAGTTGGACCTCGAACATATGAAGGCGAGGACGGTTATATTGTTATAACCCCTTTGGAGAGAGAGAACGCTAGTACAATATTAATTAATAGGGGCTGGATCTCGAAGAAGGTAGCGCACCAATCGAAACGAGGGGAAGGTCTTGTAAGATTTTTTTTGCGTATTGATTTAAAATTAGGACTCGCTAACACACAGTTTGTAGCCATTTAATGAGGTAACAGTTGAGGGAATACTTCGAATTCCTCAAGGAAGAAACTCTTTCACGCCAGATAGCGTACCTGAAAAGGGAACATTTTTTATAATTGATCTAGAAGAGATGTCAAAACTTGCAAACTCGCAGCCGGTCATGATCGAACAGTTCTTTGAGTATGCAGAGTCAGATACTCTGGCATCGTGGCGAGAACTTGCTCGACTCGGAATCCCAATTGGGCGTGATACGAGTGTAAATATAAGAAATAACCACGGACAGTACATCGTCACTTGGTTCGGCGTGAGCTTGGTTACTGCAATCATGCTTATTGCATTTAGACGAAAGCCAGATTCTCAGCAATTTCTTAAACAGAGGCATATGAAAAGATATATGTAGAATATTAGTTTTGGATGCTTTGGCATATTTTTACTGTAGATATCCCTTTATTTATTGCTCTTAGCTTAGGAGTAGTTTTGGAAAATTTAAATAGAGAGTTAATCATCAAAATAATCAAATGGTTCATTGCCTGTTTCGTTAAAGCCAGCGCCAAATCATATCGTTATATCGAGACTTGACTGTAGTCGGTTCACATCACAGTTTCTTAAATAATTAAGGGAAGATAAATTATGCACTCAACTGTCAATGCTTGGTCCTCGACACAACTTAAAAATTCCCAGGTACTGACCACAATATTGCACCTTACATTCTGAATTTATTTACTTGAGCAAAATCCTTCTATATTCGCCGTTCTGCGATTGGCATTTTGAGGATTTCGACAACCTCATGCCAGGCGTTTGATCTGTAGAGATCAAGAAGACAAAGTCACGATTCCGGATCATCTCAGTCATTAATCTGTCCTGAGATATAGGTCCAGATGTTTGAGGCGACATCTCTCTTTGACGTGACTGTGTCTGATCGATTTCGACGGCGACATGACCACAGTTTGAGAGGAATTGCTCGGAAAAGAGACGAAGACGTCGTAAAACGACATTTAGACGATGGATGGGACGCTCAAAACCAAGTGAGGATGACAAAACTTGTCGAGTCGTGGAGTGGGGACCAACAGGAGCTATCTAATAAGGTAGGCAAATATAAATCATTTCTGAAAGTCAGTTTATTAAGAAATCCCCAATAGCTCCAGCAGCTCCGCGAGGTAGAACGCTCGGAGATGGAAAACAGAGGACTGGTGGACAAGCAAGATGTCCGTAAGCGACTCGATGATGCTATCGTATTCACCGGATCATGCGTGGAGATGTGCCCTGTGTTCGAGCGTGTTAGAAGGAAATTCGAAAATAACGTTGCATCATTTGAAAAGGTATCATCATATAAGCTCTTGTGTAGAAGTTCGCGTCTGACTATTTGCAATTTATTAGAGTCCATTTACTGGAGAGATGGAGAGAGAATATGCGGTAAAGGCTTTTTCGAGACCAGCTGCAGGACAACCTCCTCCACTTCCCTCAGATGTCAGACCTCCTGGAACCTTACAGGTATAGCCTTATAGTTAGATGATATTGTCAGACGATGCTGTACTTACGGTTATATCATTCAGACTACATTGACCTATCTAATAGATCAAATCCTTCCGAAACTTCCAGAAAGTCACGCTTTTCTATGGGATCGAACTAGATCTATTCGCCAGGATTTCACGTATCAAAATTACTCTGGTCCCGAAGCGGTAGACTGCAACGAAAGGATTGTTCGTATCCATATCCTTTCCTTACATATTCTGGCAGGATCCGATGTAGAATACAGTCGACAGCAAGAGGTGGAACAACTGAATAAAGGTAGATATTGCAACCAAATATTTTTCCACGATACTGACACTACTTAGCGCTACAAACATTATCGGAGTTTTATTCCGATGTTCGAAAGAGAGGTGGACACAGTCCAAACGAAGCTGAATTCCAATCTTATAGATTGCTAAGCCATCTACGAGATGCAGATATTGAAAGGCAGATTCAGTGTCTACCTCGGGAGGTATTTCTAGATTCACAGATTCAATTGGCTTTAGAATTGCGAAGTCTTGCCCAACAGAACAACATTTTAGAACGAGGTTATATCAATACTGAAAGTGCGACCAATCTGTTTGTACGATTTTTCAAACTCGTTTCTGACCATAGGGTACCATATTTGTTTGCCTGTCTTTTGGAGTCGCATTTTAATGAAATCCGAATGTGGGCCCTGAGATCTATGGCAGTTGGATATCATAGACGAGGAAAGCCCTATGTTGCGTCTCAGCTCGTTCCAATGCTAGGTTGTAATGACGAAAGTGAGCTACTTGAATTATGTGAGTACTGGCAAGTGTCTATTAAGGAGTCTGATGGTGCAACTTGTGTGGACGTTACTAGTTTTAATATACAGCTAGCGCAAGCGAAGCCCCCGGCGAAGCAGGCGTATTCACGAATAGTTGAGGGAAAGAGGGAGTTTCAAAGTTTGCAAGCGTTGGTTAATGGAAGAAATCTATCACTTTATCCGCAAGAATCGAACGATTTTAGCTACACTATGGAGGCGCTGTTTCCAGCGACTAAAAAGGACTCCGTAAAGAAAAAGAACAAAGTACACTTGGGTACTGAAAATCAGAGCCAGCCTTATGTCACGGAATTTCAGCCAGCAGCCGCCAATTTTGCTAAATCTTTCAATAACGAAAGCTCACAACGAAAGGGGCGGCTTGTTCAGAATGACAAGAATGTCGAGATTGCTCCTTTTTCCTTCGGCAGCTATGGCAGCTCGCTCAATCCAAATTCAAATCATCCTGTCGACTTCTCCTTTAAGACCAACGGCGTTGGTACATTTAGTCGGAGACCTGTCGAGGAATCTAAGTTAGGGTCGTTCTCTTTCCAA
The DNA here is from genome assembly GCA_030580435.1 of Babjevia anomala. Taxonomy (NCBI): domain Eukaryota; kingdom Fungi; phylum Ascomycota; class Lipomycetes; order Lipomycetales; family Lipomycetaceae; genus Babjevia; species Babjevia anomala. The sequence continues at coordinate 21,308 of JAKTSW010000033.1, read as the reverse complement.
TCGAAACAGAAGCCTAGTTCAAACCAAAACCATTTCAGCTTTGGCTTCGCTACTCCAAGCAGCTCGCTTGAATCTGAAATTTTTGATCACATTTCCACAGGTCCTGGTTTCTCATCCAGCGCTCCTGGAACGGGCAATATAATTCCGCCGTCGCAATTAAATAGTGCATTGCCTGCAAACAGAGAGCAGATTAGCAGAAACGCCTTCTTTGAGAATGCGTTCGCAGCGGCAAATGTGACGAGGTCAGAGTCCTTGAAGCCAACTTATTTACCCTTTGTATCCGCTGATACAAGTTGCAAGTTGGCTGTTCCGAATCACCAACCAGAAAACTTGATTTTGAAGTACAAGAATTCGATGGCGGAATATCAAAAAAATGAAATTTTAAGATCAATAGTTTCTTCGGCCGTCGAGGATGCGATGCAAAAAGCTATGGATGATGAATCTCGAAGGCGGGCAATTAATCTTAACAATCTAGCAAATGACTTTTACAGGTCGTTAATAATGGATCATACCATTCACGTGTTAAAGGAGGATCTTGCACAAGAGGTCTACAGGAGAAAAATCTTAATGCATGTAATAATACGTGTTAAGAATACTGCATTGAAATGTAAAGAGATGGTCGAAGTTAGGATGAAACGGAAGGATCAATTTATAAAAGCATCGAGGCTGTTAGGTAGACCTCCGAAAAGGTCCAGACGGGGATCTGGTAGGCAAAGAGAAGAATACGTGCCTGAAAAAGAACGGCTAGATATTATTGAAAAAGTTGCAATTTAAACTTTTTTCCTTGCATAATACCTATCATTTCTAATTTTCATAGGAACGTCGCGCAATAGAAGAGCTTTGGCGGCCGGTAGACCTAAGAATCGTGTTCTTGCCTTACGTTGAGAGAACATTCGAAGATGCAGGAATGTTTGACGGTATTCTGGATGTCGCAGTTTTTTCTTCGAATTGGCTGTCGCCGTCTGGAATATGGCTTCGGCATAAGCTTGGGCTAGAATGGAACGGATCAACATATATACGCACGGTGGAGAGTAAGTCGATAACATTGAGTTTTGCTGCAATGGAGACCAATGTGGAAAGCTATGAGAGCGTTGGGGTACTCATATTTGAATGTGGATTGACGAGCTCTGATCAATCTATGGATATCAGGAGTAAGTTAAACTTCGACCGAGACGCTTTGAAGTCTGTCTTGCAAAGGCTTTTGAAGAACTCGTCCTACAAGCTCTCATTGCTTATTATGTACTGGCCAGCTGACGGAGTTGACACAAAAGAGGTAAGGTTGCTGTAATCTTTATGTAAGAGAAGGAATATTAACAATGGCATACAGCTTTCCAAGATATTGGAGCTAGACAGTTATCACAACTCAACTCGCCGATTATTGTCAACAGTGGTGGTTATGTCAGTCACGTCCATTGACGAAACGAATCTGATATCGGCGTTACAGGTCCTAGCGAAATCGGTTACTTATGGGAAGAGAACTATCCGGCCGGTGCGCTTTTTGTCTCGAAAGAGGAAGATGGCTGTTGGATTGTAGATCAGAAGTGTATGATTTGCGATGAAAGTATATGTTATGCTGCTCGTTTTGATGACTGTTTGTAAAGGTTATCACTGTATTTCTTGGAGTACTTGTTTGATAAATTAGAAGTTGCATTTAATTGTTGATTAAATTATGCACGATATGTTACCAAATCTTCGATTCTCCTCGTGTGCACGGTGGATCATGCGCGTATATTTTTAACGGTGATTTTTTTTGCCTATTGAACGACTCCCAGACAGCTTCAGTTCCAATTTATCTATCACGCATGCAACTCAAGTCGTTACATTACTATCCTTTTAATCTATATTTTTTTGAGTAAACTGTGTCATTCATTTTCTTTTATTTTTGTTTTATGGCTACCTGCTCTTAAGCTAATTGTGGACCCATCCGTGACTTCGTTAGTGAACAACCGCTATGGATCATAAAGGCATGTCTGATATCGAGCCGCTCATTAAACGACAAAAAACCGAACAGGACGGGCCGTACTCATATTCAAATGGAACTTTGTCATCTTCCTCGTCGTCTTCTGCGACGGCTCTAGCAGGACATAGGCTGCCCGTTCGATCGCGTAAGGTGGAGGAGAGCTCATCTCCAGTGTTAGAAGTCCCTGCATCCTCGCCTCATGTACAAGGGTCTACATCTACCGCATTTAGTGAATCACCCACGAAAATAGGATACTCGGGACCTCGAATAGGATCAGATAGAGAACCTTTCCTGCAGGCCTCACGTACAATCTCGGAAAATACTCCTCGGACAAGCTTCATTCCAAAGAAACCAACCAGTACCGCTCCTGCCCATCCGCTACTGTTCAGAAGGCCATCTGGCCAGGCTTCTAAGGTCAACAATACCAAGCCTTTGCCTGCCTCTAATGAAAGGTCAGGGGCTGCATCTACATCATCGTTTAGTGGCGACGCCAGCATGAAAAACTTTCTCCAGAAATTTGCCAACAGAATCGATCCACTGTCTTCATCGACTTCGCGCGAATTCACTAATAACCCACCATATAGACTCACTAATGGACAGTGTACGCGAACTGAATCTTCGCCAACGATGCTTCCAGGTCACGCGCGCAAGAAGCTTGTTCAGGATCGTCCTGCTCCGGCGCGACCTGTTGACATAGACGTCAATTCTCTTGGCCGTATATCCTCGCAGGACTCAAATACTGTCGATCGCCTACGAGATATTTTCCCATCTTACCCTGATGCGAAGCTTTATGGTGCTGTCAAGCTAAAAGGCAATTTTGATGATGCTGCTGACTGGCTCTCACAGGAGGATGATGAGATAGTAATAGGACGGTCAGTTCATGAGAAAGATCACAATTCTTCTTCTCCTGTGATCACTCATGTTACATCTAAACGAGATATTGTCAGGCCGTCCAAGTCTATTTTGGAAAAATTCAGCAACAATTTAGGACCTTCTCGTGCAAGCAACGATGATGTGATTTATGTGTCTTCCGTCGAAACAAAGCCCGTACAACCTCCAAGACGAAGATTGGTCAAGGGGAAAAAATCAAATGTCATAGATAGTGACGAAGATGAGATTGCTCTTGATGATGACAGTGATTCTGAAGCTATAGAGGACGAATCAGCAGATGGTGGCATCCTAGAGGAGCATTTGCTAGATTTGTTAAACACTGCTACTGCTGGTGTGATCACAGACCTTGCAGGCTGCACTGAAGAATTTGCTGAGGTTGTAATCAAAAATAGAGTTTACAGTAGCTTGCACGAAGTCCGTGAATTGAACGCTGAAGAGGACTTGGCAGATTTGGTTAAGATCAAAGTCAAATCTCGCCGTCCAAAGAAGCCAGCCGGATCAAAGGCTGTTGATACTGCTTTAGCGGTATGTTTAGCTAAGTTATGTAGAAACGATTACGGTCACTGACTTGATTAGACTCTTGGTGGATATGAAGCGGTAGACTCTTTAATTCAGAAGTGCGAACAGCTTGGAAAAATCGTTTCAGACTCAATTAATAAGTGGGGCGTCGATATCCGTGGATCTAACGGGGAGCTAGAAATAGTGGAAGTTGGAGCAGACGGCGAGCTTAATGGTGATGTTCCCAGAAAAACTAATGGTGGATATTTCTCTACGCAGCCGAAATTGCTGAGCGATGGAGTTCAGCTGAAGGATTATCAACAAGTAGGAATTAATTGGTTGTCATTGCTTTACAAAAAAAAATTGTCTTGTATTTTGGCGGATGAAATGGGACTAGGCAAGACTTGCCAAGTCATTTCTTTCCTTGCTCATCTGAAGGAAATTGGAATAGAAGGTCCACACTTGGTAGTCGTACCATCGTCAACATTGGAGAATTGGCTGCGGGAGTTTCAGAAATTCTGTTCTGATTTTGTTGTGGAACCGTACTATGGTTCACAGCAGGATAGACACGAAATCCGAGCTCATCTATCGCAAAAAGGTCACAGATTTGATGTCTTGGTCACGACATATAACTTGGCATGTGGCAGTGCGCTAGACTGTGGTTTTCTACGGTCGATCAAGTTCAATGTGTGTGTGTATGATGAGGGCCATCTCCTAAAAAATAGCGGCTCAGAGAGATATAGTAAACTAATGAAACTCCACGCTGAATTTAGACTACTTTTGACTGGAACGCCTTTGCAGAATAACTTACAGGAGCTTATCTCGTTACTTGCGTTTATTTTGCCTCAGATTTTCAAAGAACGCAAAGAGGATCTTGCTGGTGTTTTCAAGCATCGAGCTAAGACCACGGATGATAGTGAAACAGGCAATAACGCACTTTTATCTCAGCAGCGTATTGCAAGGGCGAAGGCAATGATGACGCCTTTTGTTTTGCGAAGGAAGAAAGATCAGGTGCTCACACATCTTCCCAAAAAAACGCGTATCGTAGAATATTGTGATCTTCTAGCAGAGCAAAAGGAAATTTACGATAAAGAACTCGAGGCGAGCCGCAAGAGTATAGAGGCGAGAGATGCGGGTAAGGTGCTCTCCAAGGCAGAGCGGGCTGCGTCAAATATTCTGATGCGCCTACGCAAGGCTGCTATACATCCTTTGTTGTTTCGAAATATTTATGACGAAAAGACCTTAAAGAAGATGGCTAAAGATATCATGAAGGAGGAACGATATATAAATGCAAATGAGCAATACATATTTGAAGACATGGAGGTCATGTCGGATTTTGAGTTGCACAATCTTTCTGAGAAGTTTCCAAGTATACGAAAATACAGTCTGAGCAAAGATGAGTGGATGATATCTGGCAAAGTCGAGAAACTTGTGACTTTGTTGACCGATCGGAGAGAGGAAGGGGATAGATTCCTTATATTCTCTCAGTTCACGCAGACACTTGACATTTTGGAGTCTGTTTTATCGACACTGGGAATGTCTTTCTTAAGGTTGGACGGGCAAACCTCTGTGGAGGTTCGACAAGATCTTATCGATAAATTTTACGATGAGAAAGATATTGATGTTTTTCTACTTTCTACGAAAGCTGGTGGCTTTGGAATCAATCTGGCTTGTGCCAATGTTGTCGTTATTTTTGATATGAGTTTTAACCCTCACGATGATAAACAGGCTGAAGACAGAGCACATAGAGTCGGCCAGACTCGAGAGGTGAAAGTTATTCGGCTGGTGACTAAAGATACGATTGAAGAGGCTATCCTTCAACTTGCCAACACAAAGCTCGCATTAGATAAGAGCGTGAGTGATGAGTCAGAAGAGTCTAGAGCTCTTGAGGAGAATGCGGAAACTATAGAGAAAATGGTATTTAGTGGGCAATAGATTGCATGTACATATGCATGTGGATGGCAACGCTTATTAGATTGATTTGAGATTGTAGTGATGAACAAATAAAATAGCATTTTAAAAGTCTGAGCCAACTATTTGTTTATATGGCGACACCTATGAACAACCTTAATTTTAGTCCCAAGAAAGTACAAGTAATATACAATAAGTGCTACGCAATGAATTGTAGCAAGTAGTCAGCTTTAGGTGAATCAATGGAGAGGTTCATCGACCATGATTGATTCAGAAATCGCCGTCTTCTCAATAATATCAGAAGACTTTTCATCAGCAACCTGGCTCTTAATTGGCGTTCTTTCAGAAGTTACCTTTGGAGCCGAAAGTTCCAAAATTCCGTTGGCGTACTTGGCCGTTATTTTGTCTTCCACAACTTTCGGGTCAGATGGCAGTTTAATAGCTCTTTCGAACCGCCCTACCTTTCTTTCTGCTATTCTCAAGTATTTGACTCTTTCTTCAGAATCTCTTGCAACATCATTTGAGTAACGCTTTATCTCTCCTGAAACTGTCAAAGTACGACTCTTACTATCATAATCAACGTTTATGTTTGACGTAAAGCTCCGGGAAGCGCACATTGAACAGTGTACAAAGAATCTGATTCGTAAAAGTCTACCAGCGGTGCGAATCTGTCCTCGTCAGATGATTCGCGGTGACCACGCTTGATACCTCGACGTTGAAGTGCCTTACATACAGGAAATTGATTCTTCAACGATTGCTTACTATCTGTTATACCGAATTGATTGTGACTGTTGTCGTTACAGGTACCATTGACATCGAATAGGTCCCAAGCTGATGAATGTGAACAATTTACTCGCATGCTTTCTAAAGGATTGTATGATACGTAAGTGCCTGAGGTATAATTATTTATTCAAGATATGTAATAGTGAACTAATGATGTAGGTTCAAAGGAATAATTGTACGTATTTGAAACGTTGCGACGCGTTTTCTATGGAACATCTACGAGTTTTCTACAGTCAAGTCTCGATATAACGCTATTCTATATAACGAAAAATTCTGTAAAAATGAAGGAGCGATAACTCGACCTGGATGGAGCGTTTCACAATTGAATCACTCCACTTGTTTAAATATCGAGTAAGGAGGTAATATATTAGATATAACGAAAGTTCGCAATATCTAGCGCCAAATCATATCGTTATATCGAGACTTGACTGTAGTTCTTTCAGAATATTCCCTTTTTGGGCAAATGGGCTTAGAGCTTCTCCCAACTTTAAGCTCAGTTATACAAGAGCATTAGATCTTTCCTTCTTCAGTCCTCAGCCATGAGAAAGACATGTAAAACCATCTATTCAAAAATCAAGTTGAGATATCAAGTTCGCGTATATTTGCAGATGAGAGCAAATGGGTAGCAACATGGTTGTTTCGATAAGGAACCATAAGTTCCTGAGCAACGCAAAATGCTGTCCTGCAATTTCGTGATACTTTTGCAAGTTTTGATCTCTCTCGTCTAGGCAGCCCTAACTCACTTATAGGACTGCCAGAAGGAAAAAGATTCATAAATTGATATGTCTTCTGTTTTGATACAAGTTCAAAAAACTATCATAGCATCATAGATCGGACTGTTCATGCCGGACGTTATAGGCGTGTAAACAAACAATTGACTTTTAAGATTACTTGACTATCCATTCAAGCTGAAGGTACCTTAGAATTGGAGTCGGTCTGGTTAATCTTTGAGTTGCATAGCTGCCCTGCGTTGTGCCAAAATGTTATGATAGTCTGGATGTGCTCATCGACCACATTGACAAGGAGCAAGTTATACTGAGCAGCCAGTCATAGATTTCAAAACAGAATTAACCGAATGATCTCCGGAAGGAAGATATCTCGAAAAAACTCTCTCGTTTCTGTAACTTGATTTTAAAGAATTTACGCCGACAGAAGTCTATGTAAGAATGGCATATCGAGTCTTGCTGCTAGTACGGAAAAGGATGTCGAGAATGCGTGCACCAAAAAATTGTGTTGAACGTCTTCACCTTACTGTGTAATATCCGAAGTAAGATATAATCCTCAACCGCCATGAGCTTGTTTGGCTCTCCCGTGCAGATGTCGTTCTCAACACCGCAGCAATCTCAGCAACAATCTCAGCAGCCTACTTTCTCTTTCGGAAGTGGCTCTAATGCTGTTGCCAATGCTTCGTCGCCGCAACTTTTCTCTCCATTCTCGCCTGCGCAACTGCAACAGCCACAACAACAGCAACAACAAACTAATATGTTCTCATCTTCACCCTCTAATTTCGGATCGTCTCTATCGTCAAGTACCTCTGCGTTTGGCTTATCATCCGCTCAAAATAATAATGCTTCATCAGGCACGATGCCTCATTCACAATATGCATCGAATCTGTCAACAGGGACTCCTTTATCGACCAGTATTCCTGGCTCGCCTATGTCGTATCAGCATCAATATCAAATGAATGGTGGAAGTGTGATGTCTCCTTCCAGAAACCCACCGCCTACGCCGGCGTGGGCCGCTGGAGTGATGGGTAACGAACAACAGCGGAGATTGATTCCGTCACATTTGACGCATATGAGATATAAAAACGCGTATTACACGCCCGAACGACCATCGCCATTATCTTCTTCGCAGTCGTACAGGCCAGAGTCTCCGTAAGTGCTGCGAGATAGATTTTGACATTATTTTGATGGATGCTAACTGATCTATCTCAGACCTACAAAGCCATTCTCACCTCGATCGAAATTCGGCGGTCCCTCTTTTGGGACACCAAAGCCTTCCGCGTCAGGACGAAGTGTAAATGGATCGATGACAGGAAATGGGTCTGGTGCGATTCCAGATGATGATCTCCCACCCACGGAGACCATGTATGACTCTGGAGCATCGCCTTTCGCGTTCCAGGTTCCATCTACATCTACGTCTGGTTCTTCGATAGGATACGAAGACAATATGAAAAAAAGTATGCCATTGCGGCAGCGAGACGAAGGATATCGCCAAAATGAGCCTTCTACGCCGCAGATCAATCACCAATCTTCATTCCATTTTACTCCCTCCACTGGAATGGGATTATCTTCGTCGCCTTCGTCGGGATTCAAAGCCAGCAATGCTACACCTGGAAATGTTTCGACTTCTGGAGTTTCGTCCCTGAGCAAAGGCTCGCCGCCGTCATCTTCCTCAGTCGTAGTATTTGGATTCCCACCACAGCTAACGCCTGCAATAGTGTCTCATTTTTCGCGATTTGGAAGTATCCTTGAACACCTAGAATCTTCAGGAAGCTCAAGTTCTAATCGATTGTCCAGAGGTGGTCTAAAAAGTGGAGAATCGCCAGTTCCTGTGGAGACTGGGCGAAATTGGCTGAAGATCACCTACACCTCTCCAATGTCTGCCACGAGAGCTCTAGCAGAGAATGGAAAACTTATGGGAGGTCAATATGTGATAGGGTGTGTTCCATACGCGAATTTTTTGTCATCAGGCTCCTCAAGTGGTTTAAATGGTAGTACCAAGGTTGGCGCAAGCCTAAACCTAAATGCCCTTCTTAATGAACCACAAGAGGAGCAGCAGATGGATATTGATAGCAACGCAGCTACCAAATCATCTAACACAGAGTCAATGTACCCTCCCCTACCTCCCGTGCCTTCTTCAAGTCGACAGGCGGTTGGACGTGTAAAGACACTGTCAAGGACAGCGTCTATGCCGGCAGTGGGTGGACGCAGAATAGAAGTAAAAGGTAGTGAAGGTATTTTTAAAGAGAGAGAGCAACGTAAAGGAGGCATACTCAGCGGAAGTAGTACATTAAAGGGACTTGCTAGTATCTTCTACAACGGGAATGAAGAAGCCAGTGCTACTGGAGCGAAAAGAGAGGCGGACAGCACGTTGAGTACTGCAACCAGCAACAAGCGAAATAAGCAGGGCTGGATTGGATGGACATCCAAAAAGGCACAAGAGATTATATTCGGATGGGATGATCTGTGAGCAGTAAAGTAAGACCAACAGGACAGAATATGTGAATATGTGAATTTGAGCAAATTCAGCATTTATAGCTACATTAAAGCATAGTAATAATTCCATATGCATTGAGACGCAAATAAAGTACAATAGAATATACACCAGATGACAAAATATCAAAATCAACTTAAAAAATAAGAGCATTAAAAATAGAACATTAAACATAACAAGAAAGATATCTCAAAAACAAACAATATATCAATTAAATTTATAGAAACTTGATATCACTACTAGTCACAAAATCCCAATGCGAATAACCAAAAAAGTTGCTTGACAAGACAAAAAAAACACAATTATGGAAAATATTAAACATAAGCATTGATAGTCGAACGAAAACGACCATCTATCATGACACAACATAACACAATTTGACCCTAAAAACACAAAAGTAATGTCTCACATAATAGACAGGAATGTAAAAGAAGATGATACCAGCAGAGATATACAAATTATGACGAGCTGAACAAAATCTGCAGGAATATATAACATGTACCAAATGCATGAAAGACAGACTCTGAATATGAAAAACCTTGCCGTTGAACAAACACGCATTTAGGAACGACGCTCGAGTAATTATTGAATGCGCAAAAGTTGTGGCGTGCTCTCTCTCAGAACCCAGAACATTTCACATTCATATTCTTGAACACAGGCAACAAAATGGTATTGGAACTATATATGATGACAACCTCTCTCATGTCGTTTCATATTAGATCGCACAGAAAAAGCTTTTCCGCAGCCATCGTGACCACAAACAAACGGCTTTTCACCGGTATGTGAATGAGAATGTATTCGTAGACTACTAGGTCTACTAAAAGCCCGACTGCACACCTGGCATATATATCTGTCCTGCGTGTGATGCTGTGACTGTTGCGATGATAAAGGTGATGGTGCTGCAGATGAATTTGTCATAGAGGGTGAATGATTGGCTGACACATTCACGGATATCTGCTCTTCTTTAGCACCTGGCGAACCATAACCCCCGTAATTTGGCGAGTCTCGCGATTGATGTTGGGATTGCCGCAGCAGGTCAACCTTGATACTGTTGCTATCATCGAAAAAGTACGATCCGGTGTGCTGTTGATGAGTCGGAGTTGGGACGTGCTGTGGTGAGGGTAGTATTGAAGGGGATTGTCTTGCCGACAAAACCGACGAATGAGACGAAGAAGGTGATGAAACATTTGGTTTGCCAAAAATATCAGTATCAGCTAGCGAACTCTTCAAGGGTGATGGTGGCGAAGGAGGAGAGTGAGAGTGCGCGTAGGTGGGAGAAGATGAATTCGAAGATGACAAAACGTTTATGCCCAAGTTCTTGCGTGCACTTTCTACTAGTGGACTCGGTGGAAGATGATGGTAGTTGTGCGACATGGCAACTCTTTGCGACTGCTGGTGTTGTTGATGGCGAGCTGCTGCGAAAGAAGCCAATGTATGTAAGACCGACATCGGCGGGTCCGGTTGCAGCAGTTTAGTTGGCGGAGGAAGAAGTGGAGATGGCGCGGCAGTAGTTGCAGCCGTATGATTAATAGATGGCGACATCGACGACGACCCGGACGAGAGAGACGACGACGAAGCTGTTGAGGACGGGCTCCTCAGTTGCTCGTCGCGGCTGAGAAGCGACGATAGTGGCGGGAGTGACAGTTCTGGCGGCACATTGCTGCTGTGAGAATTGATATGATCACTACCACGGAGTCTGTAAGATTCCAGCGACGCCGGAGAACGTACGCCAGGCGAGTTCAACGGGCTCAGATGCGATGATGAATAGGAATAGGAGTACGAAGAGGCAAGAGGAACCGTTCGAGCAGATGGTGACACCGGTAAGTGGCCAAGCAATTGCGGAACTGAAGTCTCGGACTGGAACCTGCGGCCAAACGAAGGCACAGCAAGGTGAGAGCGGCGGTCGTCCATGCTCATCTGCCTCTAGTGATAGTGGCTGGCCAGAGTATGGGTCGATAGATATCGTAAGAGAATTCGATTTTTGCGCGGCAGTTGTTTATCCAGCTGATAACGTGATGACTAAGTCAGAACCCAAAAAGTCTAAGTTCACACCAGCTAAAAGAATGAAGTCCTGACCGGAATATAGAGGACACAATATCTAAAATCACCAAAAACTGAAATTAAAAACCCGAAATTATCACGAAAAAGTAGGAAACTGCAATTAACGAACAGACCAGAATATATATGAAGTAATAAATATAGAAGTGGTGGTTAATTCCAACCAAGAATAATCGGAAACGATATTTAGCGGCGGCGTTGAGCTGGCGCGGGAAACTAGAGACGGGCGAGCTTAATTGCTCAACATCGAAACCGTGTCGTTATTTTCTATTTGGGCTCGCGACAGCAAAGAAGAAAAACGGAGAAAAAAAGATTTTCGATTAATTTCGGTTTGGCAGCTCATCATTCGATTGGCATTCTCCGCCTGTTCTCTGCGATACACTAAACCTTATTTAGTCAAGCATATGAGTAGCGCCTCACTAGTGGCATTTTACCCGCATAAGCTCCGTATAACGCTACCAGTCCGCCCATACCCACGCGTTACCAGCTGCCCCTGTCATGCAGCTCGGCAGACACGCGCCACTCACGCGCCATCCTGGCTTGCTAGCCTCTTTGGACATCTACACGTGAGCCGAACTTTCGTGAGCGCTAGTTTTGCGCCACACTATGTGAAAAGACAAACAGCGGTTACGCAATCATGCATCTTATGCCGCTTCGACCCGCATAAGATCTCCCGTTTGTGGCAATTTTTCCAGGTTGTAGACGCGCCTCACGCCGATCTGCTGCTGCTCGTGCAAAATCAGCAAAAACTTAGCTATTCGGACTAGCAGACGTACCTAGGTCATAGTGCAGAAAATGGTTTGCTGCCTTTGTGTGGCACGCGAATTGCCGTACGTCTAGACACCACAAACGTGGTAGGGCAAAGCCCTAGATAAGCTGTACACAAAAGCATATAGACAGTCACATAAAATTACGCTGTAATTTGCATGTTGCTATCATCACCGCCATCTCTAAATTACACAGTCTTCTGTTTGATATCTATACTTATTTAAACATTACACTATTCATAATGGTATGTGAGATATTCGCTGTGGGCGTGTTCGGTTGGACACGTTCAGTTACTGATACCGTTTTGCTAATATATGTTCCATAGGGAAAAGTCCACGGATCTCTTGCTCGTGCTGGTAAAGTCAAGTCTCAGACCCCCAAAGGTAAGGCATAATGCATATTCATTAGACATGCCATGTTTGCCATGTGGCCGTCTGGTAGAAGTGTAGTGACGCTAATATGTTGCAGTCGAGAAACAGGAGAAGAAGAAAGTACCCAAGGGTCGTGCTCGCAAGCGCATTTTGTACACCAGTATGTGAAAGTATTTTGAGTGAGATGTATTTGTAGCTTCAGAGAGATGCTAATCAAAAAATAGGACGTTTCGTTAACGTTACCATGACCGGCGGCAAACGACGAATGAACCCTGCTCCTACAACTGCTTAAATCGATTAGCTGCGATAGGAGAGTTCCAAGTCAGTGTGCTTATTTTGTTGGTCATTGTACATCATGAATCATCGTATATTTGTTTGGTAAAATACATTATGTTGTTGGGTTCATCAAGAAAACGTATTGTTACATATGTATGTCCATTTATTGATTAGAATGATCGATAGTGCGATGACGGAATCATAATATTATACTGTCAACGACCAGTTTAGAAGACTTCATTGAATTTTTTATGTAACTGGCGTAGTGATTTCCATGTGCGCGTTTATAAGCATGACCGGTTCAATTACAAAATCGGCGGAATAGTGATCATGAATTACGATTGTAGATGCGTAGATAATTGATGTTGTGGAGACCTACTCTTGTGCGAAAATTTACTCAACTATTTTTTCTATACGTGATTTTTGAGATGACAATTGTTCACTCCCAACTATGCATCGATTCGTGACGGCTGCTGCCGCTGTCTCACCAAATCTTTCAGATGATTCGATACCCTCAACCTCTTTAGCATCAGAGTTCGCATCTTATTCGTCCTCGTTCACTTCTGAAGTCGTCAATGACCTGTCACCGTCAGATATACGGGAAATTGAGGCGATCCTGAGCCGCATTTCGGCCAAACACTCTGTTCGCGCGGTTCTTATTCTCGATCGTCCCTCTGGTACTATTCTGCGGTTCACGTCTATACCAAAGTCTTCCTCTGCTTCAACTTCATTATCAGCTATAGCTGTAGAATTTAGTAGTGGAGCTGGTGCTCCCGACGAGAGAGAGAAGATTGAAAATGAGGCCCTTGCGAGAAGGTACGCGTATCAATGTGTAAAGCTGGTTGAGGTCTGCTCAGATTCAATGGATGACTTTTTCGAAGGGGTATGTTATTCGTTTAAGGCGCTAATCTCTCTTTGCTAATGTTTGTCGATATAATTTAAAGTAAGTGAAGTTTATGACTAATTGGATGTTTAGGATGATCTGAAATTGCTGCGACTTCGTACGAAGGATCACGAACTGATGATCGTTCCGGATACACGATTTATTTTAGCCGTTATCCAAGATATTTTGTGAAACATTCATTACAATTGATGATGCGTTGTAAATAGTCTCGAAGTAATATGTCATGTCTATATAATGGTATACATGGCCAACCTAGCTACCTGCTCTCCTGCATTTCTGACGATACAATATCGACTTGTGAAGCCTATACCCGCCATCTTAGGTAGCGCAAGACTGGCAATTGCAGCGCCTTGGCCTTCATGCAGATTAAACCCCCCCGAGGTGACGTAGCCCACAAGATCACAACTTGGTGGACAACTAGGATATCCAGCTTTCCCAGGCACTAAGCTTTTCCGATCCGATTTTAATCGCATCCATTGCTTCCGGTTCCTGGGTGAAATCAAATAGACCCTAGCTCCGCGTATAGGCGTGCCTCTAGTAATCATGATCAGCCTGACAGTAAAGACGGCAGAACTATAAGCCCGATCATCAACTGCTTTCAGTTCGCTGACAACCTTGTCCTTCATCTGCAAGAGTCTCTTCGTATCGGCTATCATGCAGGGAACAACTTCCTCGTCATTCGCGTTCTTATTGTCTGCCGAAGAAACAGTGATGATCCGGCTCCAGTCGCAGCCAAATGGGTCACCCAGTTCTCCTGGTGGCTCGCCATTTCGAAGGTCCACTTTAGCAAAGTTTAAGCGTTTACTGGCCGGATGCTTTTTCCAATCGTTTAAAGCTTGTTCGCGCTTCTCCATCTCTATCAAAGCTCCAGCAGAGGTACCAGGAAAATCATCAGGAAAGTGAGCTCGAGTTAATTCTGCTAGAATCTGATGGTACTGATCTATACCTCCAAAAATGGTCTCTCCAGGTACAATTAGTCGAGTATAAAAATGTCGCACCCATTGCCACGGTAGCACCAGCGTAAGTCCCCCATTTCCTTGACGTTGCCGATAAATAATTGCTGGTATCAGGGTTTCTTCAGGTGAGAAGGAGGCTTCGCCAACAACAAATGAGTCATTCGGCAAAAGACTTTGCCGGCGTCTCCTCGATCTTCGACGGGTAATAGCGTCCTGTAGATTTTCCGGACGTACACTTCGGCCTGCCGCAGTGAATATCGGAGAAATATCTTCTGAGGCGTTGCTTGCGTTTGCAAGAATGGCAGCAGCGGAAGACTGTAGCATTGGAGCAAATGAGTGCGTCACCGAGAGATCTTGGTGTTCGGCCGCCTCGTTCAAGTTGATGGGCTGCAAGTCCAACGCTGTCTGAGCGGCTTCCCGGGCGGCTAACCGAGCACGCCGACTGCCTTTTTGAGTCTGCCAGGGCATCGGGTATGCTCGTGGATCATGTAACAGTACAGGACAGGTCTGTCCAGGATGCAAATCCGAGATAGGAGGCGGAGGAAGCGGGGATGTAGCTAGATATTTGTGAAAGATCTGCATTGGGTCACGGCCTACAATTTCGATTGATCCAATGCTGTATCTGCAATCCTGCAACTCCATTCCAGGACTTTGTTCGACATGGTACATTAGCAAACTCCACGCCTCGTCAAACATCGCTGGGTGAAATCTAATCATTAGTCTCGTCTGCTGTATCTTTTCCGAATTCAATTGAAAATCTGCTAATCTCGAATGTTCTCCAGCTTTTTGCCAACAGACGATCATTGGTCCTAATACTTTCGATGTGGTGCCTCTGTTGTCGTACATTAATCCCTCGTAGACCCTCGAGCCTGTATTATATGCTGTCTTTCCCGCATCTCCATTCTCAGACATCTTGGCAATGATGTTGCTACAAGCTTCGCGATCGCCTAGTAATATCAAAGTAGAAAAGTAAGATGTATCAAATATGACTGCCCTAGATCCTGCACCACCAACCACACCACCAGAAGTTCCGTTATCTGCTCCTTTTCTCTGCCGATGAAATCTGCTAGTTACCCTAAAGCATTTCCCATTAGGATGTATCGGGACTGCAAATCCCCATTTTACATGCATATGTGCTCGCTTGGCGTTCCATAGGTGTGTAGGAAGCCATACTTTGTCCCTTTGCCGTTTGTTGAATTTTCTTTCGTGAGGTGGTGGCTTCCATTCCGCCTTGGCGTTGTATCCTACGGGCAGCGGTGGCATCGTCAGGTTGCATTTCGGGAATTTCGATTCTATGGCCAATGAAGGCTTAGCCCATCTAGTCTCTGCGGAATCTAGTGCACCTTTCCGGGCTTTCCTACGAGCATATCGTTGTAGCCTGAACGCGGTTTCCTTCCTCAGTCGAAGTTTAGTCAGACGTCGCCGCTTTTTAAACTTCAGTTCGACGCTACTCTCTCGAATCTAGTTCCTTTAGCTACCTTATTTCTTTGTATTTAACTATGATTGCATCTTCGACTTTCTCATACCTCGCGTAGTGCTCGCTCCCTGAAACGCGGTGGTAGAAATCGCACATGATGGCTTGCAGCACGTCTCCTAAGACTTCGTGGGACGGCCTGGAATGCCTGCTGTTTTTGAATTCCTTTAGCTTTTCGCATTGCCATTACCATTTGTTGACTCTCAAAAGTCCGTGCCGCCACATAGGCCCCTACATCGAGCTGGCCATCCTTAAGAGCTTTTTCGGAGGATTGCGTCAGGATCCGTCGTGCATCTTGCCTCTTTGCGATGCGATGTCGTGTTTCTCCCGGCGATTTCCGGGCGCCATCAGAAGGCTTGTCATCCTCTACAGGATGCTTACGCTTCTTTGAAATCGGCGCCATTTTCGAAAGACTGGGCGAGACGTAACAGATGTTTAAACAATAAACACCTATCTTAACGAACGACGTGATAAAAAATTGAATTGTTCCCAAAAGCACAAATAAATAATTTCAGGGGTCATCTCAACCAAAATCATCAATATATATTGTCAGATAGATAGCAAATCTCGGACTCAAGTTTGCATAGGCGCGTCACACTTTAGTATGTCGGTAGACACTGTCAATATGCATCGTTGTTAAGTGATATTCTGGCAGAAATAAAGGTAATTTGATATGTTCGAACAGCAAAAAGTTGCTACTCAAAAAACAGTGACCTTGGCTTTATCGTGACGATTCTTCATAAAGGCAGAGAACACTATGCTAGCTATAGTCAGTATTCTTCGCTATAGATGTCAGGGAATATGAAGATTATCACGCAATGAGAGATGGCTACTACCACTCTGACACGAGAACAGACTCGACTGTCCTTTGCTGAAAAATACTGCGCTTGTTAAAACTTTGAAGAGCAGCTTTGCTATTTCCCCAATAGACTTGGGCAATTTCTTCGCCTCTTACGATACCGGATCGCACTAGCACTTCCTTTTACGTTCCGACATATGACCATCCATTTAGCTAAGTTTTTATTTTTTGAAAGAGATTTGTTCCTAACGACAGGCAAGCTAGTGAGAACGAAATATTGTATCATCTGCTTTAAGAAATTATTTATTCTAGACTACTCTAGATAGACATCGGTCTGCTTAACGCCATTCATCGGTGGTCAAAAACTGTCGTAAGCTACTCGACTATTTACTATGGCGATTTCAACAAGGTCTAACCTATTCGTGTAGTGGAAGATTTCGACAACACTAAGCTGGCCCTAGTCGTGATATCAACGAGCATGCGTACTCATATAAATTTTGAATATTGTCTATGAAAAACAACGCCATGGTTAGATTGCTCTTGGCAAGTTTCCTATATTTGTAGATATCTGATCGAGTCACTTCGAGAATCTTTTAAATTTCCATCAAAACAAAACGGCAAGGAAAAATCAAGAAAACCTGCCTTGGAAGACCAATAACGTAAAAGTTATTCAAATCGAACGTGTAATCCCTATCGTGCAATCAAAGCTATCTGAAGGAATTTGGTTAATAATGTTGGGATCACATGTCTTGAGTTGCCCTGGCAGGCCAGGGCCCGCCAAACAGCGTCCAAGCACATAATAAACACTGACCTCATCTCAAGATTATTTAAGAACATTTTTAAGAAAATAGAGAAGTTGGAGAGCGTCTATTGGATGATATAGCAAGGACATTGGAATACAGTACAGTTAACTTCTCTTAGAAATACTATCGCGATAGAGAGCCACATATCGGCTTGCAGTTAAACGAAAAAGCGCTGACGCTATGCAAAGAGAGGTGGCTGCAGACTCAAACAATACAACCATCAAATAGTACTCTGAAAGACTATACGGTAGCCAAGCTATTCCTTGCCTGCTCATGCAATTCAATTCAATTGAGCTGAAATTAATACCTATTGATCCTGTGACCAAGAAGAGCTAACTGTAGCGCTCTTCTCACACATATAAAGGAGGACCGAGACCACGAGTACTCATTGAGAATAATAATATATTTTGAAATTGTCGATTATAGCGATTGGTATATTTAAGGAGAAATACCATGATAGAAAAAGGCTGATATAGAACATTTCGGCATGCAGATAGACTTCGCCGAAAATAACTTTGAAATATTGTTGTGGCTCTGGTATTTAGAAATAAAAATGATTTATTCTACAAGATAACAATCAAGCGCCTGAATATTGGATCTGGTTACTACTTTCAAGCATATTTTTGTTCGGCGTAGTGTCTGACTTACTTTAGTAAGATTTAGCTATAGTGCAACCGACGTGTGAGCGGATGCCGTCATAGTCTATGACTTTAAGACAGCGCAATGGACATATATCTAGAAAAAAAGAGTAGACAGTCAAGAAGCTAATACAAAAATACCAGCAAATCAAGACTACTTTGATTAAGCAGCTGACAACCAGCGAAAACATTACTCAGCCCAATTATTATTTATCGGAATGAGCAAGATAGAACTACGCATCTCAGTAAGAATGCTGGAAATATATTTTATTGTACATTCGTACAGCGCATTACTCTGCGAAACTCAGATCTCGACGGCGAAGATAATCTATCGTCAACAGCTACTACGATAAGCGATACTGCAGCTTTTTTTTTGCATGCATAGAATCTATGTAGATACATCGTTTAAGCCACAATAAGGCTAGAAGAGATAGATCATTAGCGCGGAACCATGTTGCAACGCTTGTTTATTCTTAGATCAATATTTCTCTTTCCACTATGGAACTAGGGTCATCGTCACGTCTTTCAGAAAGGACAAGACCAGACCGTACTGCTCCCAAGAGCGCTGAAACGACCAATACGCAGATTCGCTCGCTAAAAACACTGCATTCTACGAAAAGAGAGGAATAGAGTCTAACGACGTTATAATCAAGGAATAAAGCCTAACGACGTTATAATCAAGATCAAGTAACTAAGCAGAACACTTTTTGGCGCCTTCTCTGCTGAAAAGCATTGTTTTAAATTTTAGTATTGCCACGCACAACTGTCTACAAGCACTCTGCCCACTAGCGATATGTAAGGTTGCTATATGCATTCTGAGGAAGACCGCATCTTTACTGATATATTCTCAAATAAAATGTTGAGATCTTGACACCGATCTAAGATCTTCTAGATCGCTTATATCTTTCCTCCTCATCAAATTCTGAAATTTTGAATTTTTTTTACTTGAACTTGCTCCTTTTGGAAATCGGTGCAGTATGAAGACGTGTCTGAGATTGAATTTGAGACCGCAATACTTCTAATTTTACAAATGAGCAGGTCTATTTGGTTATTCAAGTGAAACCAAATCAGGCTTCCTTGAAAATTAAGAAAGGAAGCTTTAATCATTTAGTCATATATTCGCATCAGAACTGATTACTCTTTGAGATCATTTCAATTAATGAAAGCGTTCGTGGTTTAGCGGTAAAATTCGCCGTTGCCATCGGCGAGCCCCCGGTTCGACTCCGGGCGGACGCATTTTCTTTTTATATTTGTTTTTGCGAAAAAGTATTCAAGAATTCCGCAGTGGATAAATCTTTAAGTTTTTTTGTCTTTTGTTTGATCGTTGTTGTCGCAGGACTCAGCTTCAAATTTATTGTATATGTCGATGTTGAATGAAGATTTTCTCTCTCTCAACCGCTTATTTAACGTGAATAGTATTAAGACCCGTTGAAACAATAGGCTGCCAGTTATTATTTGTTAATTGTCATTCTATGAAACATCTTTCATCGTCGTTAGATTGTTTGTGATCACCGTTTCGGTGAGCCTGTGAGTTTGTTGTATAAGTTATGTGCGGCTATAATGGTCGTCTCAAATCTCAAATTATTTGTCATTCTACTATAATAGCTGTACTCATATATCTTCGTAAAGAATATTGCTCATATATATCCAATAAGGCTTTGCAGATTTCAATTAGTAGATATCAATGACAGCAAGGTAGCTCAATAGCCCTGATACAGGTTCTAACAATTGCTAAGAATGCCATAATAATACTGGTAGAAAATGCAAACAGAAAGTTGTGGAAGTAATTATCCTCCAAATCGCTTTGTATCTAATCACCGAACATTTACATTTGACAAAAGCGTCTGATAATATATTGTCGTGGTCATCTCTTATTTCTCGTATGTGTTGAATCCTGCAACTACTCATTTCACTAATTTGGATCTGAAAATGTGCAGCAACAAATATAGAAGACAGACAAAATCGTTCGATTCACCCTCCAAATTAAAACCTTGTGATCTAACCAAATAACAAATTAAAACTATCTCGACTGTGTATTTCTATCAAGGGAAACTAGATCCGATTTTGCTATTACGTTGATATATGCTATATACAGACGCTGACTTTACGATCAACTCTCGGACATAACGATAGTCGATACAACGAAAAAACTCTGTAAAAATGGACAAGCGATAACTCGACCGGAGTGGAGTGAATCACTCCACTTGTTTAAATACATCTGTCATTGACTCACGACAAAACTGAACAGGACGCTCATTATTCTCGCGGTACCGTTTAGAATGTGAATGAAATTTAGGCATGCTAGAACATCTCTGTTCCACAGCCTGCTTTTGCCAGGCAAGCAACCCTTGTTTTGGCATTCGAGAAGTCCATGGACTAGCCGCATTTTAGGTTGCCTGTCTTTTTTACCTGTCTTTTCATCTTTCTTTTTGACATCCTTCTCATCTTCCGTCTGGCCATCCTTTGGATCCTGAACGCAGTCCCACTTCCGCTTTCCTAAACCCGACTTTCTCTTTCTTTGCTTACTATTCAGAGGTCGAGGGTTTTCGCGGTATTTCGTGGCCTTCACCCTATGATTGCATTTTGGGCACCAGTAAGATGTCCGAAACTCGTCAAGGAGAACAACATTAAAGCCCTTTTTGCGGAACATGTCTTGGAAGCCTTTCTTGCGGAACAGGTCTTGGAAGCCTTTCTTGCGACTAGGTGCGTGATACTTCTTCGTGGAGTTATTGTAATTACCTATAAGTATTATCACGTCATCACCAAACTTGCTCCGCAAGGCGTTAGCGAGACTCTTGCACTGGCTAAAGCATAATCTGCGTTCGCTTTACTCATCAAATCGTATGCTCGACCACTGACATATTTGGCCTGAACTAATGTGTCGGCGTCTGTATTGTTGACACCGGTTTGTAGAAACACGAGAGCGAAGCTTAGATAAATCGGTGTTTATGATTATAATATATTAGATATAACGAAATCAACTCCCACTGTCAACAATA
>JAKTSW010000032.1:0-166902 GCA_030580435.1 Babjevia anomala | reverse complement strand
TTTGCTTACTATTCAGAGGTCGAGGGTTTTCGCGGTATTTCGTGGCCTTCACCCTATGATTGCATTTTGGGCACCAGTAAGATGTCCGAAACTCGTCAAGGAGAACAACATTAAAGCCCTTTTTGCGGAACAGGTCTCGGAAGCCTTTCTTGCGACTAGGTGCGTGATACTTCTTCGTGGAGTTATTGTAATTACCCATAAGTATTATCACGTCATCACCAAATTTGCTCCGTAAGGCGTTAGCAAGATTATCGTCTGCCTGCTGGCGCTTTCGATACCTCATCCAACGTGCCTCTCTAAACTCCATTTTAAAATAAAAAGGGAATAGAAAAGTGTTTGCCTGTCTCCGTATCTGTAAGGATGACCGGAATTCCTGCAAATCGACAGCGACAGTGTTGGTGGACTACAGCTTCCTCATCCAACTATGATACTCGGCCCTTAGAGGCTGACTAAGGTCTCGTACGAGACCACGCTCCATAAGGCTGTATTCTTTCAAACCGCTCTCTCGTCTGTCCTGACAATAGATAAACCGAAACTTCTGTATACCTTGATGCTTTTGTGGCTTCTTCCGCTTCGCAGCCTTTTCTAGCTTCTGCCTTTTTTTCCTCCTGGCTCTGTAACGAGCCCTCCTAGCCCTAATTTTGTTTTGAGCTAATCGTTCTGAAGTGTCGACAGAATCATTTGGAGCCTCCTCCAGGTTGGCTTGTTCGTTTCTGGCATGACTTCATCTGCCAGGGCGTCGTCTGCCACGAGACTGGCAGGCTCACCAGAATCGCAAGCCAATGTCGAGAGCTGGCTCAATATATAGAGGAGGTCCCGATGGTTGGGGTCAATCACTATGACCCGGCCTCTGCTCTCTTCTCGATCTTTGGTGGACCAATTATCGAGAGTAAGTTCGAGCTCGTTCGCCCTCGACTTTGGTGATGGCTTTTTTGTTTCTGTTGCCTTTCTGTCGACCGATTTTCGGGCGACTCCTCTTCTTGCCCTTTCACATATCTATACGGGATGGTCACCTTGCAACCATCTGTGCTAAAAAGACCGGTAAAAATGCGACCTTTACGCCGGAATATCCGAGACTCGAATTTGATGAAATCCCTCCATAGAACAAGTGGATTTCCAGGACAGTCCGGACGACAAGCCCGTCCTTTGCTGTTCCGTCGGTTTCTCTGCTCGTTATCGGTGTCTGTCTCCGTGCATGTTGCCTGCTTTGTTCTTTTACAGGGTTCGCAACCGGCGTGGCTTTCATCTCGCCGCTTTGACTCAGATCGTGTGGTCTCCGCCCTGATACCCAGGCAGAAAATCCGAAAATCAACAAACGTTGCGCAGGGTATCATCGATTTCCTCACTCTTATTGCCAGTGTTCTGTGGATGTTATGAGCCTTGGCATACTTAGTCAAGGCGACCATCGCCATAAGATATCGTTCAGGCCCGTGCTCTATATCGAATTTCAATAATTTTTTAGACTCCTTCTTCTTCTTCTTTGTCATGTTTGCGGTTGTCGTATTCACTCCATTTGGATTCGAATGCTCCGTGTGCACTGTGTGCTGCATCTGCTCCGTCTGTCTTTTCTTCTCCTTCTTTTTCAGTATTCTAATGGGCAAGAATTTAAAAATTGCTTGCTCCATATTCTCGAACACCCTTCGGTGAGCATCAGGGAGCGAAGCAGCTGCATGTAGTCGTTCGGGTGAAGTCGCAGCAGTTGTCAGTATTTGTTTGAACTTTCTACTCGCTGTAAAGAAGGCCTTTCTTGCAGCTGCGGCTGCTTGCGACTTACCACCTGGTGGCTCCAAGGACTGGTTGATTGCTCTGAGTAGGTGTTTTTCTAGGTGCATTTTTATGGTATTCGTGTATGCTGTGGTTATGCGGTTGGCTCCGTACTGCATGAGTTGCCGGGGTGACTTTAGTTGTATTTTAGAGTAGTTGTAATTCTTCTCGAAGGCTGCAAGGTGACTTCGGATAGTCATTCGGTAACTATTAGTCAAGGTCTCCGTGGACCCTTTGTTCGTCTTGCATTCCGTTAATAAGAGAAGGCACTCTCGAAAGAAGTTGCAGTTGACATATTTCCATGAATTGAGGGTGTTTGGCCCCTTTACATTCGAATCCATTGATATGAGATGCTACTTCTGCCATCGTCGCTAGACAGGTATTCGTCCGCATTCTGCTCTTCCTCGAGCTTTTGCAGCAGAACGTCCTTGGCGAGAAAGTATCCAGGAGTAGTGATCTGATGGATTCGTTCCACTAGATCATTAATGCGTTCACAGTCCGAATCTGTGAACACAGTATCTAGTCGGCAGCAAATGGTCGAATAACCTTCAGAATTTATTAAGCTCATGTTGGCTGATTTGGTGCTCCAAGACTGGGATTAACCAGACCTTTATAGACTTCAGCATGCTGATTATTTGCAGATCTATTACGATCTTTAGTTGATTTTGGAGTTGCTAGTGTAACAATCTTCATTCAGCTGGCAATATATAGCTAAAAGTTTGATCCGTCAAACAAGTGGATTATAGGTATAATTTGAGCGTATGCCTTCATGAAGCGGGGTAAGGGTTGTGTTGAATCTACATTCGCGCTGTTCTTATAATTTCCGATACCTGTAACGTTTTTTAATCCCCAAGCCATTAAATTTCTGCTTGAGACATGGTATTAAACAATTCTAATTGATTGAATATTTAATACTAATGAATAACTATAGGCCGATAAATTGCGAGCACAGCAGCAACTTGAACAACTTCAGACCAGATATATAGGGGTCGGGCATGCAGATACAACAAAATAGTATGAATTTTGGTTTGATGAGATCAAATCTCAGTACTAACTATCCTTTAAGCGACTGGATGTCCAATGTTCACCGCGATACATATGCTTCTTACATCGGTCACCCTCCTCTATTAGAGCTCTTCGCGGTCGCATTAAACGAACCCCAGGCGAAGGTGAAGACGTCATTCATCGAGGTTGGTCCAAATCAGCTCGTATCTTTTCTTGAGCGCAACCTATTAACGTCGAGATTTGAATTTCTAGAAAATGATCCGTCCTTGTGGTTTGCCTCCGGAGAGAGATTGATTGCGGTATTTTTTTCGTACCTATCTTGGCGCGGCAACTGCAAGATCTCAATTAATTACGGACGCCAAATTATGCAACTGCTACTGACCGGCAGTCACTTGGTTGACATTTCATACACTCATGAGGGTTCAGATTGATTTATGATGGGTATTCAGGAAAAAGAGAGATCAATCGGAAAACGGTGCATATTTGGGTATCACAAGGCGAATGTAAACCAATACTTATGTAATATAAATTTTTATTTCTATGACCTTATTTTTATTATAAGAATAAGAAAGAAAAGTAACCCCTTTCGACATGTACACGTATCGAAACCATTGTAGACGTTCGTTAAGGCTTGTCGTACATGCGTAAGGTGGCAGCGTGTTACAATTTATGTTGCGAATTACATAAAAATTTGAAGGTATCCGTCATCATCCAAGTTAATGCAACTTTTGTCTTTTCAGCAACGACAAATCTGCCAATCTGCTTGTTTGACAATTTTAAGATTAAAAAAAGTATCGAGATTGCTTAATCGCCAATTAACTCCTCCTATTCTTTGTATATTCTATAGAATGTCATCTTCGGACGAAGTGCTAGATCTATTGTCGAAATCTTTAGGCTCAGCGCTTATGTTAAACAATCCAGCAGTAAGTTGTTAACAAAAGTGTTTTAGTATCTTGTATTAATGTTATGAATAGGCAACCGCTTCTATTACGGAAAGGTTTGCTGCATTAGATGCTGATCAAGAGAAAAAGCAGGTTGAGATGCTGAAACTCTCCGAATCTTTACCAGAGAACCTGAAATCTTTGAACGAGTCACTTTCCTCTTCGGTTTATCTTTTAGATACTCCTAAGCCATCTGTGGCAGACCTAATCGTGTTTGCTCGGGTTCGGCAATACATTCTTGGTAGTTTTACGACCGAAGATGTCAAACAAAACAGACATATAGTGCGATGGGCTGACCTGATACAAAATTCCGAGTTGTTGAATCTTTCTAAGGATGATAACAGAATGATTAAGGTGGATTACGACTTAGATCTTCCAAAGGAGCTTAAGAGTAAACCAGAGAAGAAAGGTGCGAAAGAGACAGCCTCTACACCTGTTCCTCCAGTTGAAGCTAATGCTGAGGAGATTGAGAAGTCTGCAACAGAGACACCTGCCAAACAGGAGAAAAAGGAGAAGGAAAAGAAGGAAAAGAAGGAAAAGGCTCCGAAGCAACCGGCCAAGAAAGAAGGTACGATAAATCGTCAATGTTTTTAGCATATATTCTAACAAATAGAGTAGAAGTTGCTGTTACTCCTGCTTTGATTGATCTACGAGTTGGCTTTATTCAAAAGGCAGTAAAGCATCCTGACGCGGATGCGCTCTATGTTTCTACAATTGATATGGGAGATCCGGAAGGTCCTCGAACAGTTTGCAGTGGACTAGTTAAATATATCCCCATCGAGGAAATGCAACAACGATACGTAAGCCGAATATTGTTGGTCATGCTTTAAGAGTCCTGCTAATCTTTTGTCTCAAGGTTATTGTTGTCGCCAATCTAAAACCGGTGAACATGCGTGGGATAAAGTCGCAGGCAATGGTTCTTTGTGCTTCCACAGACGAGAAGGTTGAATTGACAATTCCACCGGCAGGGTCAAAAGCTGGCGATAAAGTATTTTTCGAAGGTTTTGATGGCACTCCTGAACCACAACTGAATCCCAAAAAGAAGGTTTTTGAAACTGTTCAGCCCAGTTTCTCAACAACAGACTCGTTGGAAGTTGTGTACAAGACGGCAGAGGGTGAAATAAGAAAGTTGGTGAACAAAGCCGGTTTGGTGGTCAAAGCACCTAGTATCGTGAACGCTCAAGTAAGATAAATCCACCCAAAGTTCTTTTGTTAGAGAATTGCTGTATTGTAGAAATACTCTCTTAGTAATTATATTTTTAGGTAAATAGCCTAATTCTCAGAGTTTAGCATTTGAAAATGGCCCTGTCTCGTTTGAATTTTTTGCCATACAAGCTAATTGAGCTCAATATTTTGAAAAGTTAAAAAGCGCTCCCATTAATTACTATTACCACGTGACACCATATTTTCTTTCATTTCGTGAACAGTTTTCGTGAACAGTTACTTGACCAAATTTGGCTTCATTTTTGATTATTCTTTCAAGACCTTGCTTATCTAGGCTTGGAGGTTCTTTATAATCATGTCTCAAATGCATCCTCAGCTTCACAAGTTGGAGACGGTGGCTGCTCCTTGGGTATCTACGTTCAAATCATCATTTCCTAATTCCCGATCTGAAACAACTAATCTACCCCCTCATCTTTTTACTTTATCAACGGTCTCCATAGAAGAGTCGCTAGACCAAGCTACGAAGAAAACCATTACCTTGATTCGACCTCACGCACGTACATGCGCATTTCGTGGCTTCGCTGTGTCTCCGAACTCTGGAGTTCTAATGCTCACGACCGACAAAAGGATGGCAAAGTTCGAGCAATTGACTTCCAAACAAACTAAAGGTATTTTCGAGGCTTGCTTCTACTTTCCTGATCTGAGGAGACAGTTCAGATTTTCAGGGTCATCAAAGTTACTCTGCCTAAGGGACGGGTTTCCTACAACCAATGCTAACGGAGCATCAACGTCAGGATCTGTCGAAATATACTCATCTGAGGGCTCTGAGATTGCATCGCCAGAGCTTGAAGAGCAATTTTACAAGTCGTGGAATGAAAGTTCAACAACGATGAAACTACAGTTTATCAAACCTTCTCCAGGAGAGAAGCTGACAGACAAAAGTTGGGAGTCCCTTCAAAAGAATGAAAAGTTGACTAATCAGGCAAAAGATGGTGTTGAAATTGACAGAGACCTCTTAAATTCAGGTCTCTCAAATTTCTCGGTAGTGCTACTAGGCCCTGAAATTGTCGACTACGTGGACGTAACTGGAGTTGGAACTAGAATATTGTTTTCTAAGGCTAGTGAATATGAATGGGAGTTTCATGAGATCTGTCCATGATGCATTCCTGGATTTGAGTAATGGTAAATAGAATTTAATGCTTTTAATGGAATATTTGAAAAATAGATAATGTAGCTTCTTCATTATTCTACAATAACTTTTATAATTCTAAAATTCGGTGAAAATAAATACTTTAAGTCCATGACTTTTATCAATGGCGTATAGATGAGAGATTGAAGATGCAAATGAAATAAGATACATGTGACACGGTTAACCTCCGGTAAATGTCCCTCCTCGCTCATTCAAACGAAGCAGTTGAGCTGTTTTTCTCTGTATCTGCCCATAGTTCACCAAGTCGATGGGTCCTAGCTGGTCTAGTTGGCGTCATTCAAGTAGGTTATGGCAAGCTCGCCTGCTCTGCCGCTTCACTATGCGATGAGAACTGTTCCACAGAAGCATCAGCAACAAATAGCAAATTAAAATTTTCTAATGTTGTTTTCGGCAGGAATCTCTCTAATTTCTTCCAGGTCTCCGTCCATAGTTCCAGCTTCTTCTCGTCATTATAGGCCTGGCTTGGTAGCAAGAGATATTGGGATGAGCTCATCACTAAAAGCACGTTCTTCAACGATTCTTCTACTGCTTCTTCTAGATTATCCTTTTGGCCACTATTCATAAGCCTATCCATCATGTCCAGTATTCGCAACCATAACGCAAGCATCCCATCCCATTCAGATAAGCGTTCCAAATAGTGTAGAAAAACCTTGCAAAGTAATGATGCGGCTTGTAGCCTTGTTTCTCCCATACCACGAGGATCAGATTGATAGATCTCGGGTCTTAGAAGTCCAGAAACAAGTGGAAACAAGACTTTACCAAAAATTGCGGTCCATTCAAAGTCATCATATGATTCAGCCAGATCTGGCGAAAGTAGAGCACGCTGTAACGAACCAAAAGCTTGCTGCCTTACTTCTCGACAGGAATTTAAGCATTGCTCGAGCAAGCCATCCAATATAGGAAACCAAAACATCATCCAGCTATCGTTACGTCCTAAATTTGAAGGTTGTATCAGCTTTGGCGCCAATTGATACAACCCATTTATCATCTGAACGGCTCTCACAGCTCGTTCTACGACATCTGCATAGGGTCTGCCCGTGCCAAAATAAGTTCCAGATGCAACCGCAGCATTAACCTCTGCAGTTGTCATTCTCTTTGCTCCATTTAAACCGGTCTTTGCCAAATCTTCAGAGCCTTTAACACTAGTAGAACTGCCACTAACGGCGTTCGATCCGCCAAGCGAGGCATTTCCAAAGGGCTGATTTAAAGTGTTATAATTACGTCTGTCCATCATAGACAAAGGCTTCGGTGATACGATCTGATTTTTAGGAGCACTCGGGAAAGAAGGTGTGGTAGGCCTTCCACTTCTTCTGGCACTAGTCATTAAATCCAGCTTCTGCTCCCACTCGCTACCGACACTCCCAGCACTGGCAAAAGCCCCTAGCAATTCGATTATAGATTTGAATATTCTGCCAGAATCAATCATTTGGTATTTTGTCTGCAAACTTTTTTCTTTGGAAATTTGCAAATGGCCTTCCACGTCAACGGAATCTCTAACATATAACTCTTCCCCGAAAATTATGCTCTCAAGGACGGCAAATACTATAGGTGCTGCCTCTAAATTCTGCTGCAATTGAATAAGAATTTTCCAGAATGATTCGTCTGGCATTTCCATCAATTCCATTCTGATAGCGATCGGGCATTTACTGAAGCAGTCAGCTAATCCTACCGCAATTACTTGTCCAACAGAGTTGTAGACGTCCTGACCAATAGAACTAATAGCCTTTAATACCGTGGAAATCAAACCACTTCGACTTGCATTTTGCTCGCTTTCTGTACTATCCCTAGTATCCTCTATTACTGCTAAGAGAACAGCCAATAGATAACATGATACTCTGCCAACCACCAATGGATAGACTTTTTTAGAATTTCGCAAAATTGAAGTGAAATTGTTCACAAGTTTCCCATGCAGGTGACGTAAACAACTTGAATCTTTGATAACCAAGCAAGTTGCCATTTCTAAAACATAGATAGTCAAAGGTGCGTAGGATGGTAGGCCTTTATCTGAAATAGACGAGTCAACTGTACCACGACCAATATTGTTAACACCCATAGCTCCGGTTCCCGTTCCGCCTAATCCTCCCTCTACTGAAGGATCATTAACAAAATCATTACGAATTGCTAACCATGGCTTTCTTTGATGCACAACCATAAGATCTTTCATTAGAATATCAACGATATTTTCAAGCTCTTTCGGTGCAAGATCGGCAATATTGTCAAAGATATTACTCAATTTGCAAGTATTGACGCAGTCTACCGTGCTGAGAGTGCATTCTAACTCTTCATCTGAGGGCTCTGGAGGGCCATCAACAGCATAGCTAGATAAGTAAGATGACAAAGTAGACAATATACTGTTATCCTTGCTGTCATTTCGTTTGATAACGTTTGCCGGAACAATCATTGGAATGGGAGGTAGCGCTAGTTTGCTCTGTAAATCCGAGAAGTAAGGCGAGATTAACGAGTTGGCAAATAAGTTGAGCCAAATATGAACAATCTACAAAATCAGCTAGAAAACGAAATAACAATAAATTGGCCTACCTCTTGCCATCCCGACTTTATAAGACTTTCATTTCCTTGGACAACACTGAACAACACCACTGTCGCAAGTTGGGCTTTGAAATTTTTTCCAAACTCCACAGAAAAACTACTGACGGTAATGCTGCTTCCGTCGACCTGAATCTCCGTTGAGTCGGTACCAGCTCTATCGATTCCAACCGTAAGCGTCGATATTTTAGATAGACAGAGTATGATATGATCCAGAACTTCAGGAATTTCATATCTAGCGGCTATTCGAGCGCAATGATCAAAACCTGTAATCATTCGCTCAAAAACCATACTGTCAGTCGCGGACGAAAAAACGTAGGCAAGGGTAGAAACAATTGGTTTCCAAGTAGATCGGAACATAGCAGCATCGTACATATTGGTATCTTCGCATATCACAAAATCTTCTGTAGAATGAGCCTTTTGGAGAAGTTCCTTCCAAGCATACTCAAATCCGACTTCATTATCGTGCTCTTCCGGCATGATAATCTCCCGATTTTTAATAGCTTCATATACAGCCTCTAGATAATCAGCCGAAAAATCTTTGTTATCGTTCACTCGACGCAAATTATGCTTGTATTGATCAACAGTCATTCTATTCTTGACCTGTGGATTATGTAAATCTGTGTTGAGCATAATGATTGAATAACTGAGGACAAACGCAGCATCCTTGTTCACAATTTCTTCCTGGTTAAATTCAATGTACCGCTCGGAAAATTTTTCAACAATTCTTTCAATTTGTTGAGATTCTCCTGGAAGCCTGAAGCTTTCTAATAATTCACGAAGGCCTTTATCTATACGTTTCTGTACCAAAGTCAGAAATTAGACCCAAAAAAGGGTAGAATCAAATGCAAATCTACTTACTGCTGCAAAGTCAAAGCTGTCTATGAAACAGTCTAATATCTCTTTGTTTGAGGGCTTAGCCAGATACTCTCCTAGTAGCCTTTTACTAATTCGTGATGTCTTTCTGAGAAACTGTGCTATGGCCTTCGGGTCTGTAGGATGTGATATAATGCCGTGATCGGCTAGAAAGTGGATTCCATCTTTTGGATTAGTGTTGAATTTTGAAGTACCTTGAATTACTAGCTGCTTCTGAGCACGTTGCTCGGTCAATTTTTCTAATGGAGGAATATTGTTTTTTGACGGAGGCAAATCCAGCCTATCAGCAATAAATGACACATAACCTAATAAAGCATCCAGACACAATGGAGGTACGTTTGGGGTTGACCAAGCTGCTGCGTCGGGAAAGGCATTCTTTATGACAAAAGTTAGTTAGTAATGAAAAGCAAAAGAGATTTTGAAGTTAATATACCCGGCTGAGCAATCCTATGAGATCTTCGCACAGATCTGCTCGTTCTACATCACAGTCGTAATTCACAAAAAGCTCAAGGATATATGTTGGGATTCTTGCCAAGCCACTCAAGCTTTCAATCATTGTTTCTCTCGCATCTGGTCCTCGAACACTGCCTTCCATACCTAGTCTTTGTCGGTCTTTAAATGGGATCGGCGTACTAGTTCCGGATGAGCCAGGAATATTCCTACCTACCTTAGGTTGAGACGGTATTCCTGCGTATAAAACCGGGTCAATTCCTGGCTCTTGGGGAATTTCCGCCCGTGGATGCAGACAAGATATCATATATGACAGCAGGAGTTCTTGTTGAAGCCTCAGCTGAGATCTCATGGTATGTAGGATAGTAGATGTCACTCGCAATGATGTCTGAAGTATTTGTGGAGAATCATATCGTATTAATTGGAACAAATATCGACAGAGGTCGTCCACTACCAATACTCTCAAACTTGCGTGTAAAGCGATAGTAGAGCCTGCCACCTCAAAGGCGACGTCGATGATGCGAAGTGCCATGACACGCATAGTATCTGTATGCTGTCGGTCATGAGGGTCCAACAGCGACACAAGAACACGTAGCAATTCACGAATAGACGGCAGTCCGTATGGAGTTATGTCAATATCGCTGTAACCATCCCCTACCTCAGTTGTAGCATCCATATCTGTTACGCTCTGAGTAGGAGACTCCAAACTAGAAGTGGCATTTGGTGAAGCTACAGCCGGTTCGCCCATTTGAACGCTACTGGAAACGTTCTCAGCAAAACCGGATGATCTTTCTGCTTCCTCACCAGGATCGATACTCTTCAGTAGTTCAAATGCTCGCTGACACATCGCAACCATAGCAGTCTCGGCAGATCTCCTGAGCATTTCGCTTAACCTCATTTGACAGCACATACTTAAGCCAGTTTCCATCATCTCACATACACTCTCATCAGATAAAAGTTCACCATCGACGCCGCACATCATTGTCTGCATAAGGTCCAGTATTCGCAACAAGACGACTTCGTCTTGAGCCGAATCTGAGGCTTCAAATCGGCAATGAGTAATAGCCGAAGATAATAACTGCATGGCTAAAGGAAGACGAGGCGAGGAAGATGAAATTATCCGATAAGAGAAGAATTTTGTGATGGCGTTCAGCGCCAACGACGTTATGGGTCCTGTTATGGAAGAAGAACGAATAACCTGCAAGAATGGATGAAATAATGCTGGCGTGTCAAATTCGGTAATATCTGTCGGACTGTCAATACAAATCAAACCTAAATTTCATAAATATGAGAAGCATACCTTGACATTCGGAAAGACTTGCCCTCAAGTTAGAGAAATTAGCCATTAAAGGATTATCCTACAGGTAGTAGCAAATTGCGCCAATTAGAAAAGGTGATAAATGTAGTAGAACACCAAAAAAATATACCTGGCCAGTTCGAGACTTTCTACCGCGTATACCTAAACGAGATATAAGACTCGAATCCATAGACTCGACGTCAGTAGATCCGGTGGTCCCTAAAATCGATGCGACACCAGACTGCGCCCAACGAGCGTTCTTCCTCATCGCCGATGTGACCGTAATACACTCATTTATCACGAGAGATATCGGACTGATCGATATGGAGCATGAATTGGGTAGAGAGGAAGATCGAGGAGGAATCTGATCCGAGGATATAGGAGGCAGAAGGGAAGGAAGAGAAGCCATGTCGCATACTAGTGGAATTTCACGCAGAACGCTCTCCTCTTGTTTTGATCAGCGGCAGGGCTCAGGATATTTTCCAGTCGTGGATGAGATTGTTCTTCAACTCCAATGGCCCGGTTTTAGTGATTGTTAGATAATTAGAATGGACGTTGAGGTCCGCACGTTGGATACGCTCGAGTGAGATTGTTTCGTGTCGGACAAATTGTGGACGTTCAGACGTTAAAACAAGTAGCTTCCGCGTCCACTAAACAAAACACCACAAATTGATCAGTCGACAACAATAGCGAAGGCGGTAATGATCTAATAGTTTAGAGTGACCAAGTAAATGACTCCGCGGAGATACAATTTAAATGAAAACTTGATTGAATATGTAATATTGGGATTATTGTATTTTGTTCTGTTAAAACGTATTACCAATTTGAGTTTGGTCGACAAACGTTTTGGTTTTGAGCTAGCGTTTAACTTCATAACAAAATGGATAGACAATCGTGTAAGCTATGCATCAGTATTGCATGCTTCCTGATTATATGTTACTGCAAATGAATGCGCAAGGCTTATCGGTAAATGCAACCCAAGTATTGATGTCTTGCAGCAGTATCAGGGATCATAGCATTACCTCGGAAACTAAAATTGCATATTTTGATGTCAGTGCATCATTGAAATGCGCTGAAACCAGAGAGATACGCTTTAGCTAGTAATTTATCTTCAAATCTTTTCGGGGAATAGTCACTATATACAAATAGAAAACTTCCTGTAGAAGATGACATCTTTGTCATAATATAGTTTTACAGAATCAACAAGTTTAAATCACTTAGCGATTTTTTGCCTCCCTTATCTATTCGTATAGCGTCTACTGCTGCTTCTGCTGATTCTCTATCTTATTTTCAATCAAATCATGGAAGGCAATAATAGCACGCACCAACGAACTTAGATAAACTGTCATTAGTTCGTCATTCGTCTTCACAGTGAAAGCCTTCACGAGCTCATTTTCTCCTGAGGATGCACTGTCGGACTCACTAGAAGGAGTGGAAAGATTAGGTAATAAGTTGAAGACGTCCTGAAGCTTGTTCAAGATGAGATGATTGACAGGCAACTCCGCCGATATGACTTTCGAAAGATAAATGCTGATTTCGTTTAGCCTATGATGAAGTCCCTTTAGAGATTGCAGCTGAGCAGTTATCCTCGTAGCCAAACTGCCGACTGCAGCGTCTCTTATATCTCGCAGGAAATGCTCAACTCCAATTTCCTCTGCCTCCTCCGCTTCAATTATAGATGGAGTATGGACGAACGTCCGAGAAGTAGTGGAGCCATCCTGTTGCAAGTTAGCACAGTAATCATTATTACTAATGAAATCCCACACCGCTTACATCTTTGATCTCCTCAACAGCAAAGTAGGCATCGGTGGGAACGTTAATGCTCTTCGGCTCGACATCGACCACGACCAGTAGAGGATTAGGAGTGTACTTCTTGAAGAGATCATTGATCTCCAGATCCGCAGCTCGCCGCTTTGGACCTGTGTGATACCATCCAATCAATTTTTCACGCGCATTGACCTTCTTAAACATATCATTCATCATCTCGACATAATTGTGGTCCAGAAACCACACTGACGGATCCTTATCATCTTCCTCAAACGGCACTATCAACGAGAACGAACATCAGCATCAAATCACAAGCAAACAAGAGCTCAAACCTCTTCAATCTCAGCAAGTATATTCACCGTCCAGTTACACGAAAATTGCATATGTAGAAGAAAGAAACTCTTGAAAGCATAGCGGGAGATCCTTGATGTCATGCATCTGACTTTATTCATGAATACATACCAGCAAAACTATTAGCGACACGAACCACAGATCCAGAATTTTGGCCCAACAGTACACCAACTACTCTTTTCTTCGTTCCCTTGACTGTTCGGTTATAATGGTCTACAACAGACAACAGCACCAGGGGTGCTAGCGTGACAGTCTGATTGACCAAGGCTATAGTCTCGGAGGTGGTAGTAGGCATCTTCTTCACACCTTCTATTCTTTAACTGATGATTAACAAACAAATCACGGCGACTAAAAGATGTAACTCGATAAAGACTCAACGACGAAGACAAAACAAACAAAAATGCAGAATGTGCTTGAAAGATGAGTAGATGTGAAATAGACTGGACGAGGTTTAAGGTATCAGGTATGTCAGCGTCAACTCAAAACAAGGCAACCCAGCACGTGACTCATGAAGTTTAGACATATTCTTTATTACCCTACCAATTGAGTAAACTAAGAACCCTATCAGGATAATAACATAGTTAGGGCTTCTTTGAAGGACGAGCGGCTCACAGGGCGATGGGAACGAACGGATAGGTCTTTGTTATCCAAGCAATATTTTATCCACACCCGTCATCCGTTTATCGGGCCCGGCCTTGCCAAAGTTCGGATGTGGTTTACACTACTTTCCCATCGTTTTTAGCAACAGACACAATTTAGTGCTTTTTGATCCTTTTGTCCAACTGTCCATTGAACTGCTTTTGAGTCTACAAACTCGCTGAATTTTGTTAATCTAATTGTAACTATTTGTTTTGTGATTCCAATAAAATCTCATGAATCTGCTTTGGAACGTATTCTAATTGATTAATTAACCTAGCAAGATATATTTATCATGGCCAACGAAATAGAAGATTTGAAGGATATCGTCGAGAAGTTGAAGTCCCGTGTCGAATATCTCGAGTCGAAGATTCCTTCGCCGGCAGCGACTGCCTCCGTTGATGTTCCCAAGTCCATAAGAATGGTTCTCATGGGACCTCCTGGAGCTGGTAAGTTTCTGGAATCTTTGTGTCAACGGATTCTCTCATTGGCTGTCAATTGAGATTAACCCGCGGCCATTAGGAAAGGGAACACAGGCCCCTAAGCTGAAGGAGAAATACTGTGCTTGCCACTTGGTACGTTTTTTATGATATTACTACACGGTGCTGCACTGCGTTTAACAGAAATTTCGGTTTATCTGCGATTTGCTGAATTGCCGAGGTCGAAAATGGCTCTGTGTGCGAGATTCAAATCATCACTATCGCACAAGAACTAACCAAGTTATAGTCTACAGGTGATATTCTTCGAGCGCACGTCTCTAGGAAGACGGCTTTGGGCAGAGAGGCAAAGAAAATTATGGACCAGGGTAGTCTCGTGAGCGATGAAATTATGATCAATATCATCAAAGACGAGCTAGATAATAACACAGAGTGTGCCAATGGGTAAGTCTTTTATATACTCAATCCTGCAGGAGAGATTATATTTTCTAAAACATTTATAGATTTATCCTCGATGGTTTCCCGCGGACAATTCCTCAGGCAGAGAAGCTCGACGCGATGCTTGCTGAGAAGCACAAGGAATTGGAGCAGGCCATTGAGCTGAAGATTGACGACGGA
Organism: Babjevia anomala; assembly: GCA_030580435.1. Lineage (NCBI taxonomy): Eukaryota > Fungi > Ascomycota > Lipomycetes > Lipomycetales > Lipomycetaceae > Babjevia > Babjevia anomala. The sequence goes on along the minus strand of JAKTSW010000032.1, from coordinate 151,842 downwards.
CTACTGGTGAGCCGTATCACCGGCCGTCTGATCCATCCAGCCAGTGGACGAAGCTACCACAGGGAGTTCAACCCCCCCAAGGCTCCTATGACTGATGACATCACTGGCGAGCCTTTGATCCAGCGGTCTGACGACAACGTTGAAGCTTTGAAGAAGCGTCTAGGTAAGCGCTCATTTCGTCGTCAACAAGCTGCGAGTACGTGATACTGACCATGATTAACAGAAAGCTACCATGCACAAACCGGTCCTGTCGTCAGCTACTATCAGAAAACTGGTATCTGGAAATCCATTGATGCTTCACAGAGCCCTGGCGCGGTTTGGAAAGATATTCTGAAATGCATTGGCAATACCGCTTAGTTGAGCCGTACGGATGTGCGATAAGATAGAACCATTCATGCAGTATTGTACGCAATGTAATGCTATTTATCTACAATTATTTTCAGCTTTAAGCCTTTTTGAAAACCCGAGAGAAGTAGCACCACCATAGCAACATAGGCTGATTCTATCGAGGCCCATACAGCTCAAACCAATTTTCTGTAAAACGCCGACAAATTCAACAACTTGTCGGTCACCAGGAAGGCCACCATGCCTACAGAATTTTTAAGTCTGCCTATAAATTGCTTTTACACTGTAAGCCGTAAGAGACATATCTGAAATTGATGGATGCTCTGATGTTTGGGCCAAAGACCGTCCCGAATGTGCCTCAAAGTTAGTTCTGCGTTGCTATTAAAGCGTACATACTCAGATATAGCACAGATAGAGCAGAAACACGTTTCAGAAGTACCCACCCGTTCAGGGTGTTTGTTCCACACGCTAAAATGACAATTTAGTAGGACGGAAAATACGCCAGGCCAAATCAACACGAATCAAAACAAATCAAAAGGAAGGGTAATGCAAGAAGACCTGAACCCAAAGAACCTAGTATATAACCTAGCATTCTGTGGAAATGCCAAAAAAGCTTGCTAAACACAAATTCAGATTTTGTTTCAAGCAAATTCGCCTCCATCGCAACATTAAAGTTCCTGTTCTGATAAAACAGAGATAATTTCTTTTTAGGCGCTGATTGCTAATTGAATATTTTTTGTCTGCTTTTTGTATTCTTGCTTGCTTTTTGTTTCATATCGAGTGGCCGTTCTCGTGTCTTCTAATCTATCCTTTTTCGGCACTTTAGAGGGGCTTCGTCATCTCACATAGTACAGAGGAGGGTCGTTTTTATTTCTGCAATCTTCCACATCAGCTATTTTCAACACATGAGATATACTGTATAACTGTCTCGGTATGATGGGCTCCAATTCGTTTCACGGTTCCCAACCATTCAATATATCTACTCAAAAGTACGTATTGGGAGTTTTGTTTATCTTGACTTTGGCATACCCGAAAACATATGATGAGTATATCAGACTGTTGAGAAGTGCAAAAGAAAGAGCTGTTAGTAATTTAAATTCTGCAGGTTTCAAGCTCGATCAAAAACATCTTTTATACGACGGCGACAGCTGCTACTACGGCTATTCCTGATAGCGTGCCCTCTCTCATTATTCCTCTTCTTTTTTTTCCCTCCATTGCGTGCGATAGTCGGTCCAGCATTCGGCAGTAGAACTATATTCGAAGATGACCCTTCAATCCCGTCTGTTCATCACTATGATCTTTCAGAATCCCAGGGTTCCGGCAGAGGCTGGGAACGCAATGAGCGAGTACTCATCTGCATTCCATTGCGAGACGCATCACCTCACCTTCCTCTTCTTTTCTCGCATCTACGCAATCTTACGTATCCTCATTCTCTTATAGACATGGCATTCCTTGTATCAGATTCAAAGGATGAGACGTTGAAGCTGTTGAATACTATGCTTCAGAATCTGCAATCAGACGCAGATCCATACCAAAGATTTGGTGAGATTGAAATTTATGAGAAGGATTTCGGCGCTGTTATAGGCCAAGGGTTCTCAGACCGACATGGCTTCGCGGCTCAAGGTCCTCGAAGAAAGCTCATGGCCCGTGCGCGAAACTGGTTGCTAGGCACTGCTCTCAAACCTGAACATAGCTGGGTATACTGGCGTGACGCGGACGTAGAAATTGCTCCGAATACAGTGCTTGAGGATCTTATGGCACACAACAAGGATGTTATAGTTCCCAGTAAGTCATGCTGCAACAGTCTAAAGTATTATCGCCATCCATACTAATCATCTTGTAGATGTCTGGCGACCTTTGCCAGACTGGCTTGGAGGAGAGCAGCCATATGATTTGAATTCGTGGCAGGAGAGTGAGACTGCCATACAGCTAGCTCAAAGCTTGGAAGAAGATGCTGTTATTGTCGAAGGTAGTAACTTTTATTTTGTACGGAAAACTAAGAATCAGCTAATCAAAATTAGGATATGCTGAGTATGCTACCTGGAGACCTCATCTTGCTTACCTGCGAGATCCTTATGGTGATCCAGAAGCCGAGCTGGAAATCGACGGTGTTGGAGGGGTGTCGATTTTGGCAAAGGCGAAGGTGTTCCGATATGGCGCCCATTTCCCGGCATTTTCCTTCGAACGGCATGCTGAGACCGAAGGGTTCGGAAAAATGTGCAAACGTATGCAATTTTCGGTTGTCGGACTCCCTCACTACGTTATATGGCATATGTATGAACCAAGTGTCGACGATTTACGCCACATGGAAGAGATGGAAGAAGAGCGTCTCAGAAGAGAAGCCGAGGAAGCTGCTAGAGCGCTGCAACAACAAGAAGAGGAAGAAAATAAAAAGCAAGAGAGCTTAAATTCACGAGGGAAGGCCACCAATAGCGAAGAGCTCAAGAAAGATGAAACCTCACTTGCGCAAGACAAATCTGACTCAGCACCTGGAGAAGTAGCTGAAAAAGCACCAATTTAAGCACTTCAACGCATTTCCTCTCATATTGTCTTTTCAACTGATCATTTCCAAATTCTTTTTGATTCTCTCATAGTTTTGTCAGTTAAAACAATAGAGGCATATGTTATCTGCCGCGCTATTGTCACTATATGCTCTATTGTATATCTTTGTGGCACATTTAGAAATATACCATTCTGATCAATGCAAACTGCATGAATTTCACGGTCAATATGTCTCTATTGTCCCTCATCATTTGTCGATCACGCGACATTTAGAAAACTTTGTTAGTTTATCGTTCTTTCTATGTACTTTTCACGCACAGTTAATGACGAAAATGTCCTGGATTTGAAATTGTATCATAACTAATAAGCATAGTTTATTACATATTTGTAATATAATATTACTCCATTATCAATTATTTACAATTTTTTTTTCAACCAAAGGTCTGTTATTCGGAAAAAGTGTTTAAATTCGACATCTGGAAGTTTCTTTCAACCAGTGCACTCACTTGAGAGTCTTTATTCGATAAAATTTATTCTTACAGCCTCTTTTCAACACCATAGTGTCGCGCTCAAATATGAATGATAATATATGCAAGAAAAAAAAAAGATACAATATATTACAATACAGGTTTTTAGTGATTTGCACTTGATAAAATTATGATCAATAGATCCAACTGACATATCGCCAAAATGAATGCTTGTAAGACATGACCGACATTTCAACGTCTCAAACCTCGGAAAGAGATATGTAGACAAGTTATATCATTCATCAACATCTGCCGCGTCTTTCAGACACGTTGCATGATATATCTTTCCGTCATCAGACCGCACAGCATTCATCCAAACCCATTCTTCAGAGGTATCATGCCAAACGTTGGTAAATTTCTCTTTACAGATAGGGCATGGTAAGTTGGAGATAGCAGGATTAGTAGGCGCCGATATGAATTTGGCCATTAAACTTGCCTTGCTATCTTTCCGTTCTGTCGCGTTCGCTCGTGTATCTTCTTCCTCCTTATCTGTAGCTTGTATGACACTATCCGGCTCATTGTATTTTATCCATTCCTAAAAAATATTTAGATATGATACAGTTTCAGAAAATGACAATCTTCACCTACCTCTTCACTGAGAAACCAACTTCTGCTTTGCGCGCGTGCCTCTTCGCGTAGTCGTTTATTAACTCTAAAATGCCAATCAAGATGTGCGTCTCTTAACGCTCTCGCTTCCGGTGTATCGGCAAACCTTCTTCCGCAAGTACTACAGTGATTGGGGATGGATTCGTACAGCAGTGCCATTAAGTCTGGTCGAGGTCTATTTCATTAATATCCATACTCACCAATTACAAAATTACAATATGAACACTTACTTCTGCAAAAACTTGGTCGACAAATCCACATCAGGCGACATCAACTTTTTCACTACATCTCCAGTGGTGCCGGTTGCAGAACTCAAAGCAGAAGTACCATTGTCCGAGGAGCCTATCGCTGAGTTTATGGCTTTTAAAGTATCTCTAGAAGTTGCCTCCGATCCATTGGTTGGTATCAACCCTGCTGACATCAGCGACGCGAATAAGGATAATGGATCTGAGGGTGCTGGAGCACTAGTATTAGCTGCTAAGTTGTTGGCCTGATTGTAAGATTGAGTTTGCAGTTGTTGTTTAAGACTTGACAGTAGCTGCGCCGGTAAAGAAGGCTCGGAGGAAGGCTCACCTACCGCAGGCTTGCCATATTGAGATGCCAGAGAAGCAATAGCGGAGAGCGACGTATTGTCAATAGAGGCCGCTGGTGGAGGAACCCATGCAGGAGGTTGGGATAGCGGCTGTTGATATGCATTTTGATTTGACCAATTGTGGTTTGGAAGTAAAGTAGACTGCAGAGAACTAATAAAGTTCTGTTGCCGCTCCTGCTGCTTCAATTTTTCTTCTGCTTGCTGCTGGAGCCTTGTCATCTGTTGCTCCGCTAGGCCAGATATACGCTCCATTATCATGGTTAACTGTGCTTCCGGGAGCTTTGTCTTTGAAAGAATTCCACGCAAATCCGTCAAGGCGGATAATTGAGTACGTGCATGGCTATCTGAAGGATTTTCCCTTAGTTGAGCATTCGAGATATCAATTAAACGGGATATCTCTGCCAATAACGAAATTTCTGTTACCGGGCCCTGTAATAATTGTGAAGGCACTGTATTAGCGGAGTATGAATCAGCAGACTGCCCATTTGAGACTCCATGATTTGAATGGAAAAATTTCTGATCGTAAGAATATGGCTCAGGAGGCGTATATGACATATCCGAGAACGTTTCTCTGCTTGCTGCTCCATAAGATGATTTCGGCGGCGCCACAGGATATGGCGTCACTGGAGTAGCATACCTGTGAGAAGGCGATAATATTTTACCGCCCGAGTACGGACCTCGAATGTGCGACTGCCGTTGCTCTTGGTGTTGTAATTCAAACAATGCATTCTGTGCCTTTAGGAGAAAATTGTCGATTCGTCGCACAGGCTCCGATGAAAATAACTGTTGACCTGTTGAACTCAAGGGTTGCTTCCATGTCTGGAAAAGCTCAGACATCTTCCGACGCACAGGATCCGGAACCTGAGTATATGCGTCTGTAAATGTCTTATACAGGATTCTGCCAAAAAGTAATGTATATGGGCTGCCGACATTTTTACATATCGAGTCTAAAAGATACAATGCGGGAAGTTTAGATGCGGGAGAACACTTTATATTATTACGAATATTAGCAATGTGCGTTTTGAAAGTAAATTGGAAATATATGATGCAGAGCAACAATGGATATAATCGCCACTTCAAAAACTGTGGTATCATCAAATTAAAACAAAATTATTTTCGGGGTATGTTAGACAAATTCAATAAGAAGATATTCTATAACATCATCATCATCATCGAATAGATGAACAGGGTATTCTTAGATCGTCATCGACTAGGGATTCAAAATCATTCAAAACTTTTCGCCGAATTTCAATAAAAGGTCAATAAATCAAACTTACTTTATTTATATGATCTCCAATAGCTTTTGTGATCACTTCTGCAGCAGGTAAATTTTCCTGGGCTATGATAGTCAAATTGGTGATAATGGGCTTAGAGTTAAAGGTAAGTAGCTCCTCCAAGGAGGTCATGTAATCTTGCCGTATAGCCTCCAACTCTGCTTGGCTAGTCATATTTAATTTGCTCTCAAACTCTCAAACAACAAGATTAAACAGAAACAGATTTAAATATGCAGCAAGAAGATAGGGCCTTCTAATATTCTCTATCAAATAACGGCTCCCTCTATCCAGTCGTCCGTGGAAAAGGTTATGATAAACAATTCTCTATCCAGAGCGTCTGTAATCACTACCTTGATCTCTTTTATCGTCGAAGTCAGTAAAAATTAACTGTCTTTGCGGATCTTAAGTCCTTTTCAGATGACAGAAAAAAATGGAAGTAGAAGGATGAAATTAGCAGCGTAAAAGAAGGAGAGACTGTCGCTTTAATAGAAATTTTCGGTGGCGGGCGCTCTTTGTACTCACTGCAGGTCAATATCAAGCCTTCCAGCAGGGTAATATATTCTGTAGTTACTCACGTGATTACGGTAGAAACTCTTATGAGAATGTAGCAAAATAAGGACGCGCTTATTACTGAGGGACCGCTGATGTAATTCAGTAGATGTCACGTGGTTAACACTACTATCTAGCAAGAAACGCGACACACAGCAAACCATTATATGCTAATCTATTTATTTTGAATGACACATATTGATTGTGTCAATTAGAGCATGCTAAGCACAATAGGAGACAGTGACGTGGCAAACATGGACAATTCTTTTACAAAATGACCATGTAAAGCCATTTTGCGGTCAAGTTTTATGAATGGCGGGCGATCTGTGATCATCTTCGATTCTTTTTCGAAATATACTCAAACATTGCAAGAGATTATTTGTCCTAGCGATATTGTTTATTGATATCACAATATTATGCGAAGGTGAATAAGTTTTGAGAATTAGCATATACTTATAGCCCCACTTTTATATTCCTTTCAATAGTAGAAGAGCTACTTCGTAGATTTCGTTGAAGTTGGCCCGCCGGGAATGATATGATAGTTAATTATGTTTACATTAGCTTCTGAGAACTACTAATGACATGGTTGGATCCTACTCTTTTGCATCAAATATTTCACACTTTTGATCTTGAAGTTACCTCACGGTTCTGTCGAATAAAATCTTTAATGGGTTGCCTTTATATAATTAATTTGGTTGGTGAATGAGAGGTAAGAAAGAAGATACCGTCTAACGATTTACGAAAGTCATAATATTACCGATCATCTGAGTCAAACAGCCAAACGCTGGTATTGGCGGCGAAATTGATGATGAACGTAGACGAGTGACTTTAGTCACTTGAGGATTCAAAAATGAGACGAGACAGAAAAGTAATAGAAATTGTGGAAAATCTAGATCAGATAATTAATCGTAAACAAGTGAAAGGTCGCAAGACTTCAATTATCATGAGCGAGATTTAAATACAATATATGCGTTAACGAAATTAAATCGACATATTTCATATAATAGTCGCGTTCGTTTAACTAATGGATTGAAATTCAATACAATATCAATCTACTCGCAACCTTCTAATGTGAAGGGACTGTGAATCAATTCTTTCCTTTAGACTAATTCTCAATTTGAATATAATGTACTGTTGTTTGAGCTGGCGATATGTGAGATGACGAAATGCAACTAAACTTCAGGAGTAGCCGCGTTTGCCAAAGAGAGCCAAGTGTTCCACAATACACCAAGTAGAAATTAAGTTAGCTAGATAACTGAATGCTGAAAAAATACTTATCTGTTGATAAAAAAGGAACCTGATACTGCAATGGAACGAGACGGAAATTGATTATTTGGACAGCTGGCCATATCTAAGAGATCTATAAGTAAAGAGTCGTCAAGTTGCTGTTTAGCGAAGATGTTACCATAAAGTTTTGCTTGAGTGTTGGGACGAAGAGAGCCGCAAGTTTTCTGTAAAGAGTTTTATTGTTTCCACCCTCCGCAAAGTTTATAAATGAGAAGAAACATGCGATGGCTAATAAAGCTCAAAATCAGAAAATTGAGTCGAACATTCAGGTGAAATCAATAGCTTACCAATGGGAGTAAATATTAGCTGATCAGCGAGAACTCTGCATAGAACTGGTAAAGCCACGCTAGTTTCGGTGATTGGAATCCACCATTCAAGAAACTCAAGCCATTTATACAAGAAAAACGACAATACAAATCCTGGGATCAGATTAGTAGACGCCACGTATCTCATGTTTCTAATAGACGCAAGTATTATATATATACTAACCCCAGCTTGCAAATCTCACAATTCGCTGAAATTGAATATTTGCAATTGGCAAAGTTAAGGAAGAAGATGCAACTATAGAACTCGAAGAAGGAGCAAAAACTGTCACGCCAACAGGGGGCTTTTCGGCGTTAAATGCGGCGCCAAGGCTGGTCGACCTTCTTGAGATGGCCAAATTTTCTGTGACAGTTGATACCGTCTGAGCAAACATATCTGCCAGACCGTACAGAAGAATATTTGAAACAGCCATGAGGACCATAGGAGACGACACGAAGACCAACGTGAAAACGCATGCCAATCGAACTAAAAGTAAAACGAACAAACAGATGACGATCCAATTCAACAGAGGAGCATAGAACAAGTGCCTCGTAGCCAACGCCTGGTATATTTTCAATACCAATGGTGGCCAACGGAAAGACGTAGTGACATTTCTAGTAACATCTGATGAGAACAGATTCGCTGAAGTCGGAGTGTCTGAAGGCAAGAAGAAAGAGGAGGAAGTCATCAGTCGTCAGTTCTCTATCTATTGGACACGCGAGTAAGAAAAATTCTATCGAATAAAAGAGAAAACCAACAGCAAGAAGAAACCGAGAAGCGTATATATCGAGAAAGTCCAAATTCTCAGAGGTTCAAAGAAGAATGCAGCAATCTAGTTCAAAGTAGAATTATAGAGGAAATGAGAGTTTTGGACAACAGACCATCGCGATTAACCCACTGCCACACTCCAGCCACAAGCTGCTGGCTGCATCCAGTTAGTAGATGCATCCATGTCAATTGAGTTTCGGATGCGCAAATGGTTGGATTGAACTAACTTACGCAGCAAGGATCACCTAGCCACAGAAGATACTCTAAAGATTGGTGCAGCCATTCTTCAAAACTTGGCTGACCCATTGTAATGTCTTTTACAGGTAATGTGAGAATTGTGCGAGCTAACTGTTCGCGACGTACCTTGCTTTTCATAGCTACGCAGTCATATTTTTGGTAATGTTTCTCTGGAAACCAGATTTGCGGCTAGCTGCGCTGGTGCGGCTTTAGAAGTTTTCAACCTGTAACTTTTGTAACTACGCTGTTCATAACTGCATGAGAATATGATAATCCAAATAACGATTTTCAGACGACTGGCTGCGGTCTTCTGCTGATTACATTCATCAGGTTCAGACAGTCGAACCCCTCGCCCTTCATCAAATCTACTACTCGTATGCCCTCTAGAGTGAGAACACCCATGCCTAGAGCAACTAGTCTCAGTTCCATCTCGTGGGTAGCAGAAGGTGCCAGCGGCCTACACTAGTTAAAGTTTGTTCTTGTCATTCAAAAGACAGCATATGGACGTCTCTAAAGCACTTACCCTATACGTATGTCATTCACGAGTGACACTATTTCCGAGGATTCAATAGCTCCTGCTTGGTGAATGTTATAGATTGCCATATCATCCAGGAGACCTACAGAATCGGGACTCCGAGGGAGTGTCTTTATATTATTCGTCTTCCACTTTTTCGGTTGGACCAGCAGCGCAACTCGCTTGGGCGTCCGTGAGAGGTTTTTGACGAAAACCTTCCATTCGAAAATTTCACCGACTGATACCTCTGTCGGTCCGGAAAATGTGATGCTCAGACCTTCGTGAACAATCTCTCGAGAAGAGCTTGGCAGTCCGAACAAGGGAGAAACAATGTTGGCATCAGATATTACGTTCCCGCTCACAGATCGATGCAATCGCTGCATCTGTTGCCACATATTCGAATTCTGGGAAGAGACGGATCGGTAAGGCGGGTCCGTAGCCATGTCATTCATCTCAGCTGGCATTGTTGGCATCACTGACATGCGATTGTTAGTGCTATCGTGCTGTTGACTATCTGAAAAATCGACTAATGTGTTCCAGCTTGTCACGATCTCAGGCCCTTCCATTCCAGTTTCGGATCTTCGTAAAACAGGCATATATGCCACAGATACATTGACTGCTCTTACTAAATTTGTTCTTTGAGAGGTGCTACTGGAATCTGGTACGGGTATTCCGCGAGCATCAGTGACTTGATATGCTGACAGAGGAAATACCTTGTAAACCTCAGAAATACTATTTCTTGGTCGGCTTAAGAGCGGCAGCTCTGAACCTCTTATGGTTCTTATCTTTCCTCCAACCACTTTTAGGCTAATTTCTTTCATTTCAACATCAACACGGCAATATCCAGTTATTTCCACATCAAGACTGAGCAACACAAAAAGTTCCTCATCTCTAGTGGACGACGTAGGTAAACGAGAACATCGAAGTCGGATATTTATACAGGGAAATACGGGCATCAAGAGCCTATTCTGGACATTGGATAGACGTATATAACCTGATGCAGTGCTAGTATTGTCAAGCGGCGAAGATTTTGAAGATATTTTTACGTCAGAGAGTTCAGGGGTATCGTTTTGAAATATAACATCTGTCCATGTTAGTAAATCAGCAGGCGCGGAGTTCCTGTTAGATACATACCTTGAGCTAACGCTCCCAGAAGATTAAAGCTGTCCACTGGTTCTAGTGGTTGCAGAAACTCGGCGCTCTGAGTGTCAACCGCCTCGCCATCAGATCCAGTGGTAAGAATTCCCCCTTCATTTCGAGTACGTAAGCTTGTATTAGCAGAAACTAGTATTCGCGGATTTACCAGTCGAGCTTTCGGATGAGATATGAGGACATCCACACTCCAGTAGGCATGCCACATATTGCCCTCATTTGTGCTGAACTCACTATGATCTAACGATTTCACTGCCTCCACCGATCCTAGACTAGCATAGTCTAAGATTACGGTAGAGATAGGATAACTTACGTTGGCGGTGCTTTCGGGGTTGACTGTTTGAGGAGTTTTCGTGCCCAGAGAAGAATAACGCGAGTTTATAGCATTAACAGCTGACACTTCCAGCGTCACAACTAGACGAGATAGATAGGCTTTGACTGTAGCGTACGATAATTGTGATCCTTTGAACTCTATTCGAACATAGACCGGTAATTTTTCATCTAAATCTCTGTCAGGATAATCCACATTTAATTGCATACGCAGCAGTACCATAAAATATATATTTCCGAGGAGGTAGCCTATAAGCTTCTGTATTTGAATGCCTCGTACCGGTAGAACCTTGTAGGAACGTCAGATCGGGAACGTGCAAAAGCAGAGATCCAGCGGAGAAAACATCCAAGCTATTGCGGTTCTCCATCATCCGATCGTTCATTTAAATATCTACAAAAGTTGTCCTTGTGGTTAGTTATCCCAGCTTGTGTACCTATAGTAAACACATTCCAGGCGTTACTCAGTATTATATCTTAAAATATTCAGCACGTTGAATGTCAGCGCATGTGGAATTCACATGGGAGCAGACAAACAGAAGCTCGAGCTTGCTTCGACCGTGTGCGGCTCACGGCTAAAAAAGGCACGGATGGCCTCGGAACGACCAAGTATTTTGGCATATTCCTTATAAGTTATATATATATAGAAAGTTGGTCGATCAAGGCCAGTTTTCTATTCAACTCTTCGTCAGTCTAAATTTCGAGAAGCTCCACAATATATGTTCCGACAGTAAACAAAGTCATATATATATCAACAGTGGATAGTTCTATTTTTGGGTATTATTTTCTTTGGAAAGGTACTACTGCATCAATCTGTCGTTATTGGATGTTTTATTCTTTTCGCAGTATCTCTACTAAATAGAAGCTTGGATTTCTTGAAACTGAGTTCTATCAAATCGCTCATAAGCTGAGTGGAAGAGTTAAAGATGGTGAAGGTTACAGGGTGGCTATTCCGCAAAGGCAATTCTGAGTCTTCTGCTGGTTCTCTTACTAGTGAAGAAGATGCGGTAGCGTGTAAGTTCTGACTTTCATTACATAGATAATGTAACTTGACAAAGTGGGATTGTTTTACTCATCCTACTTAGTGAAAAAGGCGCTCGATGCCATGGACTATGTTTTCGCAGATGATTTAAAAGGCTTGAAAAAAGTGATGCCTAAGGAAAAGTCAACGTTTCCATATGTAAGTTATAATGTATCCGCGTAAGAATATATATAATTGACAGCTCTGATGCGAAATAGCTTGCTCGAAGTGTTGAAATATTTATAGAAGCAACACTGGGTTTTGAGCCAGATGTCATCAAAGAAGGTATTGCCATCTTACGTCGCAGACTAATGATTTGGATCTCTCCTATTTACTGACGGATATAGCTGTTGAAGTATTGAGCACTGCGGAGCGTTTAGCATCTCATGACAAGCAACAAGTTTTAAAGGCCAATGGCAGAAATTATTCTCACACGGTTGGTCAAGAATACAGTCTCGCATTGGCAGAGGCTCATCTAATGTGTGCTGTTGTCCTGTTTCTAACTGAAAGCGCAATTGCAAGTATAAAGGGCCTGTAAGTTAAACAGATGAGGGAAAGGTTTCAAAAAAGCTGATCGTTGTCTAGCTACAAAATGAGACGCGCATATCAGCTGTTATCTGAAATTCATAACCAGAATTCTGGTCTTGGCGACGCCTTGGAGAAGTCTCCAACGCAGACAAGTGAACTTTCGCGAGCATACTCAGCAGAGGAACAAATGGTGGAAAATGAGATTTCAAAAATGAATATAAGCGATGATGCCGTCGATTATGAGCATATATTACCCCCAAAACAAACAGTAACAGAACGTAGCTATGCACCTCTAGGTAGTAAAGGAGAAGATGAGACAATATTTGACACATATATTAGCTCTGTAAGTTATAATTAGACTTGCGATGTATAGATCCATATTAATACTTACAGGGCGTTAACGTATGCTTTGGAATGCTGCAGCTTATTATTTCGATGGTTCCTCCTTCGCTGGGGAAAGTTCTTTCTATTGTAGGTTTTAAGGGAAACCGGGAAGCCAGTCTTGAGATGATGTGGGAAGCGACTAAAGTCAAGAATATTCATGGATGTGTCGCTATTCTCGGTTTGTTAATATACTATACTGGCCCAGCACAAGCCTGTGAAATTCAACGAAAAGGGCAGCTATTCCCTAAAGAACGATGTTTGGTTGTATTAGAAGAATATGAGCAAAAGTATCCTACTAATTCTCTCTGGGCACTCCAACGAGCACGTATAATTGCGATGGAAAGGGATCTTGAGAGCCCTCTTAGTCTCCTAAATCAATCGAGAAATATACAGATGCGTCAGATTGAGGGTTTGATTATTTACGAGAAGGCTATGTTAGTGAATAACTATTTATCATTGATAACTCACTTACTGACGGTGATAGACTAAATCTTCATTTGCACAATTTTGAAGAGGCCGCCGTACTATTTATTAAGCTTAATGATATCAGCACCTGGTCGTTTGCTGCGAATACCTACTTCGCAGGCATCTGTTATCTTGAATTATATCGAACATGTCTTCGCACGACGCCGGCTGACCTTGATCGATTAAAGTTGCTTAAAGATAAAGCAAACGAGCTTCTTGAACGTGCACCAACTTTAATTGCAGGAAAAAAACGCTTTCTGGCCAGGAGTATGCCATTGGAGGTTTACATACAACGTAAACTGAGTAAATGGACAGCTCGAAAGTCTGACCGGAATAGTATTACGGACTGTGTTGGTGTCAGTCCAGTAAACGAATTCATGTACTTTTCTAACGGATACAAGCGTATGCCAAAGATCGCGCTGGAGGAATCGTTGAAACAGTTGAATTTTTATTATGACATTGGATATAGTAGCGAGCTATTAGATGAAAGCGCTAGCTTTTTTGTCAGCGAGAGTGAATCTCGATCTTTTTTGAAAGATAAGGACGAAGTTGCTTCCCGGAATTTCCTACTTTGTATGATTTTGAGGGGCCTTGGAAAAATAGAGGAAGCATTAGGAATTTTGAAAGAGCATGTCATGCTCATCGAGCGCTGGGAGGTGAAGGCTAACTATCAGGAGAACTGGATACCAGCATGTGCACTATACGAGAGAGGAGTATTTGAATGGTTGATAAAGGGAGAAACGGGAATCGACACAACGAGAGAATGGTTGCAGAAAGCTGCTCATTATGGACATTCCTACGATTTGGACACACGAATTGGGTTGAAGATACAGACAGGACTTGAAACCCTCAACTGATTTCGTTGGTAAATAGATGCAATATTTTGAACATTCATAGAAATACAAGTAGATTTTTTATACGAGTATATAGCTTCGACCTTTAAGAAATTGAAGATAAATTTGACGTTGATTGAATCTTAGTGGTTACGCCAAGAAAGCCAGTCCCGTACTAGAATCTCATGGTGTCACCTCTGCAACCTCTGCATCCTTTTCTGTTACATTTTTAGTATTATGGCTTGCAGCAAGCTGCCATGCGGGAATGCTTGCTCGTGATGGGGGCCGATACGTCGACGAAGAGGCAGAAGATGACCTGAAAGGTACAAGGCTAGGAGATGTTGATCTCGATAAACTGTTGTCTTCTGAGTATACTGAATTTGGTGATGCTGATCCTGAAACAGCGCCTGGTAGGACTGGATTTGTTCGGAGTCGATTTGTAAGAAGCTGCTTCAGAGATCGTACTTCCGTCTGGATTTCTTGAAGCGAAGATGTCTGAAATTCGCTTACCTTTTCCATGGACTATAATCGTATTAGTTATATTACAGGACTTTCGTGCAATTGCAATGGATTGGTACTTACTCTCGGTATGGAGACGCGAATTATCTCTATCTCTTCTTTCAGTTTTCTCAGTTCTATGTCCCGCTGTTCCATTTTATTCTTGATGTCTGCCATTATTTCATGCATTTCTTCAAGAGCATTATCAACGGCCTCTACTCTCTTTTGTTCTGCAATCTTTAATTCTTCTGTGTCTGCCCGCAGCTGATCCAATAGTGCTTCAGCCTTATCAAACTCCTGTGCGACACTAGCCTTGTCTGCTTCCAGCTGTGGAGGCGGCGGCGGTATTATAAGTGGCACTACATATTTCTAATCTGTTAGTACTGTCAAAACACTTCTTAAAAAAGCAAGAGAATACCTTCGCGAGCAAGTAAAGTCCGTAGGAAACACCCACGGATGTGGTTGCCATCACAAAATAAGTCTTCCAATCGCGCTTCGGTAGTGGCGGCGGCTGCGTGTAATAAAGTCCTGTCCGAGATGGTGGCTGCGGGCTACTCGATTGAAAAGATATCTGTGAAGAAGATGACGGACCAGCATCTGCCGTAGTACTGGGTGATTCACGGTCGCCAGGAACCGTTGATGATAACTGCGAACCCTTGGATCTGACTAAAGCCTCTTGAATTTCCTCTGCAGTCAGGCCTTTCGACTCTAAAAATTGTAGACGCTCCGAAAGCGCAGATTCTGCTGCTTTACGGTCGACAAGGAAACTAACAGCCGAAGATATCAGCTCTTCCCTCATTTTTTGACGAAATGCACAGTGAGATCAGGAGTTGATGATGAGAGTCGCTCGGAAGTTGGGAGAGATCCCCTCTTTCTTTGTATATGGAGAAAACACTGTTGCACCTGCAGGATTTCAAGGTCTCAATTTCATTGCGAAAATTAGGTTCTAAAATAAATGCATTGTTTAATTATCATTGAATTTCATATGCTTGGCTAGTAATACAGATAGATGTTTTTTTACAATTCTAAATGTCTTTCTCAGTGCTTGAATTGAAGCCGATTTTTCTTCTCTTTCATCGTCTCGTCCTCCCGTTTGTTGAAGTCCATTTCGCTTTCCAACGACTCGTCGTCGCGATTCTTATAAAATGTATGATCTACGCGAAGTGTCCTTCCTAGTACAGTTGCTCCGTTAAGATTATCGACCGCTAATATGGTCGACCGCTGATCCTCGTACTTTAAGTATCCAAACCCTCGTGATTTCCCGGTCTCTTTGTCGCGCATCAGCTTTATATGAACCGGATTGCCATATTGTGAAAAGACTGCTAGGACATCTCCTTCAGTGAGCTCAAATGGCAGAGATCCGATGACTATTCATATTAGTCTACCTGATTTTGCAAAAGTTATTCAATTCAACGTACATATGTAAGCAGAATCTTTGTAGTCGGCATGCCATGAGGCTGATTCGCCAACGCCGGCATCTAATTCCCGATCGTTAAGACTTTGAATCTCCTTGACTGTACTTAAATACCGGAATTAGTAAGGCAGAATAATACAACAAAACTGGTGGAACTACCTACTTCATTGCCCATGTGATGTTGCAACAATAAATTCAATGGCGCGTAGATAATTGGGAAATTCGTATGATCGTGGACGTCGATTCCCAATAATCATAAAGCACATGCATCTAAAGTTACCTCTATGCAACACAATGGCTCTTCTAAAGCCCACGATTCTGCAAATTAGCAGCCGATACATCTACAGCTGGCGCTTGCTCACGATTCCTCAGTTTAGATGCTACTCTATGCCGTCCACGGCGCCAAGTCCAACTAAAGATGACGAACTTAGCGGTAAGTTCCTGTTACGACCACTTGGCTCCAACAATCCGCCTTCACCCACAGATAACACTGGAAAGGACATGCGGACGCCAGAGCAAAAGAAGGCAGATTTTACGGACTATACGAAGCACCTTCAGCGTAGAAAGCAAATGTATGACAGTGTTAATTCAATTGATTTAAGTTATGGATTGTGACTAATGTCGATATTTTCAATATATAGGTTGCAGGAATTTTCGAAGTCGCATTTTGAGGAAGTTTATAAATATCGCTCAAACCTAGGAAAGGAGTGGGTAGGCCCTCCAAGCTACTTCCGCGCAGATAAGGCGTTGTATCTTCCTAACTTTGTTGGAAGAACACTTTCCTCAAAAAAGAAAAGTGGTACTACCGATATACTGAAGGGCAACGTATCAATTGTGCGGATATATACGTCAGTCTCAGGAGAGGCCCAGGCTTCTTCTTATTTCAAGAACAGAGAACAGGCCACCGGTGATGAGCCCAAAGAAGACGGATATCAGATAGTTGACATCAACTTTCCAGAAAATAAAGTGAAAGACTTTCTCGTGCGCATGTTCGAGGGTAATTTAAGAAAAAGTTTCGGAAAAAACAGACACGGAAGATACTTTATTGCGACGGATGGAGTTTCTGTCGATTTAAAGAAATGCATTGGTCTTTCGAATAAATACACAGGATATATTTATCTCGTTGACCGAGACTGTAAGATACGATGGGCTGCATGTGGGAACGCGCTAGATCCTGAGAAAGAGTGGATGTGGAAGAGCTTAAAAGGACTAGTAAACGAACGAAAGAAAGGTTCTATGTAGTGTACGATGCAGATAGAACTTGTAGATATGTGTATATACTAATACAATAATAATAACCGATAAAATCACCAGTCCCCACAGAAGCAACTACACCCGACGCATATGCTAGAAGTACACCGATTATCGCATGAAAAAGATAAACAAAACACAAAGCGATATAAGCGTGGCAATGATCAAGCTATCGCGTTTCTTCCTTGTGTTAATTTTTGAAATGATAGTATTAATTCCAGGAATCCTACTGGCGGCACTTGTTATTTTCATTTGAACATTTGACAAAACTGCACGTTGTCGTCCGAACTCTTCTCTGGTCGCATAAGCTTGTGACAAGATACTGTCCACCAAACTATTAGATCGATCTATTCTAGTTCTCTCGTTAAGCATATATTCAGCCTCTCGTCTAGGGTCTACTTGAGTTGTAATCTGTCCACTTGATGCACTACCAGACCGGAAAGCATCTATATCATTCCTTACTGAGCTCAGCAAGTTGGCATGATTGCGTTCATGCTGGATCGTGCCCTTCAATCTCGAATATTGTTTCTGATGATCAATTAATATCTCTTTATGCCGTTGAAAATGATGCAGTTTCGTGGCCGAAGATGCCGCTTCTGATTCCAGCAATCTGTTGATACTAGCAAGTATGTCAGATCTCTACAATAAGTTAGCATTTGAATCAACTGGCTGACTAAGAATGAGAATTACCTTTGCCAGCATCTGCTCGAGCTCTCGACCAATGGCGCTCTCTTCTTCTGTGGGTATCGGACCAGGAGACTGCGAAAACCCAGAATACTGAAGAAGCTTTATTTCTGTTTGCGACTCAAGCGTGCGCGCCTGAGATCTTAACTGACCGAAAGAAGCAGAGCTCATGAAGTCAGCCATGGGTGGTGGAACAAATATAGATTTGACTATTCGCCGCTGACAATAGGTAGCATGGGAAGAAGAGGAAAACAAGCTCTGCGCTAACTAATTCGGGCGTGTCACCTAACTTATTTACGACGACAAATTGGGCAGTATTATCATAGGGCTTAGCCCTGTAGTACATGTAACTCTTTTTCTTAAAACAAATCTGCAGTCACAGGTTTTCTTTCACATTACGACTAAGACACCATTCTGTAAATTCTAGTTCTGAAATTTCTGTTCCTATCGTCCAACAACATCAATCATTAATAACAATAATGGTAAGTAGTATCATTCAGATCTACTACTGAATTGGATGAAAGTTCTAGTGATTTATTAGGGATTGATATGCTAACGTGTTAGGCTGGAGTCAAAGCATACGCTATCCGTGACAAGTCGAAAGCCGAGCTTGAGAAGCAGCTTGATGAGCTGAAGCAGGAACTTTCTGGTCTTCGTGCTAAGAACGGTACCAGCGCTAATCCCAGTGCTGCTTCTAAAAAGACACACGATGCTCGCAAGTCTATCGCTCGAGTTCTGACTGTGATTAATCAGAGCCAGCGTTCGCAGTTGAAGTTGTTCTACAAGAACAAGAAATATCTGCCACTCGATCTCCGTGCAAAAAAGACTCGTGCAATCCGAAGACGATTGACTAGCAAGCAGAAGTCATTAAAGACTGAGAAGCAAAAGAAGAAGGACATTGCTTTCCCTAAGAGAAAGTATTCGTTGAAGGTAAGAAAATTGATGAATTTTTATGTTTATTGCGAAAATGGAAATGGTCCACGGCAATTTAATGATTCCGATATAACGATGGCTAACATTTTTTTGTAGGCTTAGGTGTAGTTTAGCGTGCAAAATAAAATTTATGTACATGATTAATAGAACTT
The DNA here is from genome assembly GCA_030580435.1 of Babjevia anomala. Taxonomy (NCBI): domain Eukaryota; kingdom Fungi; phylum Ascomycota; class Lipomycetes; order Lipomycetales; family Lipomycetaceae; genus Babjevia; species Babjevia anomala. Next base: position 132,696 of record JAKTSW010000032.1, on the reverse strand, counting down.
AAGTTTCAAATCAAACATCTTCATTCGTGTCTGCGGTGGGAAAGGTCATCGTGATATATTTCGAGATTCGTTCGAGTTGGCTACAAAGGTAGAGGCTCTAATGGAGACATAAAGGACAATAAAGTACAAATGCCATGGAGTATTTCAACAATTACCATTCTGAGTATTTTGTCAATTTGTGGTGGTATTTAAAAGAACAAGAAAATTAGTGACAATCATTTATAAGTAAGGTTGACCTCTTATGAAGATAAGAGAACATATTTACACATATTTACAAAAAGGTTGAACTATCTAGTAAGTACAAAACTGATAATGTCTTTCTTTGTGGGAGTGATCACCTTGGTGATCTGTCTCTGTCTTTCTACTCCGTCTGTTTCTTCAAGAAACCACTGTTTGCCTTCAAGCGAATTGACAATCTCATTCAAAACAACTTGTCGTTCGGATGAAAGTCTTTCAGGGTCCAATGTCATATCGAAGCGATTGCGACCGTCGATCACAATTTTGTAGCGGCGTGTATTCTGTACCTGTTCAGCAATCAGTGGCTTCTCTGTGGGCCAAGTCGCGTGTTCGAATACTGATTTGTGCTCGATACCTTCGGCTGTAGACAGTTTTTCCCAACACTCTTCCGCAAATGCAGGAATAAGAGGAGCTGACAGCTTTATTAGTGTTTTGGTGGATTCGAAGAGAATCTTAGAAGATATCTCTTGGGAAGAACCCAATGCATTGGTAAGTTTGATTAAGTCCGAAACGACGACATTGAGCGTAAATGTCTCCGTCAGCGACATTGTTATTTGCTTGATAGTAAGCTGTGTGAGATTGTATACACTTTCATCTTGGACAGAAAGCGCAGTGCTAGATGTAGCATCTTTGTCGCACATGTTTGTATATAAAGTACATGCGTTCTCAACGAGCCGCCATAATCGGCCTAGCCAGCGTTGGATCCCGACAATCTTGGCATCGTCCCACTCGAGAACATCGCCCACAGGTGCAGCGAATATGACATGTGCACGAGTACAGTCGGCACCGTATTGCGCAATACATTTTCCAGGATCAACGCCATTGTGCTTCGATTTGGACATTTTTTCATATGAAACATTCGGTGTCTGACCTGTTTCCGTAATCACGACGCCGTCAACCGTGGTGCTAAGTTCTGAAGGTTTCAAGAAACGACCTGTCAAGCGGTCACTGTAGGTGCGTGAGTGGACCATACCCTGAGTTATAAGCCTGGTGAAAGGTTCTCCATTAAGCGTACCTCCCGACCACATTCCCTCTTTGGCTAATACTTTCGAAAAAAAGCGCGCATACAGCAGATGAAGAATCGCATGCTCTACGCCGCCGATGTAGATGTCAACAGGTAGTTTTGTCGAAGCAGAGGAGTAATCAAAGGGGAGCAACTGGTTCTGCGGATCGGTGAAACGAAAAAAATACCACGAACTATCGACGAAGGTATCCATTGTGTCCGTATCACGAGTAGCGGGGCCGTGACATGACGGACAGATGGTCCTCGTCCACTCCAAATTATCTCTTAATGGATGCACGTTGCTTTGCGGCAGTTCGACAGGAAGCTGGTCTTCCGGAACAGGAACGACACCACATGACGGGCAGTGGACAATTGGTATCGGAGCTCCCCAATATCGCTGACGAGAAATTAACCAGTCTCTCATTTTGAATTGTGTCTTTGGCTTTGCCGCTCCGATAACTTCCAGATCATCTATTATCTGTCGAGAAGCATCTTCTACAGACATGCCAGAGTATTTACCGCAATATGAATTTAGTAGACCTGATTTTGCTGTATAAGGATACTGGTTTGCGTTGATAACAGGAATCAATTCCCCATTGGTATTTTCATTCCAGAAATCATAGTCGCGCTGGTCATGAGCAGGAACACCCATCAGCGCTCCGTGGCCATACGAATCGATGACATATGGAGCCACAAAGATAGCGACAGACTGTTGCGTAAGAGGATTCATCGCGTGCAATTGATGGACGCGAAATCCTCTTTTTGAGTCCTTTTCGAGATAGGGAGTCAGCGCGCAAAAAGAAGCCAGCATAGGATCTTTGGCTGCCAACTTTGTGATCAGAGGGTGACCAGTAGAGAGCGCAAGGTATTGGACACCAGGCAAAGTATCTGGTCTGGTGGTATAGACTGGGAGAGAAATAGTATCTGTTTCAGCACTTTCGCCGCAGAGAGTAACACTAACACTAAACAAGATTTCAGCGCCAACTGAACGTCCAATCCAGTTGCGTTGCATTGTCTTTACATTATGAGGCCACCTGCTGCCGAGAAGCTCAAGGTCGCTCTCAAGTTCCTCGGCAAGGCTGGTTATTCTGACGAACCACTGCTGCAGATGTCTTGTCTCAACCAATGCCCCTGATCGCCATGACTTACCATTGGCATCCACCTGCTCGTTTGCAAGAACGGTTTGCTCGACAGGGTCCCAGTTAACGGGAGCAGTGTCTCGGTATATATAGCCTGCCTGGTGAAGAAGTAAGAAGAGATATTGCGTCCATTTGTAGTACTTCGGATCGCAGGTTGCAAATTCATTTTCCCAGTCAAAACTGACAAGCATTGAGTTCATTTGATCTTTCATTTTTTGAATGTTATCTTTCGTCCAAATATTCGGCTCAATCCCTCTGTCTATTGCTGCGTTCTCCGCCGGAAGTCCAAAGGCATCCCATCCCATTGGATGAAGAACTTCGTAGCCTTGCATTCGTCGAAACCTAGCCAGAAGGTCGGATATAGTGTAGACTCTGACATGACCCATATGCAGTATACCTGAAGGGTACGGGAACATAGACAACATGTAGAATTTACCAGCTGATGGAGGTGACCCTGGAGAAAGAGACGCCCATTTTGAGGTCCATTTCGCTGCAAGAACGGACGGATATGGAGGCGAGGTAGAATAACGCCGGAAATCTCGCAGCAGCGCGATGCGCTTCATCTATTTACAATTCTAATAGTTGGGCTACTCTCGCGGTTAGTAGACTGCAATAGCGTGCCGTTCTCGATCTGATAGTGGCTTTCGCAACTCGATTGTCTCAACTTTTTTTTTTGGAAATTAAGGTTTGATCTCACATTTTATGTTTTGTCAAAGAACAAAAGGGTAGCTGAGGTTTGAGAATTTCAGTCAAACCAACGTCATCAGTCATCACAAATGCAGCATTCACCGTCACCGCCAGGACCGTACGATCCCGTTGACGTGGCCAACCAAGCACGGCAAAGGGATCGACTGGGGCGCCTTAATCAGATTATACAGGTGAGCAAATTAGAATACAAGTAGATCATGCTAGGCTGTCGTAGGGCAGGCGAAGCTGGGTCTGGGAAGTATTTAGCGAAATCAATGAACAAGACGACTAACTTGAGAAACTTATTACTACAGAACTTCTTCAGTAAAGCAGCTCAGATTGTGATACAGGGACGCGTAGCCGTTCAACCAGTAACTTATATTAGAGGAGGCTTGCAAGCTCGTAAAACCAATAAATGGTTCAACCTCGAGCTAGACGAAACAGACGCATACAGAGATGAACTGCGACCGTGGCGAGCGGCAGACGCTATAGGTGTAGAGGTACCCCATCTGATAATAGAGATTGTTTTGGACACTCGAGATTTGACAGCGAATCAGATCCTGGTGCTGGTCGAGAATACCGGGCGACGCCGTAATATCGAGGGTACACAATCAAATAATGCAGAGAGCGGTTCAGGAATAAATCATCCAGAGATCGTGCTGGAGAGATGGACAGTTTCACTGGATGGTCGGTCAACTGAACAAACTGAAGTCGATCTACCGGTTGTTTACAAGCAGTGTATCGTACTCTTCCGGGCGTTATATGCATATACAAGACTTTTACCTGCTTGGCGGTTCCGACGGAAAATAGGCAAGGGCAAACTTAATCCGAGCGCGCTGAAAGTATCTTGCAGAATCTGTGGTGTAGGCGACTATCCTGTCAAGCAGAGAATTGGATTATCGACGCCGTTGAGCCAAGGAGACACACCGAAGATGTTCGAGTTCACCAAGATTGGCACACCAGGAGGAGCGCTAGGTATATCAGTTGTTTATAGACCGAATGCAGATTTCCGAGTAGATGACAGTGAGTCAATACTAAGCATGCAGTTTCTGCATCTAGACGAGCATCATAACAACAACCAGCAACAACCTCCGCAGCCTCAGCAGCAGCACCGGAGTGGAGACCAAACGAGGTCATATGTATCAGCGTCGATGTCGCCATCATTAACACTTTCGAATTCGGCACTCAAACATCAAACAGCAGTGTCGTTTGTACCGTTTAAATCAGCATCAGCATCATCAGGATCTATTGGTGGTTCACCAGGCTCTCCATCAAGTAGTATTTCAGGGATAATGTACAGGAGAAGGAGGGTTAGCTCTACCTTGTCTGCATCACCCGCAAGTGAAGTGAGAGCAGCGACAGCAGCTCAAAGAGCAGCGTCTCCTTCATCCGTATCATCGTCGTCATCAATACCCTTTGCTAAAAGACGATACAGCAGTAGTTTTACAGGACGACAGCTCGCGCGAACTGGTAGTAGCGCAACCCTCAGTGCCAGTCTACTGGTTGATGAAAAATTTAAATCTACAAAGGAATATGGAGAGGATGACGGAGCAGCAGCTTTACCTGGAGGAGGACCTGCGGTAACCACCACGAGAGTACTTGGACACGTCAAAGGAGAAATAACTGGAGAAGCAAGAGAAGAGGAATATGAAGAAGCGGATGAAGAAAATGAGGATGATGATAAAGCATTGGGAGACTTCGTGAAGATGCTTGATTCGAAGATAGCGTTCAAGGGCAAGAGCGGCGTATCCGCTGCGACGTTGGATACGGTCGGGGGCTCGTTGAGCAGATTTAGGGAAATACGAGAAGAGCAAGTCGCCCTCTCGGAAAGTATTGTAATGCAACGAAGACCTGTTCTAGGAAGCGCAAGTAGCGCTGACAGCGTAAGCAGTGTTGTCGGATACAGCCGGCAAAGGAGGTGCTCGAGGGCCGAAAGACACATAGAAACCGAGGAAGGTCGAGAGGCAGAGGTAGAGGGAGAAGTAGAGGCGGAGGCGGAACGAGGAGAGGGAGAGAACGAAGCAGCGGAGAAAGAAGATGATCTTCTGTTTGCGATGAGTGACATGGTTGGAAGGGGTGCATGAGATGGTATTTTCTAAATTCAACAAACTGGACGGCATTAAGGCAAAGGCATAGCATCAATTAGCATCGCATAGAATTGTCACTCTTTTTGAGACGCAAAGTAGAGTTTGGAGCAATAATTTGGATTGGATTCGGCGCAGAGAGGATGTAAAGGAGCAGAATGATTTAGCTCAGCATGGCACATATAAACACAATGATGCATCTGCTGCGAGTATAACGATTTGCATATAGATTTCTTTTCAGATGTCCAACAAGTACAACTTGTATCTATCTGCATATCTGAAATAGTTAAGTAGTGGCTCTGATCCCGGCGTGGACCGGCAATATTTGATCAACGTTAATATGAATTTTTCTCTTAAGTCATTCATTTTTTGCTCAAATAATTAACACAGCAAGGATACAGAACACCATAAGAACATCAAACAGCCAAGAGAACCCAGTACCTCAAGGATTTCAGTCCTCAGAACCCTGTGTTTTTCAGCCCATATTTCCTCCACGCCGCTGTCTAAAGATGATTGCAATAGAAAGACCATCGAGTCTTCAAGCGATTTAGACTTTGCCCGTTCACGTCAATAAACTGCAAACTTACTGATGAATACATAATTGAATATATGGCTCGTAATGAATATTGACTAGCAGTAAATAAACTATCTATCGGTTGTTGATATTTTCGCATGAGTTTGAGTTCTAAAATTCAAATTGAGAAATCTCCCAACTGCCGCGGCCACTTATAGAGGCTGCCCTCTCACCAATTTCACCAAACTGCCAAGACCCAAAAAGCACAGCCACCCTGGGCATTCTTTCACGACCTCGTTCGTTACTATGGCTTCGAAGTTTCAAGTACCACCTTGTGTACTACAAATTATTCAGACTTTACTGTGTCCTTTTGTATGAACCGGAGATATTTCTTTTAGATTATATTTAATATCTATTCAATATCTTCTAAGTTATTATTCCTGCAAAATATCTCTACATCTGTTTGTTCTGATATTTTGGAGTCTTGATCTGGCAGACTTGACCTGACTGCGGCTCTGTATCGACTCGAATATTTCAAAAGAACCACAATAAGAGAAATTAAGAAGAAAGCAATAAATCGAATTCGGCTCGACAAATATAAAGAGCAAGCTACAAAATCGAATTCCACCATAGATCATTACAGTCGAATGTTTACAGGCCTGAAATTTAAATAAGTTTCACTTAGTCTTATTAGAGAAACCTACAATTTCAAATAATACAACACGACCTACTTCATTTTCAATTTCAGATCGAGAAATGGATTCATCTGAACCTCTGATTTCTCAAGAGGGAAGTGAGACTATTAGTCGCTCTACTTATCCTTCGACGGTCTCGGCAATTCGAGCTCTACTTTTCGGGTCCTATGTGAACCTGTTGCTAGTCTTCGTTCCGCTCGGAATTATCTTTGGAATTTTTCATACATCAGCGTATCTGGTGTTTATCTTCAATTTCTTTGCGATCGTCCCTCTTGCATCGCTTCTCGGAAATATCACTGAGGAGCTGGCGAAACATGTTGGCCAGACACTTGGAGGACTGCTGAATGCAACTTTTGGAAACGCTGTTGAGCTGATTGTTTCGATCGTCGCTCTGGCCAAGGGAGAAATTCGCATTGTTCAGGCGTCCATGCTTGGATCAATCTTATCCAATATTCTTCTTGTACTGGGCTGCTGTTTTTTGGCAGGAGGTATCTACTTTGAGGAGCAGCATTTCTCCAACATCGTAGCGCAGACCATGTCGTCCTTGATGGCTTTGGCTACAGCATCTTTGCTAATTCCTGCTGCTTTTCAGACAGTCTTGTCTGCTGGAACAGAGACTTCTGAGGAGATTACTAGAAGAATTCTGGCATTGTCCCGAGGAACTTCCATTGTTTTACTTGCTATTTATGTTTTGTACCTCGTCTTTCAACTTAAGACACATGCTAGATTGTTTGAGAATGTAGCAGTTGAAGGTGCTGATGACGAAGAAGAAGAAGAGGAGCCAATTATGGGTGTACCAATGGCTCTGATACTTCTAACAATTGTCACAGTCGTGGTCTCTGTCTGTGCTGATTATCTCGTCGATTCAATCGATGAAGTTGTTGCTTCGACGGGTCTGAGTAAGACGTTTGTTGGGCTCATTCTTTTGCCTATCGTCGGAAATGCCGCTGAACATGTTACTGCTGTTATTGTAGCCATGAAGAACAAGATGGAGCTTGCCATTGGTGTTGCTCTTGGATCTTCTATGCAGATCGCACTTTTCCTGACGCCTTTTTTGGTCATCCTGGGATGGATCATTGGTCAGCCGATGTCATTATTCTTCAGCACTTTTGAGACAGCTGTCTTGTTTGTTAGCGTATTTATTACCAATGCACAGATACAGGATGGTATCTCAAATTGGCTTGAGGGAGCAATGTTGTTGGGAACGTATACTATTATCGCAATCGCGTTTCTGTTCTATCCTCAGGAGGAGTAAAATAATTGAGATTTGGTTTCATGCGCAGGACACAAGTAATTTCATAAGCTACTTAAAATCTGTATTTGTATCAAACCGTCATAAGCTAAATACCACGTTTTATGTAAGAAGCAAAAAGGTGTAAAAGGGAGTAATTAATAATACCAATTGTTAATATGAAAACATTGGGACAGATGACCATAGATAATAGTAATATACAAGTTGTGGCCCTATCTCAGCTAGTCCTATTTGGCTGTCTGACTCTCTATATCAAATGGTAATATTTCTCCAAATCCGAGATGCTGCACCACCGGAAATTTACACAGGACTTCTGCGTGATACATCTTTATCAAACCCATGCGAATCTTGCTCCAAGTTCCGACTCCCGTTATATCGTATAAAATAGGCGAATGCTCATAAAATGGACCTTTTTTCATCTGCGACAGTCATTAGCTCTCCAAAAAGAATTTTTACCAATGAAATTGAAAAGAAAAAAGGGTCAATATTACATAGTACACAAACGTAACAGCGTCGAAATACAAATTAACTTGAGCTAATTCTCCGACTATTTGTCTGTCAAGTACTGCTTCCGGTCGCGGAACTCCATTTTTAAATAGCTTTGATCTTCTCTTATCATGCATTCCTAGACCACTTTGAGATGACTCTGGGGTTAGAGAAACAGTCGCGCTCATATCATCAACCACGTTTGACCGTTGTTTCTTGCCGTCAATGCTAGCATAGGAATCTGGTGAGGCATATCTCTCCCATCCAGCCATCTCTGCTGCTCCTAATATGTACACAATATGAAAATGATCATCCAAGCCCCACACACCATGACTACCGGCAGGCTCAAGGTTGTATGTCGAGACCAGTTTACGAACCACTTGAACGTATTCGTGCCATGTATATCGCACATCTGCTCCAGTAAGGCCAAATTCATCACCTAAAGATATTTTGGAGTCACCAACATTTGTTACAGTTGGACCTGATGGAAGTACTATAGCCGAAAAGAAAACGAGGAATGCAAGCTCGTGACCTGTTCCATAGTCTAATCTCTGGAAAGATCCAAATGATAGAGTCAGATATTCCGAGAGATCTTTTCTTCTTCTCATGTGATTGCTCTCATTCGATAGCGATGATGAGCCACTTGTCTCAACTGACTTATATATCTGCGAGATATATATCTCTGCATTTGCTTCCAGCTGTGATCCCCAATCACGAAAAGCCGTATTACCAAATCGACGTGGACCTGCTACCGGCGGGATCGAGTCAATTTTCGAGGACAATTGCTGCAAGACTGAACATATTGCCGTACATAACTGTGCTGACCTGCTCTTCTTGCTATCTTCGGAATTTTTACTGACGTCAGGGGAATTGCTGCTGTTGTCATGTGCTGCGGATATAGAAGACTGTGACGCGTCGATAAAACTAGACATTAGCGAAGGAATCTCCGCAAGTTTTGATGGCCCACGAGAAGCGATGTCTTGCTCTATTAGCAAGGCAAATAGGTCAAGAGTGTTCGCTATGATACCATACGCCTTCGTTTTCCTAAAACGAGCCATGTCAGGCGGTTCGTGTATTTTCTTTGTTAGCATCGCTTCCAAATTTTTCCAGATTCTGAAATGCTTCTTTAATCTAACAAGCAATAGGCTAATACTATATTAGCTCCACTTTCACTTCACAGAATCGATTGAGGGCTGTAGAAATTCGTAAGTGATTTATGTTAGAGGTAATATCGATCAATTGCTTAGTTGATTTAGTGCCGAGATGATGACGAAAGAGGCGGATATTTGCACAAACATAGCGTAAATTGTGCAGGGGTCATCGCATCTTTAGAGTCATGCCAGAATCTTGACAGAACGAAAGTCGCCAACCGCTCTGAGAAAAGTAATGGACAAACAATGCGTTCTTAAATTAAAGGCACGTTTGAACATATCAGCTTCTCACCTCGAGATCTAAGAATCTATACAAATCAGTACCATTGACTGCTTTGAAGGACATTGGTTTTAAGGACCGGGTAAAGCATAATATGCAAACTTCAAAATCGTATCCTTCCCCAGGCAGCTTACCCTATATCAACAGAATAGACATATGTGCACATCTCTATAGCAATTATCGGAGCATCGCTAGACGTGGTCCCTAACTATCGCTTAATACAAATTTTTGGGATATGGCCGGACTCACAGTTATGTCTGCCAAATGGGGAGCTCGGTGCTATCGTCAAGCGGCATCTCTTCTTCGACCTCGTCTTTTCTCTTCGTCGGCACCTTGCCACGGAAAGACTGCGGTTTTTTTTCCAGGTGCAATAAGTTTCCAGAGACTTTTAATATAAATTTCTACTAATCACCAAAAATAATAGGTCAAGGCTCCCAGGATCCGGGAATGCTATTACCATATTATATTAAATACCCAAAGCTTACTCAAGAAGTAATCGACTCGATAGAGTCCGTTTTGAAGGATACGGCCCTCGTACAGCTGCTAATGGACAAGCCTCTGAGGAGCACAGAACCAACTTCGTATAAACAAGGAATTGAACAGCGGATCCAGAGAACATCAAATGCCCAGCCAGCGATTCTGGCGACATCGATCTTGATCTTGCGTATTCTTCGAGCCGAGTTCGGTCTCAATATGAAAAAAATCGATTTTATACTTGGTCATTCCCTCGGAGAGATTACAGGATTTGTCGCAGCAGGCGTGTTGTCGCTAGAAGATGGGCTTAAATTAGTCAGGAAACGAGGTCAAGTTATGGAGAAGTCGGTCGACACTTGGTATAAACAAAAGAGGTTTGATAATGCGAGTCGCAACAACTCTCAGCAGCCTTTAGACGAAGATAATAATGACAGCAGCAAAATTCTGCCTGAATACGAGCTGGGCATGGCAGCGCTTGTTATCCCGACAGGTAAGCTAGAATCCGTCATGGCCGAGATCAACAGGTTTCAGGAGAAACAGTTCCAACAACTTCTCTCAAAGTCATCAGATCTACAACTTCAACATACAAATGGAACAAATAGTATTGGCCTTCATCATATCGTGGAAATTGCAAATATCAACTCATCGACACAGATAGTTTTGTCTGGAACGAAGATTGGAATCGCTCACATGGCTAGATTTCTGGGTGTCCGTTCCGTTGCTTTGAATGTGTCCGCGCCATTTCACTGCAGTGTGCTTCTGCCTGCATCTCAAGATATGTTCGATTTTATTTATCCTACGGCCTCGCGAATGCCATATTTAGATAATTCTTTATATACCGAACCTGCGCCTCCAGCACAACTATCACAGTCATCATTCTCGGGTGTTGCATTCAACGGTAATGCCTTTTCTACAGGTGTTGAAATAATTTCAAACATCACAGCTCGTCCGTTTTCATCCTTGGAGGATATTAAGCACAGTCTTGTAGACGCATGCATACTTCCAGTTAACTGGTTTGGCTCCATAAGGCATCTAGTGGATAAGCGCAACACCACCAAATTCTTAGGGATAGGTCCTGGCAGAGCTACTGCTAATCTTGTCGAGCGGGAAGTAGGCAAAGCCGGGATCGTTGCCTATGCAGATGGCCCAGATGAGCTTGCCAATGCGATGCGCGAGTTTACTGATTAACATAGCCCTAGATAGCATATCGTTTTTTTTTTCACATAACTTGCCAGCAAGTGCACAAGGTCTCTAGAAAGGCGACCAATGTACGTTCTGGTTTAGCTTATATTGGCTGCGTTGGCAGTTAATTATGTTTTTCACATGTAATTAAACAAAACGTCGTGATTGTTGTCCCAGAGACCGGGTAAGGTTCATCGTTCCATTTCCCGAGGCAGTATCTTCACGGTTTCCTGGTCCATTCACAAATCGTCGCATACAAATGAATATCGAGAGAATACTCGGTCATTTTAGAGAAAATTAGTAATTATATTGCTTATTATATAAGTATCTAGGATATTTATAATCTTTATTAAAGGAAACCCTTCAATTGAACCAAAACTGTTCTAGCAGTAACTTGACCTGCTGAAGCAGCGATGGTATCTCAAGAAATATATAAAGACAGGATATGGATTGACGGCTGCTTTGATTTTGCACATCATGGTAACGTAGACTTTATCTATGACCCCATACTTGTTTGGATTGTATTTGGAGAGAGTTAACGATATATATAGGTCATGCAGGTGCAATGCTGCAAGCAAGGCAGCTCGGTAATTCACTGTATGTAGGAATCCATTCCGACGAAGACATTGCAGAGAACAAGGGGCCAGTCGTCATGACACTGTCAGAGAGGTATTTTTAATTGCCTTGTCGCTCGCGAGGCTCTTTGTTCAATAGTTGGTTCAATAGTTGGCGAACACTAACAATTACAGGGTGTTGGCTGTTTCGGCTTGCAAGTGGTCGACAAGACCAGTTCCAGATGCGCCCTACGTAACTTCTCCAGACTGGATGGACAAGTACGGTTGTTACTATGTGGTGCATGGCGACGATATCACGACTGACGCCAACGGTGAGGACTGTTACCGGATCGTTAAGGAGGCCGGGAGGTTCCTGGTCGTCAGGCGGACGCCCAACATCTCGACTACTGACCTTGTCGGCCGAATGTTACTCTGCACGAAGAACCACTACCTGAAAATGATCGTGAAAGCCGACTTTGTTGAGCAGGGGCCAGACGTCAAAGACGCTGGCAAGCATCCGCTGCTGCAACAAGACTCTATACAGAGATTCACAGACTATGCCACTGCGCAAGACGGCAAGCTGCCTTACGACGGCGTCTATATCTACCTGGCGGCCGACAATTCGATGAAAACGATCGTACAGCCGTCGGCTATGTTGATGTCCACTAAAACGAAGATGATCTACGTTGATGGCGGATTCGACCTCTTCTTTGCAGGCCACATCGAGTTCCTGCGGCTTGTGGCGCTCCGCGCAGAAGCTGAGTCGGCCAAAATGGGCGAAGAAGTCGGCGTCCTCGTTGGAGTGCATGATGACATTACCGTCAACAGGTATAAGAGGCTTAATTACCCAATAATGAACCTATTTGAACGGGCTCTCTGTGTCCTGCAATGCAAAGTAAGTCTGATATCCATTTTTAATATTTTCTCAACCCCGCATTCTACATGTATGGGAGGCAGTCTCAGGTTTTGTTGTTGGCTTTGTGGTAGGTTGGTAGGTTGGTGTGGCGGTTATTATCACTTTTGGTCAACAATATGAAATGGTAGTGGATAGATCGAGCCCCGGCGGACCATCATCTTTCGGGGTTTCGCATCTTTAGTTCGTAGCTCCGCTCACGTTACCACTATTCACAGTAACCCCCTCCCTGTCTCCCTTGCATCTCGATTTGGGGAAGCGGCCTTCAGCTTTTTGTTGCCGAGAAAAAGCCAATGCTGACTTGCCCACTTTTAGTACGTTTCGCATTGCGTTTTGCAGGCCCCGTATACTCCCACCAAGGCATTTTTAGACGCCATGCCTTGGGACATTCTGTACGTAATGCACGGTCCGACGTCATTCTCTGACAATTCTCAAGACCCTTACTTTGAATGCAAACAGCTGCACATGTATGAAGAAATACCAGCACACAAGTACCAGGACATCTCTACGGAGACAATTGTCGAACGGGTGACCCGGAATAGAGGAGTCTACGAGGAACGGCAACGACGGAAGGGCTGGAAAGCCGAAACGGAAAAAGAGTTGGAGACTAGAAGTAGATAGTGATTGGAACTAGGCTACGAAGAAATTACGCAAAAGCCTCGATCACACGATCTTCTCTGAAATGATATGATAACGAGAGGCTGGGGTTTGCAAATTGTGCAATTGTGGGTCCGTTCAAGCAAAGTCCCATGTGTTTCATTACAGTTTACATTTTACAGTTTACAGTTTATCGACAAGTTAATACTAAGTGAAATCTTAGTAGTAGTTTAGACAGAAGAATTAGCGAAGATGGTGATGTAGTTTTTTAAGGTAAATAACATCTAATTGACTATAGTGAAGTCTATTTAAATGTTTATCATATGATACGGCGCTGTGAACGAACCGCATTCCGGCCTCGATAAGTTCAAATCAAATCAATTCATAGCAACTAACTCAATTCAATTCAATTCCAATTCCTCGGACGCCAGCTCACTTAATATGTAGACAGATAATAATAGAAAGTAAACAAAGAACATTCAGCAATATCAAATGGGCCTAATTCACTAATTTAATCTCATAAATGACCAGCAGTAACTAGTATAGACAATTGTGCATTTAGACCGCTAACTACACGCAAAATGTATAGGCAGATCTCATGTCAAAATTTATGAGTATTAAACATTATATATGCAAATCAGTCTTCCTCGTCAAAGACTTCTTCAACCTCTTCAAACTTGGTGCGCCCGTCCCACGGACGCTCGATCGAGCTTCCTCCGTTCGAGTTAGATCGTCGGCGACGTAAATGCTCGTTGAAATGGAAGTCATTCTCGATCTCGACATCTTCTAGCTCGTCGCCTTCTTTGCCCCTGTGACAACAGTAAGTCATGCGACTTCTTTCAATTCGCTACGCCATGTAGAACAGAACTTACCAATTTCCGCGGCCAGCACCGTCCTTCTTGGTCTTGTAGGGCGGCTGGTCGCTCGAGAAGGACGCACGACCAGTCAATCGCGGCATCTGTGTCGCAATTGGAGCACCCTCAGTATGTCCAGTGCTGTTTGTACGAGTGGTCCTGGTCATGTTGTTATAGTAAGAAGATATCTATGTCGATTTCGAAAAGACTTGATAGAATGCAAATTAATCAATTAAGTAGAATGATGAGCAATCGTAGAGTATAGATGGTGGACAAGAAAAGAGGATACTCGGGGCGTTTTAAATAGAAATTCTGACCACATGAGGGGCCACTCGGCTGACGTCTTGCACGCCTTACTTCGAGGCATGCCGATAGAAGCGAGATATGTGTCATTGTTGAGAAGATGGCGCGGTCCTGCCGTCGAGACCGGATCCTCGCTTCACGTTGGGAGTTGTCAGCGTGGCCAGACTGCCAGTTTCAGTCTAGCGCAGTTTCGTCACACGACTCATTCAGCACTTTAATCACGTGCCTAGAAATGTCTAGAAACTGAACGAACCACATAAATCAACGGGCGCTGCGGTACTTGTGCAGTGCAACTATATATCTTTACTTATGGCACAGATAGAAAACACTTGCGCGCACATGAGAATTCGATCTACTTCGCCCAAATTTGAGCTTCGCCGAATTTTCGGTCCCAAAAAACTTCTCTTAAACCCTCATTATTAAAGCCCTTGGTCTGCAAACCCTACATCCTGCCACCTACCCTAAAGACCAAACGCGTCTTGAGTACGCGTTGCTTTTGTTTACGAGAAAGGGAGCGTGTGTGTCAGTGAGAAACAAGTGTTCCGCGAAGGAGCCAGGCCTGGCGCACAGCTATGATCAGTATGTATCTGGAGTGAGCTCGCCAGCAGTGCTGGATTGTAGTCAGGATTGTAGTCAGTACTAATGACGAATAGCATATAACGTGGACACTTTGGACGTGACCGTCGTGGACGGAGAGCCCGATCGGGATGTCATGACCCTTGGACCGACGTTACCACATCACGAAGAGGACGTGGCCGAGCAAGTCAGCGGGGACGAGGTCGAGGAAGAGGATGACAGTATCGACGAGGATGAGGACGACAAGCGCCATGGCGAGAAGCGACATCACACCGAGGATGGGTTTGATCTGAACGACGCTGAGCAGCTGAGGTTTATTGCTCAGCAGCTCGAGAACGTGAGTGGAGGCGCAGATAACGGTGATGAGCAGGTCGAGGAAGATTACATGCAGCTAGGAGATGATCATGCACAGCTCAACGATGAGATGTACGATGTCATTATTGAGGATCTCGGTAGTTCCTCGGACCCCAATATGCAGCTCAGGATTCAAAGCATGCCGATTCTAGATAACCTGGTACGCTTTCTTTTGAAACAACTGATTGTCTTGTGTGCGAATCCATTACTAATTGTCAAACTTTAGTCGAAGCAGATATTGGCCACCCTCGGTCGTGGCACATATCAGGACACATTTAACATTGTCACACAGCCAGAGAGTGACCAGGGTCAGGCTTATCGAACACTTACTGCGCTTTTTGACCAGACCAAAAGGCTCTATACACATGACGCATTCCTGTCCTCGGTCTTGCTAAGGTTTGCAAGGTCACCGAGATACAGATCCATTGTGCGTAGAGCCAACATGGCGACTTTCATCTCTTCAGTGTTTGGCTCGACTGAGGTGGGATTTTTTCACCTTAACGAGTACTTCTTGGAAACATTCGTACCCGAAGGTGGCCGACTACTCAAAGGCCAGGGCGCACTCTATCTCGACTTGAAGACTCAAGCATTCATCTCCGCAATGGGTCAAGGCGAGCGAACCAAAGAGGAAATCTTAATCGACCTCTTTCCTGACGACTTGGATCAGTATCTCATTGCTCGCCGAGCTGGTACTAAAGGACTTACTCCTAGCGAACAAGACTTCGTCACCCGTTGCCGTAGCCGCAAGGAAATTTTGGCAGCGTCGGACTCACCAGTCGCTCTTTCCGAGAAGTACGTATGGCAGAACTTCTTGAAAGATGTAAGTGACTACGTATCTCGAAACTATCAACAACTGACAGCCTCACCCAACACAAGTAAACGACTCCGACACTCCCTCTCGAACCTATCGGGGGACCATACCTCTGCTACAGACGCGAAACCAAATAATCTACCTGCTTCTGTTTCGGCTCCCGGTACCTCTTCTGGTTCCGGCTTCAACCCATCGTCACATCCTTCTCTCGATCATCACAACCATCATCTAATGGGTCATGCATCGCCACAGTCGCATGAAGATATTAACCTTGATCCGCAAATTACAATGGCGATGGGCTCATCAGCGGATGTGACGGACAGCACTGTCACTGCTTATGAGCGTGCCCGTGCGATGCCCGCTGACCTTCCGGATCCTGTCGACTTGGGCTCCGATAGACAGAAGGGGCGTTCACGTACCGGACAGGGCGCTTCGTCGTCACGTCGGCCATGGACAAAGGAGGAAGAAACAGCTTTAATGCACGGCCTAGATGAGGTCAAGGGTCCTCGCTGGAGCCAGATCTTGGAGATGTACGGGCCTGGCGGACGCATCTCGGAAGTTCTAAAGGACAGAAGCCAGGTCCAGTTAAAAGATAAAGCTAGAAACCTGAAGCTATTTTTCCTCAAAAGTGGGCTGCAGGTACCTTATTATCTTAAATTTGTTACCGGCGAGCTTAAAACGCGTCCTGGGAACGGAGTGAGAAAACGGAAAGACAAAGACCTAGGATCCTTACAGACTTCCGACGAGGCATCCGAGTCATCTATGACTGATGGAGTCAAAATGTTTTGAATGAAATCAGGCTTACGACAGATAGAAAAATGATGTATATGATGACATTTGATACGACAGATAGAAAAATGATGTATATGATGACATTTGATATGTCCAGAGGCATTCGCATATTGAATTATTGTATTTTACTTTTGAGTTGATTTACGTTAGTCTGGTCTTTCTTTCCAGTTATGTTTCAAAACTGTACGTTATGTAGTCCTTTTTACTAGTCTTATTGGTGTCACTAATGTCTATAATAAATAATTGTAGGTTCGTTACATTTATGTGCCCAGTTGATTATGCCATGATTCCAGTGAACTAAAAACTCCACAAAGGTCAAGCAGCAGCAACCACATAGGTAAAAGAACAAATAGTTTTTAAGTGCATCAGTTTATTCGGAAAGTATATTGAAAACTTGAATAATATGGCTGGTGTTAACGAGAATATCGGGCAAACCATTTCAGACTTCCCATGCGCGACGAATACTCATGCCAGGGATACATTCTGCAAGCCCTTCCGAGTTGAATTTCACAAAAAACTCGAGTTCTGAGTCCTTGAACTCCTTGTCTCCCGTGAGCTCTCGATAGGCTTCCAGAACAGGGTCTTGCGTCAGATTGTATGACCTTGTGTGAGAGTTGTCGTTCGATGTCGCAACACGTTGAGAGGGCGAAACTGGCTCTCGCGGTTTCGCTGCTCTAGATTTGTCCTTTTTCGATCTATCGTCATCTGCTGAATGCACAAACATACTTGTGTTCATCATATTTACCGACGTATTAGGTATATTCTCAGTGTCCATATCGTAAAATATCGATTTCTGAGCACCTATTGTAGCCAATCTAAAAATAAGTAATTAGTATCAAAATCATTAAAATCTAGAGAATAAGAAAATTAATGGCTCAAACTTTTTAGCTCTATCAATTCCTTCAGAGGCAGCAAGGTTGATGTACACAGGGAATGGAGTACTTGAATACCTAGCATACATCAAGTTGACCCTTTGTAGGATGCTGTATATTGTCTGCCAATACGGAGCGAATGCCACGGAACGCTTCTCTTTTGTCTTCCAATTCCTGGAACGCCATGTATTCAATCTCATAAAGGAATCCCGGAGATACCGCGACGACGTATGGACAACGTATGAATTCACTTTGATGTTTGGTATGCTGGTTGCAACGCGTAAGGCATGATAGAGTGAAATCACCTGATGCTCGGAAGTAGATGCAACTGGACAAGGTCCAAAGGCATTGTATAAAGATCCGGGAGCAAAATAGACACCATAACCGGCCGCAGTCTCATCGTCCATCGATATTACCGTTGGATGGGTGTTCGGCCCCCTCAGTTTGCAGCTCGGAACTCCTAACTTTCGAGGACGCTTCAAAAGGGTGCTATGAATCCAGATGTGCAATTGCGACGACACAATTGGAGCCATGCCTCTTGGAATATAGCCCTTACCATATCTTCCGTATCGTCCTTGTTCGTTACTACCAACAATTTAGATCTTGAAAAACAAATAGCATACAGAAAAAAATTCGAGAATAACATGTAGCCGCGGCAAAAAAGAAATACAAACCTGTTTTCATTCACTTGTAGTATCTCCAAAGATGGAAGCAGCATTGAGGTTTGAGGACAACTCCAGCCAATCTGAGGATCATACTTTAGCCACAAATAGTAAAGATCCTCGAACAAGGTCCGACCTAAGACCATGTCGAAACCATATTTTCGAGGCTCATCGGGAAAGATCTCTTTGGCTACCAGACATGGGGCCGCGACTGGTAACATATCTAGAAAAAAGGGAACAGTAATAGTGGTAGGATACACAATATCAATCTTGGGGGCATGAATAAACAGTCCAGTTTTGTCAGTGACATTCTTGACGAAGCCTTCTTGGTTCAGTCGTGGAGTATCAGAGTGGGGTATAAACTTGGTATCAGTCTTAACTTCAGCTCGCTCTAAGTCCTTCATAGAGACATCTGGTTGTATTTCCTTGATTGGAGAAGCATATTTTTGGGTAGATTCTGTGTCTGCCAATTTGCTATTTAAAGGGTATTGCGAGCCTTTTTGCTTTTGAGATTGTGCTACAAACAAAAGTTATTACACAACTGCTGCATTTCTAGTATAAATATCCACTCACCTTCAAACGTGGTATTCTCTGTTGGGAAGGCCAAGACAGATTTGATGCGAGATGCAGTCGTGCCATCTGGAATCCTTACGACTTTATTCAAATCTAAATTTTGTTCTTTAAAAGAATCGGAGGTAGAACACATTTTCGTGACAGATTGTTGTTCAATAATCGCAGCTTCTTTGGAATGTTTATCTGGCTGATTAAGTTGCTCCTCCCGAAAATTTGTGCTATCAGAAGAGCACTCTATCATCGTTTCATCTGTGCACAACTTGATTGATCTACTCCATTTGGTATAGCAGCTTAACCCTACGTTCATTAAAGTATTTTGAATTGGAGCTATATCTTCAGGGCTGCTGTTATCCGTCCCACTAGCATCTGATTGAAGTAGCGAGTCGATTATAGATTCTTTAGAGAGCACTGTTCTTAAGGTTTTGCAAGACATTGGTTTTTTAACATCGGCCTTAGGAGCAGCGGTCTCAAGGATGGTGCCAGCGACAATGTATAGTTCTGATTGAGATCCAGTCGAAGCTAATTTTGGAGGCAGCAGAGACATCTGATCTTGAGTCGGAAATATTAGAATAGCCTAAGTGTATAGTTCAATAGAAAACTCACGTCTGCCTTCGTCAGTTACATCCTCCGTTGGTAGCAGTGTAGCAATAGCTGTACCAGACAATAACATAGCGGCATTATCATCATTGGAGACCGGAGAGCTATTGTCGCATATTGTAAGCTCGTGGATAGCCCTTGAAATTTCTCCTATAGAAGAACTAGAATCGTTTATTTGACTTTTAAATTCGGGCTTATGACTAAGAAGAGACGAGTTTGCAATTGAAAGTTTATCTAGTGAATCGTCCACAGATGAATCAATACTATCGCCCCTGTTCACTTTTACATCTTGTTGTACTGCTGTTATTTGAGTGGTGGAACTGGTCGAGGCCAGGCTAGATATTGTGGTTACGGCCTCCGATGAGGCTTCCTTGGTTACCGTTGTTACTGCAGCGCTAGCTAGAAGCATATCGTCATCTGACATACCACGCTCAATGTCTGTTGTTTTGTTAGAAGGCTCCGTAGAATTCTGACAGCACACAAATCTTTCTATTGAGACGCGTTCTTTTTCAGAGGAATATTCCAATGGCTTTTCGAATATTTCTGAGGGATCAGCACTATTGGTGTCAACCATATAGCTGGTCTTTTCAGGCATGACGTTTTGGAGTTGTTCATTGGATGAGGTTGAATTGACTGTACTACTGAGCGATAGCTCAACTCCTCCTAAGCTTTTGTAGAAGGCCGCCATTGATTCTTGTAGAGGCGTTGTGAACGAGAGTGAATGTTGTTGCCGCTGCAGAATAGGCGACTGAGGTAACTGAGGGAAGCGCCTCAGAAGATCCTCCGAATGAACAGATGATACTGATGGCAAGGACGGCAAGTAAATTGCTGATCCTCCGAAGTCGATCTGCCGATTCATGAAGTGCTTGACGTAGAAAGTCTCGCGTATGAGGCATGTCGACGTGTAGAACGGATCGATGAGGATACGGAACTTAGCGTTTGATCCAGGAACAATACCGGTGACTCCTTGTTGACTAGCAATATGCTCCTGAAGCGGACCTATAAAGTTATTATGCAAGTGAACACTCGTGGTGCCGGACATTCTCCCTTCAAGAATTCTCAAACTCTGGTCGCAATAATTCTCGAATAACGGTTTGGGATCTGTGATGAAACAAGACAGCCAAGGATACCTTATGGTGGGTAAAGGAAAGTGAAGTTGGGAAAGGTATCAACGGGCAGAGTCTTTTTGTGGTGAACGCGGTTAACACCTCGACACGTACAGTCAATAACGCGAGATGTAAACAAAAGGTACGCCATACCGTGATCAGTCTCGAATCAAATTAGATCCTACAAAACGACTATTCCCATGCCAATGGACAATTTTCTGAGCATCAACACTATTAAGGAATGGCCCACTTAAGAAGATATTATATTTTTATTATTATCTAATCTATGCAACGTTGTACGTTGTACCTTGGTCTACTGGTAGATTATAATTTACAGTTAAGACTTTAAAAGTGGTCTCCTATTTGAACTTCAAGTGACTAATAAAGCATCACGTTGCTTTTTCTTTTGCGGTTTGTGGTCTTTCTCCTTTTGTTCTGCCTGTTCGTTGATAAACTCATCCATAACGTCCCTCAATCCCTCGTTACGTCGACACATCATCCTGACGTCCTCTGTTGATATTATCTTGCGCTTAGCATGACTGTAGGTATCTTTGATTAGAATCAGACACATATACTCTTATTTGCATTCGAAACTCACTTTGCAAATGATTCCATGTCAGTCCCCAGCGTGACTAAAATTTGAATTCAGCTCCAACCGATGATTAAACAACGTCCAACAACCGCAAAATAAAGCTTTTAATCATCATACCTGCTTGACTGTAAACTAGCTCCGTAAGAGCAGCTATGTATTGCGGCGTCGCATTTACATTCAGGATCATGCACTCCTCATCAACAATTCTGCCGACTATTTCAGTTGTCAGTCACCAATCCAAGTATTTTCGAACAAAATAAGAACTTGAACGCACCAGTATACCATATGGCAGCTTTCATTCTCTAGAAAGTACAGGCGAATGTTAAAAACCAGCTGTTCAATACAAGCTCCTCAGCGCTCTGGAAGTAGAAAAGACGACGCGTTGTATTTGTCACACATAATTACCTCCTTTAACTCTCTGTCCGGGGGGGTCATCCCGGGCTTTGCAACTGTAAGCAACAATTAAGGGAACTGGCAGGCCAAATGAATTCGGTTCAATGGTGCTCAATGGTGTTGTCTGTCTTTTAAGTGAATACGTGAATGCGGTGGTGCGGGTTTCATGAGCTTGAATTTGTACGTGTTAGACAGCCTAACCATATTTGGTAAATTGATATTACCCAGCAGAACACAATCTCAGGACATCGTACCTCATCTACAAAATGTTTACAAATAATTGAGATGGGAGATATCGTGCAAATTGATTCGTTGATTCATTTGTTACACCATACAAAGAGGGAATAAAGAAATTTTCCAGAAATAAGTGAAATGAAGAATAAGACCAAACCTTTACCTGTTTAATAACCAAAATGAGATGTGTCCAAATAGTAAATCAAAACCCATTCATCATGACAATATTCTCGACCTTTCATCTTGTACGCTTAGTATTTTAGTGGTGTTTAAACGCTTTGTTATTTTAGCATTTCAGAAAAAAGGTGCGCTTTTAGTCCAAGTTAATGTTGACGGTCTTGACGTGGGTATAATTCTTCAAAGCCTCCTTTCCAAGCTCACGGCCGATACCAGATTCGTTGTATCCACCGAACGGAAGAGCCCAATGAAGAACGTTGTAAGAGTTAACCCAAACAGTTCCAGCGCGCAACCTGTTAGATGCCTCTATGGCAGTTTTAAGGGACTTGGTGTGCACAGCAGCGGCGAGACCGTAGGTTGAATCATTTCCTTTCTTGATAACATCGTCCATGGTCTTGAACTTGGCGATGGCAACAACAGGTCCAAAGATCTCCTCCTTCATAATTCTCATGTCCTCAGTGACACCAGAGAATATAGTAGGCTGGATGAACCACCCTTCATCACCATGGCGCATTCCACCTACCTCTACGGTGGCACCCTCCTTCTTTCCGAGTTCGACGTAGTCCATGATTTTGTCAAACTGAACTTGAGAAACCTGGGCACCTTGGAAGACATTGGGGTCGAAGGGGTTACCAACCTTGTTAGCCATAGCGCGCTTCTTGAAAACCGCAAGGACCTTGTCGTAGATCTCCTCCTGGACGTAGATTCGGGATCCTGCGCAGCAGCACTGTCCAGCGTTGTAGTAGATTCCATAGTTAATCCACTCGACAGCCTTCTCAATATCAGCGTCAGCAAAAACAATGTTGGGAGACTTTCCACCAAGCTCAAGGGTGACCTTCTTCAGGTTAGAGTCAGCAGCGGCCTTCATGATCTGTCGTCCGACCAGGGTGGACCCAGTGAAGGCGACCTTCTTGATATCGGGGTGCGAGGCGATAGCCGCACCAGCGGTTTTTCCAAATCCAGAAATGATGTTGATGACACCAGGAGGGAAGCCAGCTTCCTTGCTCAGCTTGGCGGCGTACAAAGCGCCAAGAGGTGTCTGCTCAGCGCTCTTCAAGACGACGCAGTTACCGGTAGCAATAGCAGGTCCAATCTTCCAGGCCCACATGAGCAAGGGGAAGTTCCATGGGATGATCTGTCCACATACACCAATTGGCTCCTGCTTTGTGTAATTAAACGAGCTCGAATTGGTCTCAATGACCTTTCCGTGGATCTTATCGGCCCATCCTCCGTAGTAGCGGAGACATCCAATACATGCTTGGATATCACCCTTGGCCAGCGCAATGGCCTTTCCGTTGTCGAGAGCTTCGATACTGGCGAGCGTCATGAGGTTCTCCTCAAACAGGTCGGCAAGCTTCAGCAACTTGATTCCTCGCTCGGACGGAGCCAGCTTAGACCAGGGTCCGTCGTAGAAAGCCTCTGTGGCGCTCTCAACAGCAACGTCGACATCGGCAGCAGTGGCCTCATGCACGCTGGTGATAACCTTTCCGGTGCTACGCAATTAGCATACAAATATCCGACCGATCGAATCCACCGCGAATACTTAGCAAACTCTAGCAAACTTACGCAGGGTTGAGGACCTCAAACGTCTTTCCCTCCTTTCCGGCAATAAATTCACCGTTGATAAATAGACCGAGGGGCTGCTCGTACTCGACCCCGTTGGGGAGCTTCATCTTTTGGAATAGAGGTGGAGACATTATGTTTTAGTGATAAATTAATATAGTTAAAAGTAGGCAAATTTGGACAACGTTCAATAATTTGCGTCGACTGATGAATGAAAATGCAGTTCCTCGCAGCAGCAACAAACGTTTATATACACGCAGATATAAAATTTGAAATGCGGAACCCTGCGATCACATTGTTCAAAATTGACAAAGAGGACGGGTCGGTCCACCGACAAGCCACAAGCCCCACATCTCCAGCCACAAATATGTGGTCATCACTAGTTTGACGAGGGGTGGCTGAGACGTCGATCTAAGCGACGTTACCAGCCACAATGTTGGTCGTGCAGTCCGCTGCTTTAGTAACAAACGCGCTATCGCAGTCTCACAGAGCACAGTTATATGCAGACAACGGAAGCCCTTAGCTGTGATCTGAACCCGGCAATCCGGGTTATTAAAGATGCAAAACTCATAAGGTCTGCTGCGAGTTCTCGTTTCAGCAGTCCATTCTGCCGATGATGAAATCATTTGATGTCTTTGTGCGAACTCGTTCACGTTATACCTGCCAACCTGCACAGCAAATCGCCATTCATTTTTTTTGGCTGCTCCTTGTCGTGCCTTTTGCGTTAGGGTTTCAAGGACTTTTGATGGACTCACAGACTACTGGGTCCGCAATCGCAATTAAGACTGCGGGCCGAGATTGGCGAAAGCATTGACCGCAACACAAGCCACTGTGGCGCATGCAATTGGCAGAACTCGGGTGGAAAGTGCTCGAGCACGAGGGTATTTGGCCCGAGGTATGGTGCATGAGCCGGAAAAGGCAACTTTCCCGGATGACCCAACTCACAAAAGCCGAGTGTCCTTTAGTCTGTTTCCAATGCGATTCTAAGTGCAGCAATTTGAATCAATGTGAACGCGACGGAGGTACAATGCTAGGTTGGTATGAAAGGTAAAGAGACCATTGGTATCGAGAATTTAGAGGTGGAGGGGAAGGTTGTAGTGGCGAGCGCCGCAAAAAGTCACGATAGTTTGGAATTAGCCAATCAAGAAAAGACATACATATGAAAAAGTGAAGGCTGATGCTATACCGCAAAAATCATTGATGCACATGTAAAAGCTTCTAGAAGTTACGGATCGCTATGTTGGCGCTCGACGAAGGCTACGTTGATAATGCCTGCAAGTCCGCGGCCTATCATGGACGAGCTGATCGAGTTGCTGCTGTTGCTCTTGCCAGCTGGCTGCGGATTCGCAGTGATCGTGGTGATCGTGTTGGCTCTATTAAATGTCGTAGTAGATGGACCGGTGTGTGCCTTGCCCGTGCCTGCCACCACGTTCTCATCGCACGCAAAAGCTATTCTGGAACGCCGCCGTTCAGCATTCAGCGGCTGACGTGTTCGCGGCACTGGCTTACGACTGTTCCAGTTCCAGTAACGAGTCGAGCCGGTGTCGCCGGTCGGCCGACCTGCCTCAGTTTGCCTGCCTGGCTCATAGGCATTACTCGTCGACTTCCAGCGTTTCTTGAGCTTCTCCCCGGTGGCCATCACAAACGAGGGCTTCTTGGTCAATTCCTGTCCAGGCCTAGATGGCGGTATCTGCCACTGCTCAAACACCTGGTCTTCAACCACCGGTGTCAGTGAGTTTTTATGCGTATGCCCATTTGGCCGATCGGTTCCCATGCTCGCAGACAGTTCGTCTGCGCTATCGTTCCTGTCAAGCGAGGGAGTCTTATGTGTAACGTCCGAAACTGATCTGTAGATTTTTGTTCTCTCACTTCCTCCGATCTCTTGATCGGTCGGCTTCCTATTCTTCTCTGCGGGAGTACTCTCAGCTTCAACTTCTGTAGCCTTTCTTCTCCATTTGCTGCCACTCCGGCTAAGGCTGGTTGTAAATGATGGGAAAGAGGACCCACTTGTCAGAGACCTAAACAGTCCTCCGTGTCTGGACTTTTTCTCGCCACTGCTATCTTTTCCATGGGCGTTTTCTATACCATCGTCGAGCGTCGCGGACGGTCTAGTCACATCTTGTGCTATTGGCTGACCATTGTCTGCAATTGTTAGTTCGGGCTTTAACGCAGCCTCAAGCTCTGATGCTTTCGTCACTACTGGTTGGATCAGGTGCTCAAATGCAGGCTCACTGGTAGACTCACTGGCCACGCTATTGCGCGACTCATATTCATCTTCAGGTGCTTTGATAAGGCTATGAGTTTCAGTGTGCAGCTCAGAAGTGCTGGCATTGTGGTCGTTGATGAATTTGACCGACAAGTGTTCATCCTCGTAAAGCGTGGTTGTTTCGTAACTTTTGTCGTCACTCGAATCTATCTCCAGATCCTCGCTTATACGATCCGGCGATATCTTGTTCGGCACCGCCCGCATAGTCACTCCAATTCCTCTTTCTGAGCTATTGGAGTCAGGGGAATAGCTGCTGCCGTCGCCGGTCCAGCTGCTATCCTTGAGAAAATCCCCTAGAATAGGGGAAGGATCTGCCATGTTTGTAATTCGGTATTTCTGAGCTAATCCTCGATAAGCAACGGCAGCAGCATTCAGAGAGTCTTTACGTTGCGGGAAGATTTCTACCGCTCCCTTATTATGCATCAAGGTCTGTAGTTCGGCTTCTTCCTTCACTTGGGGTATGATTCCGGAACCAGAGTCACTAGACTGAGGAGAATGTGACCTTTCAGGTAAATTGAGAGTCAGATCTGGCTTCCTTCGTCTGGAGGATGGAGAGCCACTCAGTCCTTGCTGCTTATGATCAAAAATACCCTTTCTTGGAGACGGTAATCTGTCTTCATTTATAAGCGATTCGGTCTTTGGCGCATACTTAAAATCTTCCCCAAGCTTATCCAATCGTGTCGTGGTATCATCGGCTCCCAGCTTCTCCGATTGCTCCAGGACAATTTTTGCTTGGTCCCCTAACTGTTGCAAGAGTGGGCTGTTGGTGAGCGGCTCATAGGATAACTCATTGCTCCCACTAATAGATCCTAAAACAGCCAATGCATTCAAACTAAATCCATATCAGTATCTTCAGAATCGAGCAAAAAAGTTATGTTGAAATACCATCTAGTAGATATACTCTCAACATCCTGTTGTGCTGCCTTGTTAGCCCAAGTTCGAATGGTCACAGTCGCATCGATATCATGTAGCAGCGAGAGAAGTATCGCTTCTATAAAGTAGTCATTGCCGCAGTACAGGTTAATTGCGTCTTGAATGAGATCACAGCCGATCATCATGGCAGCTGCTAGGTGAACCGCTTCGACATCATCTGTGAAGCCTTCTTTGTCTTTAAAGAGAACATTCTCAATAAAGCTCTTAACCAATCTGGAGTTCTCAGCTGCCGAGCGGTTTGAAACGTTTGAGACCATATGAATTGTAAACAGAAGCCACTCAATTGAGATAGTCATCATGGTTTTGGGTGCAACGACCGAAGCCTGAAGTTCTGCTAGTGCAGTCGTAAATGATTCAGCAAGGGATGTCTTTGAAAGCCAAACATTTAGAATCATCTTAGTAAATATGTCTGAATCGGCTAGATTCGATCCTATGAGGGGGTTGTTAACTAAATTCATATAAAATTACCAATATATTTCATACTCTCCAGCTCGATCGCATCGGAAACTGACTGACAATCATCAGGAACTCCAAACAGGACTCTAAGCAACAACTTCTTATGTACGTTCACCAGGTTATTTGATTTATTATGAACGGGAGAGATCTCTTTGATACCTTCAAGTCCAAGAACAGAAGTCTGCATGATATATCCAATATGACTGAAGAGGCAATCTGGCAAAATGGGATCAGGTGTATCTTCACCAAGTTGTGACTCCATCGAAGAGTCATCAGTAGCACTGCGGGCATGAACTGAAGAGGTTACCAGCGTTATATCTTCTTCATCATGGGGAAATTGCGGAAGTAGACGCTCTGTGGTGGCAATCGCAGTTGCAGGAGTTGACTCAATGTAGGGTGGATCTTCGGTTTTGTCGAAACTCGCAAATTCTTCTTCAGTGGCCTCGACAGGGCTATCTATGTTCTTCGTCACATTATTTGTGTTAGCTTTATATGACGGTAATACAGAACTTCTGCTATCATATATTCCAGGACTTGAGTCTGAATTCATATACAGCGATATCAGATCTGCAGATTGTCTCTGAATATCTATGACCGTAGGGTTTCTCTCTAAGCTAGCTGCAGTCAGAACTTTTGACGGCAACAGCGGATCATATGGCGTAATTTCTTTTTCTGAACTAGTTTCTGCATCATTTCCCGGAGGAAGCTCTATTTGTTTTGAGCGCGTCTTTAGATTTTGAAGCAGGTCGTAACAGTGAATCTGAACAATATTAGACTACAATCCTGATTCGACTACCAAGAAAAAAAACATACCGTCTCAGCTCCTTGTTCCAAAATCCACGCTTGAGCAGTATCCCTTTCGATAACAAGTGATTCTATATTAATGCCAGTATCTATCTTGTCCATAGCACCATTATTTCGTCTGACATCGAAGACTATCAGTGATCTACAAAAATTGTTAGCTACGCATTCTTCTAAGAGCTCATCACTATACAAGAAAAAAATGTGTTAGTTACCTATTTGTGGATATGACAACCCTCCCATTTTTGCACCAGCGTAACACCTGATCCAAAGATACATTTGGACCCTCATCCTCAGTAGCGATAGCTACTACACTGGACAAATTCCGAATCAGCTTGCTAGAATTGTTCTGTAAATTGATACACCAAGCCTGCACGTCACCAAGCCTGTATAAACCCATCAAAATGATGAACTGCAAGTTTCTCGACGTGGGGTGGAAAGACAAACCGACAATGCGGTTGTCATTATCATTCACAGTAGATATCTCGAGGATTATTTCAACTGTCGTTGGCGCCGGCGCAGCGGGGACTCGACAGACGAAAATCGGGCCGGAAGAAAAGAATATAGCGTACACATCGTCAAGACCAGGGCACGCAGAGATGCAGGAGATGGGAGAGAAAAATGGCGCGAATATCAAGTTGGTAGTGGTGGCTTTCGAAAATTTTTGCGATTCGAGATTAAATATTAGAATATTGCCATTGAACAACCCTATAACAATATATATATATTAATCTGTGTAATAGAGAGCTAATCACCTATAACTCCATACCAAAAAATATGTTCTGTCCTCGCAGATCCCAACAAATGGCATTTTCCGATACAATTAGGTCCGAATCTCTGCCTTGATCTGCCTCAAGCGAATCGGCCAACAAACGCTCGTCTGTGTCAGCGTATGACGTTTCTTCTCTCAAACAAGACACAGAATTATTCTTATTTAAGTTCCATATCGATACGGCTATATCGAATCGGTTCGAATATGATATGCATGCGAATGTGTCTACGTACGGTAGAATCAGATCAACAGCGGACGGTAGCGAAAGAGCAGGCGACAGAGGCGCCAATGCTGAATGTGACAAAAAATGGACTTTTGACGGTTCCTGAAAGAGTAAAAGCGCAGATGCAAGAGGGATAAGAGATGGCATCTCGCACAGGAATTGCAGAATCTAAAGAACAGACGAGACTCTGTTGCTGGATTCTCCGATGATATAAAACTCAAAAGAAAGACCTGCAAAACAACAACAGTGCAACCAAAAAGCATTAACGTATATTCAGGCCAGAAAATAAAGCAGCGCTTTCATGGCAAAATTAATTTTCAAAAAATTTAGGGAAAACTTTCCGAACATGTTTGTCTGGCGTAAATGCAGTCGTTCATTTTCGGTGAGACGGCCAACGGTGAGACGGCCAGCTAGCGCGGAACGCACATAGTCTGCTTACCCCTGAGAATGCTAGATAGGCGCCTAAAAGACCAGGTTCCTGGCTAGTGGTCATAAACCCTAACCTTGTAATAATAGCCCAGTTTGTGCGAACCTTTTTTCTCTCGAGACCTCAAAATTTCGCAATCTTCTGTTTTTCTACAGGTTCAATGCGAAAGCTCTCGACCTTTCTCTTTTCAATTGCTGTAGTCCTGCGTATTGAATTTGCGGAGTCTCTCGCAAATAGGATCTGGACTCTATACGCAGCTCTCGTTTAGTAGCAGCCACATCTCGTGGAAGCGCAGCGTCCAATCTAACTGAAACAGGAAACTCAGCGCAATATCTGCAGGCAATATAAACTGATTTCACTACGCTAAAGTGTGTATACGTATACAATAGCGGTGGTAAGCCTAAGCAGTCTTTTCATATTTAGTGTCGCAATTATTCTGCAAGTCCGAAAGTTCTCTATGAAATTAAGGCACAATCAGGAGCAGACGGGTTTGATGAACCGTACCGCAATAGTCTACATTACAAGCATTAACAGTAGAGAAGATGTCAAGTCCAAGCTGGACCGAAGAAGAGGCGGGCGGCAACTAGCCAGATATCATTATGGACCGGCAAAGGTATACACTGATAAAATGATAAAATGGGCCTGCCTCCTCTGATGTGTTGTTGGCTGCCTAACTTACCGTTTTCTTGAAATTGCTCTCTTGACATGGAGAGTAAGGCCTCATTTATGTCTAAAGCTTTGATACGACTACTATATGGCGACATGGTTATTAGATATTTGACCTTCGTAACTTTAAATCGTAGTTTTATTGGGATAATCGATCTCACTATACTCTATTCTACATAAGTCACCAGCAGGTTCTCACATGCTACCCAGCTTTCAATATCCTCCTCTTCGACTATGTTTTACGTCATACCTCGAAGGCGTATGTCCTCTGGCGTGGCCATTAAACAAAACACGTTCTTTCACTGGACCTAGGCTTTTGTGTTCATAAGTAATACAGTACTTGAAATAAGAGATACCAATTGCAAGGAAGTTCACGGCAATCTGATCTCCATATTTGTAGTGCAGCGCCATCTCGAGTAGGTCACATCACAAATGGTGGTCAGGCGCTCATTACATACAAATCATGTTTCCTAAGCCAATTGCCAGGCCACGAGTAGTAATAGAGTCTCAAAAAACTTCAGCTCCTAAAACAATTACTAGCAATGGGCCGGAATGGAGCCTATCGAAGGAAGTCGGGAAAATATCTAGACTAACAGCATAATAGTGTCAGTGAGTTCAGGAAGAACAAACATCTATTGCCAAGTAGTAGCATGTGGAGATAAAGACCATTATATTTGTGGCTTTAACATAGCTCTGCTCAACGATAAACCAGTTCATGTCCTATCCTTTCTTTAAGGCACAATGGGTTGAAAGTAACTCAAGCAGCTGATGAAGCTGGAATATTGTATGTAGCAAAATAGGACTAGAAGATAAAATATGAGAGACGCATATACCCACTTGCAAGAAGTTATAAGTCCGTCAATAATGAATAGCCCTCTTCAAACACGACTTCCGTCTTTTTCATTCATTTATGAACAAGCAGCTGCTTGGATTTAACGAGAAAACATATGGCAGCTTGAGCAGGCAAATTGAACGGCACGATGAGCTTACTACTTTGGAATCAAGTTGAACGGGAAAACCGACGACTCTGCAAGACCGGTAAAAATGCACCTCAGATATTCTTGAGGATACATACGATAGCAGACACATTAATGAAGACCCAAGCCAGCTCGCAGGATAAGATCCAAAAGTCTCCACGATTGACGCTGATTGGCATCCCACCAACGTAGTCCATGTTAAAATGCTAAAGAACAGACTTTGCTTTGGTCTGTAATTGCAACTTTGAAAGCCATTAGCATATTCATAGATATACCTTTAAGTCTACCAAATCAAATATTCATTCTGAAGACATTGGCACTACCTCGATATGTTAACAGTCTATAAAATGTCCACAGATAAGCTCATTGACGTTGTTGATCTAAAATCCTAACAAGAAAGGGAGTAGAGAGTAGGTACTGTATACTCAACATCTCTACTTACAAGAGGAAAGCATGAAGCCAAAGAACGAATCGCTATTCTTATGGTCTTTTCCAAGCACTCAGAGACCGTCTTATCTTCTTTCTATTGACTGAACAGAGCTTTCTGACTCAGAAGCAATAGAAAAGCACCACCATATTCAGACATACTCTTCACTCTCGCTAGCGGTAATCTTAAGACGTGCACCGTCACATATTTGGATTGAGCGAAGAGATATCTTCAGCATTTATAACATTATTGGTTTCGCGAGTATCAGCGATCAGATCTCCCACATGAGTCGATATCTCAAGCCTCCCTACATACAAGCTAGCTTGCAGGTGATAGAAAGATACGATCACAATGGCTTGGAATGAGACCACCATAAAAATAGGATGTCATAATGGCGTATGCAGTAGCGTATCTACCTCTATTAAAGTGATGGGACTTATGAGTCATTCTAATAGCTTAAGACAGACGACGGCAGCCGAAAGAGTGACTAGGAACCTACCAAGTAATCCTAATTGTTCTATCAAAAATCAGTTCTCCGTCCTGGTACAATGCCAGCAGACCGTCATGAAGCATATCAAAGAAAAATATGCATTACCTTAGTTATGCCAACTAATACAGCCTCAGTGATCATTGTAATTGTTTCTCTCCAAAATAGGGCAACAGGAGTATCAACAGCACAGAAATAGAAGCACAGAGGCTTCGCGAATAACACCAAGGCTTTACAAGACGATAGTGAATGAGTTCCAACACTTATAACTTCCGTGCAAATATGTTCTCACATGATCTTCAGCTCAAAATAGTTTAGACATTTAATCTCGGATTTGGTAGTTCCAAGACAATAGAGCAAACGTGATCGTGCCACATAATCAGGAAAACCTCATTCCGCGAGACATCCAAGTTATCTATGTAACAGCATTTCATCAGTTGCGCCTACTCTCGAGGCAGTAGCGTCGATTTATGCGGACTTGCCCACATGGAAGGTAAAGAGGATTAGCGATAATTCATAACAAATGAAGATACAGCTACCGAATCCCCGAAAAAAGACATTTCATTAGCATTTGCTAACGATGCTCTGCATTTTCACTTCCACATTGTCATTATCTCAGTAAAGGCATTAAGGCTGCTACCTTGAAATACCTTCGCTCGTTATAAACGAGAAATCTGAAGTTCAGTGATAATCACATGCTTTCACAATGTTGTGCAATCCAGCAATTGCATACTCAATGTTGTCCGCCAGAAAAAACATCTAGCACCGCCGATTGGCCTATTCGCCGTAATAGTGCATGTATTCTCATTTCCGGGCGAGCATTCCACGGTCAGCTTGTCCAAATTCGCCTGCAGTAAAATTGCTTGGCACAATGGTTCTGCATGGCATTGCTCAACTTCGTTAAGTCACTGTGTTTGCGCTCTAACGGATATATCTCCATAAATCGAAGAGGTCTGCAAGAACTATTCGAGAACCAGTCAAGCTACTGTCTGAGTATCTGCAGCCATTCAAATATCTCTCCAATGCTAAGCCCGCCTGTCACTTATACGCTGCATCAGCTTTGCGTACAACTGCATGGACTATTCGCCAAATTTGTACTTCGGCTGTTCTTTCCAATTTCTCTATTCTGGCTGCAATTGAGGGAGACCTAGCTGCGTTGCTTCATCCTTGATTCTCGCGAGACTCGGATTGAAGTCGAACGAAGAGTGAATGTGCTATATGTTCAAACTTACGCATACACGCCATATCTGTCACTAAAAAACCGTCCTCGTGCATTCTAACCTCCCTTTCCTGCATTTGTCGCTGGCTTGAGGCTGCTTCGGCATTCTTCAGCGCATTTTCACTCACTTCGCTGGCAAGTCTGGTAATTGCAACTGATAAGCTCAATTAGCCTGTAGCCACTGTAAATACAACTAAAAATTACTCCGAAGAGTTGGCTATAGACTACGTCCGATGTGTGGCCATAAATGTCACCCCCGTCTCGCTTTGTTTACCTATCCACAAAATAGGCGCGCAGCGCCAAAACGCAATCTAAAAAAGGCACCCTACCTTTGCGCGGTTTGGCGTGAGCTAAGGCACACGAAGAAACCCACCAAAGTTTACTGGTTTTGCAAGTTTCTCCCCTCCCTTAATACCTCTTGAGCATTTTAGCACGCATTTCCATCCTTTTTTCTTCCCTTCTACTCTCCCATTCCAATTCCGTGTGTGCGAATTCGGTTACTTTTCAATTTTTCGCGGATAGATTCACGACATTCTTTTGGAATTAATCTTGTGATTCATTCGTGTGTTCTCCATTCATTTATCATTCTAGGTTTTGGCGTTGTTTGCCTATAAAGCGAATCCAGCATCTGTTCTCTACTTGCTTTTTGGGTTGCAGCCGTTTATAAGATTTTGGAATCGTTTGTTTATCGCCGAACAGAAAATTTTGCATATCTTGGATTGCCGCTTTTCGAAACATAAACGCATAAGAAACCGAATCATCTAGCTATTGCATGCTCTAGTGGTAGGTACTTTTGTGTTGGTTTTTGTTTTGATATCTGGCTTTGCTGGCTGCCAGTCATGCAATTTTGCGAGTTTTGCATGTCACTTTGCGAGGCCAGATTTTGACACATCAAGCACATGCAAGCAAAACTAGATGTTATAATAGTCTGTTTCGCTTGTTTGTTTTCGTGTTTATTGTCTAAACTATTGCGGTGATTCAAATTGCTAACAAATCAAGCTCATGCAGTGATTTTCTTGGGTTCTCATCTACTTATTACCGTCGTTACAAGATAAACGTCCTACTTGGCATTTGCGATAGAGTAAGTCCTCGATGAATGCATGCATTTGTATATATAATGTCTGTCTTGACTTCAAACGCGCCGATATTGATCTTATGCTTTAGCTTTTTCCTGATCTCTTGCTCGATTAGACATATACAATGTCCAACATCTACTATTCATTTCAAAAGTCCGCCGACACTGGTGCTGGCGCTTCGGGTGCAGGCCCTTCTCTGCAGGGATTCCCCGGCGTGACTCCAGACTTTTTCCAGCAATCACAGCCACAAGCTCAGGGCCAGTTCCATACTTCTAAATACCAGTCTAATTCCTTTCAGCAACAAGGCTACGGCAATCAAAGCTCGCGCCAGGCGATCCGTCGCGCTCAATCTAGGCATTTCGAGACTTTCAACAGCAACAGCGGTAATAACAAAAACCTGCCTCCCTTGTCCAACTCCGGGCTGGTAAGCCAGAACATGCCATATGATTACTACGATTCGGCGGCTCCTGATCAGCGGTTTGATTCGCAGCGCTACGATGCCGGCCAACGTGGCAGCTACATCCTAGGAAGCGACAGCACATGGATGAACTTTTCTGGCGCATCGTCAATTAGAATTCCAAATAATGGCGCCAATGCATCTGGCAATACTAGCCGAAACGTCCTAGCCCCGCAATGGGTAGACCCTACTCCACCATTATCGGCTGGCGATTTTCCAAGCGCATCCGCACTGCCTCCCTTCGCCCAACAGCAATCGCTAGGCTCTATGAGGCAGCCAAACTCTGCATTGCCCCCATCAGCATATTCTCCTCCCGGCAGCCTTTCGCCTCCAAAGAGTGATACTGTGATAAGCAGTGATCCTAGTATTTCAGCAGCAGACGAAGAACTGATCCCAACAGCAATTGTCATTAAGAACATACCCTTCTCCATCAAAAAGGAGCAGCTACTGGATATCATGATGGGAATGGGACTGGCTATGCCCTATGCGTTTAACTATCATTTTGACGCGGGTATATTTCGTGGACTAGCCTTCGCTAATTTCGCAAATCCAGAAGAAACTGGCATGGTCATTAGTGCGTTGAACGGTCATGAGATCGCTGGTCGAAAGCTGAGAGTCGAGTACAAGAAGATGCTTCCGTTGGCAGAACGTGAACGCATTGAAAGAGAAAAACGAAGCAGACGCGGCCAGCTCGAAGAACAGCATCGTACAAATCATCTGATGCATATGCCTTCTTCCGGCAACTTGCTAAGTCAAAACACTGCTTCGATGGTTAATATGGTTATGCCCACTCCAATGTCGATGTTTCCTCCGAACGTCCCGTCTCAACAACAGGGCAAGTTTAAGTTACCTCTTGAGGTCAACCTGAATGATCCTGAAACTCTCAATTTCTATTCAGAGATTCTGCTGTTTAGAGATGATCGATCGCGCGACGAACTGGTCTATCCTGGCTTGATATCTGGTTCTCAGCGTCGCGTCATTCACATCTTGGCTCAAAACATGGGCTTGATACTCTTTGTTCGAAATGAAGGAGAAGAGCGGGAAACTGTTATCGCTCGGCCTAACTCGTCCAACTATTCTCAGACCAATCTGCCTGCACCTTCACTAGTGCATTCGTCGTCGACTGCGTCAGCTCTTTTGGACATGCCATCCACACTTGGTCACAACTCAGCTCAGCAGCCCTCGAAAAATCTTAGAGGGACAAAGTCGTTTGCAGACATTCGATCGACGGCACGTCTAAGTGCCTTCCATTCACTTCAGCATCAGCATCAGCATCAACATCAGCAGTCACCTTACATGAATTATCCTGCCTTGCCTGTCGGTGCATCTAGTTTGATACAGTCGTTCAGCAATGTCAACTTATCTAGTGGTGGTTCTGCAGTAAGTCATTCCGGTACAAGCTCTAGCAGCAGCACCGGTACGATATCGCCGTCTTTTTCATTACAACATCAGCAGCCTTTGCGCCAACCACGGGGACCTGATGCTAGCGATCGAGGATTCATGATCGACCATGTACGTACATTAAACTCTCGCAGTACACGCAGTGAGCAGAATTTAAATCAGCACGGCGTGGAGATTATAGTTGAGTAGAATGAATAGTAATATTTTACTTCATTTATCAGTGAATCGTCTAGAACAGAGTTCGCCGATGGTAAAGAGGTTTTTCGGATATAAAACTAAGTATTGTATATAATCATGGGTTTTGTTTGTCTTTTGTTGTGTGCTCCAGGGATTGATTCTGCTTTCTCTTTCCCTTTTTGATTTTTTAACTGTTCCTATGCTATTGTTCGTGATTGTATGGATTGGTATAATGACAGCGACGCAACAAGGTACCGTTATGATTGTTTCATCTTTGTTAGGCCTGATGAATATTTATACGTTTGCTGAATTGATGGCTACAGTATGTGCAGTTTAAAAAGTTTACGTGACCGCATCTGCTTGTCGATTTGGGACTTTTTGTTATATGTCAATTCGTTGACTGTACTTCGACGTCGCTACTCTATGGATAGTTTGATCTTCATAGTCTTGCTTTGTGTTTCTTTGGTTCGCCGCTACTTGTTGGCTCGATGCCTCAAAATCTTGCTTTATATTGGAATTGGTAGTTCAGATTGTAATGATGGTTTTGATGAAGTTGATGAACACAGTAATGAATGGAATAATATCTGGAATTGAGTTTACCTCGCATGTTTGTTTAGAGCTATGTTTCCATATGTAATTTGAGGAGACAAAAAAGAGATGATGAATGAAATGACGAATGGTGTAATATAACATGCATGTAACGATTCTGAGCATGAATACAAGAAACTACTTTTACATATATACGCATATTCATGTATTTCTAGGGCTGCATAAAAGCATGTTATGTTCATTCCTTTTATTTAAGGTCATATATTCCAATCCCATTTGCTTTTAAAGAACACTTCATTACGATCCACTTGATTTAGCTGTTCACTGTTTAGAGTAGGTATCAGACATTGATGAAAATGAATATTATGATTTAACGATTTATTCAATTATTTATTAAAGGATTTTTCGTTCAAAAAAACTAAAACAAAAAAGCGAATGTAAGCTTCCTTAATGATCTTCAGTCATGAGTACAACTTGACCTAAGCAAATATTCAACAGATAAACCCGTAAGATAGTTGGCAGAAATCTTGAACAGCAAGGAAAACGGAGAAGGATTTTGAATTTTGATCGCTAGGTGTTTGATTGATAAAGGATAATGAGATCGTTCGAAAAACATTCATAAAGCTGAGTCCGAAATGCGTACTCAGAAAATGTCGTCTGAAATCGAGAAATCACTTTGAAGGAAAATGAATTTTACAAATTGGCAAAAGGCGAGTCGATTATTACTATACAGCCATTTCGGCCTTTGGCTGAAACTGTTGTTGCTGGCTATGGTGATGACTGTTATATGGTTTGTGTCCGCTCGCTCCTCCTCGTGCATTTGTCGTATTCTGCTGACCCTGTTCACCACTGGCTCTTGGTTTGTTGTTTCGATACTGCCCTCCACGACCACCACCTCGACGAAACTCACCATTTGAGCTACTGTTTCTCTCTTTAGTTCCGTTTGAGCCGCCACGTCCTCCTCGATGTCGCTGTCGACCTGCTTCACGCTTAATGTTATTGGCTTGTTCAGAAACAGATTCTCGGATTGGCACAGCAGCAGTGACAGCAGTCTCGGTAAACACTACTGCGGAGGAGATGGGTGCAGCCTCTTGTTCGCCTTTCGCAACCGTAGGCTCCTGCAGGCTTTCGATAATTGGCTCAGGGTTAGTTGAGGCCGGTGGCACCCCGGAAACTGGCAACGAAACTCCATCTACATCAATAATAAATCCGTATTAATCTCACTGAATTTCTCCATTCCAATTTAAATCAGATATGTATACCTAGCTCGCTGTCGTTCAGAAATTTGATACCACCGGACGGGATCTTGACCACTTCGCTGATCTGCTCCTCTTTATCCTCCTTGGCTTCCTCGCTTTGTTTTTGATTGAAATTATCATCGTATTCAGTAATTTCAACTGCTTCAACTTCGTCCGTAGGCTCAAAGTACATATTGTCGAGGCATGACGAAAGTTCTTTGATCTTTGCATAAGAAATAGCGCCTTCTTCGGACTCCTCAACTGATTCCAAACTTCCTGAGGCTAGTTTTTTCACAGCTTCCACTGCGACCTCATCGCCAATATAAACCGTGCCCAGCAAAGTTTCAAATGCAGCATTTTCCAGTGCTTCAATACCCTCCGTCGAGCTATTGTTCTGTCGCCTCCAGCTGGCAGCGTACAAGAATTTGACAAGCGTTCGAACATGTTCAAGTCCCCTCTGAAACCCTTCCTCTCTCGCTGTCTTAATCTTGCTCTTGGTCTCAATATACTGCTGCTTCTTGAGTTCTGAATCAAAAGTCTTAAATGATTTCGCCAACTCCTCAAACTCTTTGAGCGGGTAAGTCACTTGGTCCTTAGAGTTCAGAGCAGAGATCTGATCGGCATTCAGCTTCTCTGCATCAGGAGTTGCGGCCTGCTGTTCGTACTTGTCTAAGCGTTGCTAAATAATGTATTGATCAGTTTCCATCAAATTGGTAAAATAGCTCCCACAGCATGACTTCAATTGTAACAAGCTTACCTTTCTCTTCTGCAAATTTCGCACACGCCTAAATAATAGTACGTTAGCTTCAAATCACCAACTGTGTCTGGCAAAAAAAGGATAAACACTGCGAGTTGTCATAGAAAGTCACAGAACAAACATACTTCTGTACTAGATCGATGTACGGATTCTTATCGGCTGATTCTTGAGTAGACTCTGTTAAGCCTGTTTCACTCGAGTTGGTGTTATCCACGATCTTGGACTCACCAATCGTCGAATTGTGGCCATGTTTCTTCCGACTGCGTGTCTTCTTGCCAGCGGACGGATCAATTGGTGGTAACGACGACATTTGGAATTGTAGATCCAAATTTCTCAAAACAATAAATATCAGAAGATATATAATCCAAATAGTAGATTCAACTAAAGTGGCAAACCGTGAACTGATTTTATTCTGCAAGAAATGCAAATGTAGTGGTTGGTGGAAAGTGGGAGAGAATTAAGACTTTTGACAGCTGATAAAAGCAAAAAAAAAAATGTCGTGAGGACAGATTGTGTGGCTCAACCCTCAAAAAAAGTGTTGTCATGCGCGACTAGAGATATATTTTGCGCGTTACTTATTTAAATGTTCATAGTACCTTGGACAAGAAGGATCTAGTTTAACAAGCGCGCGAAATGAATTTCCTCATAGTCTATTGAGTGAGTCTTTGTACATTTGATAGAATACAACTTTGAGTAGTTGAGACAAGCAATGGAACCGTATACAGGAAATACATCCCTGTATAGATTCTTAAGGCTCTATCGACAGCCTGTTATTCTGGATCGAAACTTAAACTATATATTCGACGATGTTACTAGAGCCTATTCTCGAACAGCATCGACATCAGTTCTTTCAAATGTGGTGTCATCTTATAAATACACGTTGGGTGGAACTCCGATTGGAAATGGCTCAGTCGTCTTGCCTCCAGGCGACACAAGAAAAAGAAAACGAAGAAGAAAGCGCGTCAAAATTGATGACGTTTGTCAAAAATTGGCTGCAGCTGCAGGTATCGATCTGACGTCTACAGGAGATAGTGGCCTCGAAGGTGGACTGTTCACTTCACCGTCTCTTGCCGTGTCGACTTCTTTAGTTCAGCCAATACTGAAAGTAGAGTTGAAAGGACTAGTAAAGCTACAAAGGAATTTGAGATGTAGGTTTTTTATTGAATTTGTTACTTGCTCATTGACTGAAATATTGCTCTTAGCTCATCTAGATGGAGGCAGTCCCAGAAATATGAAGCCAGTTCATTGTAGGTGCGAAATGCATATCTACGAGCTGCCAACGTCATCTCGACGACATAAGGCTCCTATTCTGTTGTATAAGTCTAGTGGCTTTTGTAAGTTCATCCCGAGTACAACTACGGGTATGTCATTACAGTCCTTTTCTTCTCATGAGAATCGGTCGCCTTCCTCGCCAGGCTCGAGTAGTGGTGGCTACTCTTCGCAGGCTACTGTTATCATGGATGAGCCGTTTTACGCAAAATTAAGCGATTTTACTCAAGGCAGCGAATTCAATAGCTCCGCTGAGCTTCATAATACAGTAGAAAACACATCTTATCACGTGGTTGTGATCATCCGCAGACTTCACGCAAGTTCAAATCCTCCGACATGGCCTTTTCGAATCGAGCCGAATCCCAATACAATTAACAAGGTAGCGAATAGCGGCAAAAGCAGTCCCAATGGTCACAACGGCAACAACTCTGTCATAGATAGCGTTGAAGCATCTACGTCTTTAGCGCATCGCAAGGGCATGCGACACTCGTCGCGACGTAAGACTCCAACGCTGAAAAGCAGTCCTTCGAGATCAAACCCCAGTCGTTCGGCCCGAATCAGTTCTCCCGGGACCAGTAAGAGCTCTGCAGCTGTAGAAGCTTCAGAGCTACGTGCGCACATCGACTTTTCGTTATCCAATTGTCCTCCACCAGGACTGATTGCGCCGATGTCGTTGTATAGTCATGGTTTTAAACATGATTCGGAAATGATAACTGTTGGGCTCGAGATTGACATGGGGTGGGCAATACCTCAGCTCGAGAAGGATATGTTCAAAGGTGCCACCAATGACAGCTCTGTGAGTCGTCAAGAGGGAATAGCTGTTGTGGCTGAAGATACGACAATAGTTGAAGCACAAGATTTGGACTTGGCCGAGCGAACTTTGAATATATCCAGGGTGATTAGCCTACGTGGGCAGTCGTCTGGCTTTCAAAAGACTGCAGACGATTTTCCGATGATTGTGAAGCATGAGCCGATAAAAATCGAAGCGCGATATCATTTTGCACTTGAAAATACCGTCAAGACCTTTCTGTTGGTAGGGTTCGGTTGTCCATGGTGTGATAATAGAAATTATGCTAGTTTTGATAGGCTTCATTTTCATTTTCTGACTTGTCACGAGCTATTCAATTTTCGAACAGAGGCACGTATTAATTGTATTTGGACCAGATGCAAAGTACTAACATTCCATTAGCTCCGAACTAGAAGCCTATTGGATGTTTACGTCAGTCTTGCTGGTGAAAACATGTATGAGAGAGCGGGTATTGATTTACCAGATTTGAAATGCATAGAGTGGTGCAGGCCAAAGCACATCAAGTTCAATCTGCAGAGTTTCTTGCGAGGCGACGTTTCGTGGCTTCGAGACGGTACTCTACTGCTGTCGCGTCTTGTCAGTGGTCGAGACGTTGAACCTCAGCTTATTTCGATGATGTCTCGCTTCGCACCACAAGCTCAAGGCTCGGGGTTGCGAAAGCGCATGCACAATGCTCGTGATGGCGACGAGGAACTGATGGAAAGTAATAACATACATCTTTATATGCTTCCAAATCGACAATACGACAATCCCGAGAATGTACCTTTGCTGCCTCCTAAGGTCAAGCGAAGAACAGTTATTCCGGAAACTACAACAGATTTGTACAGGACGAAATCCAAGCGACGCATTTATCCTGGAGAAGAGTTGTCAGAGTCTGAGGACGAGGTTGATGACATTTGGCTTTTGGCAAAACACGAAGAGGTACTTGCTCACTAGATTAAAAGCACTGTAGCGTTTTATTAACTATTTCAGACGATTGATGATTTTGAGGATGTCAGTCCCAACGAGAAGATATTTATCAAGATGTGGGACGCACATATATTTGAGGAAAGGTACGGGTTGTTACGCAACTGTTACAAATTGATGTTAACGATTATAGACCAAGCTCATATCGTCAAGTGTCGGACTCATTATTCAGGTTCTGCCGAAAGCACAAGGAGCAGTTGAGTCAAAAAATACTGGCAGTTGAGTTTTGGAAGCACGGCCTGAATCTCATCGACTGTGGAATAATTGAGCCGATATGTTTCTATACGTGTATGAAATATATTAAGAGCCCGGCCGTCTCCAACGCTGAATGACAGAAAGGCTGACCGGGGAAATATATGTCGGCTCAAGCCAACTCGATTAGGACTAGCTATGAAATAACCGAGCTATATTTTGATTTATCCATATCGTATGACGGTTTAGATTACCTGCTCATGGACTATCTATCTAGGAATTTTCGGTCTTTCGTATTGTTATCCTGCAAATGTCTTTGTAACTGTACTAAGTGTAAGCTAAATATTCGTTCTGTTAG
Organism: Babjevia anomala; assembly: GCA_030580435.1. Taxonomy (NCBI): domain Eukaryota; kingdom Fungi; phylum Ascomycota; class Lipomycetes; order Lipomycetales; family Lipomycetaceae; genus Babjevia; species Babjevia anomala. The sequence continues at coordinate 90,087 of JAKTSW010000032.1, read as the reverse complement.
AATGCTTAGAATCTCAAGCAAGAGTCAAGAATCGACGCGTTACCGAGTCACATTTCCGATAATTTAAACAACAGGGGTTGAGAAGAGAGTAAAAATTTCCCAATTAGTTCTTCCGTGTTTAGTCTCTATGATCTACAGCGAATGAGATCGTCTCGGAAGAAATTCCTCGATCAGCATTCAATTTACAATAACGGGCGAATTAACGGAAAATTCCAGGTAGATATCGATACATGACGGATTTGGCATTCCATGCCCGTCCAAATCAACTGAGGAGACAAGACAACGGACGAAGTCAATTCTTCCGATTCCAAATTTGGCGACGAATTTGGCAATATTAGACGACTTGGGGGGGGTTTAAAAGCGGTGGTTACCCGGTCCAGAGATCTCTTGTTGTGCGTCGCCGTAGATTTGCATGGAAAGTTCTCACATAGTGTGGAAAATTCTCGGATTAGGGTTTTTGTAGTGGCATGTTTAGGGTAGCGTGAACCTCATGAATAGAACAATTCAGAACATCATGGAATCGACAAGAATACTGCGTCGCAGATAAATAAATAAAACTTGATCTGACCTTGAGTTTCTTCTCTTTTTTATAATACCAGAGAATTATTACAATTCATATTCGCAAAGGCTTGATTGACCTAATAGTAACATATTTGCATTCTCTTTTCATTTACATAATAATCAATCAACATGAGTAAAGCTGTTGGGTATGTATTCGATGATCTTGAGATAATTTAACACGACAAAGAATTTTCATGCTAATATACAATTAGAATTGATCTTGGAACTACATATTCTTGTGTCGCTCATTTCTCGAACGACCGAGTTGAGATCATCGCAAATGATCAGGGTAATCGTACCACTCCTTCGTTTGTCGCTTTCACCGACAGTGAGCGATTGATCGGTGATGCTGCTAAGAACCAGGCTGCTATGAATCCTGAGAACACAGTTTTTGACGCCAAGCGTTTGATCGGACGCAAGTTTAGCGATCCCGAAGTCCAGGGAGATATGAAACATTTCCCTTTTAAGGTTATTGACAAGGGCGGTAAGCCTATGATCCAGGTGGAGTTCAAGGCTGAAGTTAAGGTTTTCAGTCCCGAGGAAATCTCGTCTATGGTCTTGGTTAAGATGAGAGAAACTGCTGAAGGTTTCTTGGGTGGTAACGTTACCAATGCTGTGATTACCGTTCCTGCGTACTTCAATGACTCTCAGAGACAGGCCACCAAGGACGCTGGTTTGATTGCTGGTTTGAACGTTCTACGCATAATCAACGAGCCCACTGCTGCTGCTATTGCCTATGGTCTTGATAAGAAAACTGAGGGTGAAAAGAATGTCTTGATCTTCGATCTTGGTGGTGGTACTTTCGATGTATCTCTCTTGTCTATTGAAGAAGGTATATTTGAGGTGAAGGCTACTGCTGGTGACACTCACTTGGGAGGTGAGGATTTTGATAATAGATTGGTTAACCACTTCGTCCAAGAGTTCAAGCGAAAGCATAAGAAGGATCTTTCTGGAAATCAGAGAGCTTTGAGAAGATTAAGAACCGGCTGTGAGCGTGCTAAGCGAACTCTGTCTTCATCTACTCAGACTTCTATCGAGATCGACTCGCTCTTTGAGGGAATTGATTTCTACACCTCCATTACTCGGGCTCGATTCGAGGAGCTGTGCCAGGACTTGTTCCGAAGCACTGTTGACCCTGTCGAGAAGGTTCTCCGTGACGCTAAACTCGACAAGTCGTCCGTTGATGAAATTGTCTTGGTCGGAGGATCCACTCGTATCCCTAAGATCCAGAAGTTGGTTTCTGATTTCTTCAACGGTAAGGAGCCTAACAAATCGATTAACCCCGATGAGGCTGTGGCCTATGGTGCTGCGGTTCAGGCTGCTATTCTTTCTGGAGATACTTCTTCCAAGACTCAAGATCTGTTATTGCTCGATGTTGCTCCTTTGTCCATGGGTATCGAGACTGCTGGTGGTGTCATGACGAAGCTGATCCCCAGAAACACTACTATTCCTACTAAGAAGTCTGAAGTCTTCTCTACCTACTCTGACAACCAGCCGGGTGTCTTGATCCAGGTTTTTGAGGGAGAACGTGCTCGAACTAAGGACAATAACTTGCTCGGAAAGTTCGAGCTCACTGGAATCCCACCTGCTCCAAGAGGTGTTCCTCAGATCGAGGTTACTTTCGACATTGACGCTAACGGAATCTTGAATGTCTCTGCCCTTGAGAAAGGTACTGGAAAGGTTAACAAGATCACCATCACTAACGACAAGGGACGTCTCTCCAAGGAGGAGATCGAGCGTATGGTTTCCGAAGCTGAGAAGTACAAGGATGATGATGAGAAGGAGGCTAGCCGTATCGCTGCCAAGAACGGTGTTGAGTCATATGCTTATTCCTTGAAGAATACCCTTTCTGAAGAGAAAGTTCAGCAGAAGCTTGACGCTGAAGACAAGGAGAAGCTCACCAAGGCTATTGACGAGACCATTGAATGGCTCGATGCTAACCAGACTGGTACTACTGAGGAGTTCAGTGACAAGCAGAAGGAGTTGGAGGGTGTTGCTAACCCTATCATGATGAAATTCTACAGTGCTGAGGGTGGTGCACCTGGTGGATTCCCTGGTGCTGGTGCTGGTGGCTTCCCTGGCGCTGGTGGAGCTCCTGGTGGATTCCCTGGTGCTGGTGGTGACGGTCCTACCGTTGAGGAGGTTGACTAAACAATTTCACCGAAATATTTCTCTGGCTCGATTACGTTTTAGATTAGAAAATTGAGGTGATAAAACCCACTTGCTTGCGGAAGTGGGTATAATCAGAAGTCAGAAATGATTTTCTACACATGTTTTCACGGTTATAATATGATAATGCTTTTGTCTTTTATGTGTAGACGGAAAATCGGGATTGTTTTGTCGTTTTTGTACTAGTAATTTTGTGTGAAATAAAAGAATTAAAATAATATGCAGTTTCACTTGATCTTAACCATTGAAAAATTTTGTGACGTTGATATTATAGACCTAAAAGATGCTCCAATTGAATTTTAGTCTTAAGGACATCTGATCATAGATATTATTGGCCGTAGAGGGTCCTATATCATGAAGTCATGCGTACATTGAGAGTCGCGATAGTCAAAAGAGGAGTTCAGTTACGAATGCACACAACGTTGCGACATAAACGGCGTATATGCAAGGTACAATTTCTAGGGCGTTCATTATGTTGTTACCCTGCCTTATTATATGGTTGCTACGCTGGCCGGAGTGCGAGACAGCCAAACTCCATATTTCAGAGTGTCTACGCACTTTCACTTTGCACAGATAATTTCGCCTAGCTTGTTGCCTCTTTCCGTCTTATTCATCCATCCATCTACCCAACGATTACGTTGCTTGTTCAGAATCGCAGTGAAGGAGGGGCCTTTATTTATTAAATACACATTCTGAGACGTATTTGTCCGGTCAAGCTCCAAAACAACGTTCAGATTTTTGTTGGCACAAGCGATCGAAATAGAGAACTTTAGGAGAAAGTGAAAGACTTCAAAGATATAATAATGAACCCTGAGTAGTATGTTTTAATTTTTGTTCTTTTGGTGTTGTTCGGGTTTTGTTTTCTGTTTTATTGTCTGAGTTTCGGTTCGCAAATTTGAGTAGATTTTCATTTGATGTACTATGATTTTATTTGTATGGGGTACAGTGGCGGTTTTTGAACAGCATATTAACATTTTTTAGAGCTTTTAATATTTCTGTCATGATACTGGTGGTTGAAGGGTCTAATTTATAGATACGATTATCTTTTCAAGCTCCTCCTGATCGGAGACTCGGGTGTTGGCAAGTCCTGTCTGCTGCTTCGATTTGCGGACGACACATACACGGAGTCCTACATTTCCACCATCGGCGTTGATTTTGTAAGTGGATCTGCTAATAACATGTAATTGGAACTGGGTTGGTATCTTGCTGACTCGGAAATTTCAGAAAATTCGTACTATCGAGCTAGAAGGAAAGACGGTCAAACTACAGATTGTATGATTTTCCTTGTTTCAACATTTGTATTTGTTTACCGCAAGTCTAATGGTCAAAATAGTGGGATACCGCAGGACAAGAGCGTTTTCGAACTATAACATCGTCGTACTACCGGGGTGCTCACGGAATCATTGTCGTCTATGACGTGACTGATCAGGGTTCGTACTTTTACACTTTCAAGATTAGGCGGTGTAGTGCTAACAAAGCTACAGAGAGCTTCAGCAATGTCAAGCAGTGGATGCAGGAGATTGACCGTTACGCAACCGAGGGAGTCAACAAGCTGTTGGTTGGTAACAAGTCAGACATGGCAGACAAGAAAGTTGTCGAATACACTGTTGCCAAGGAGTTTGCGGATGGATTGGGTATTCCGTTCTTGGAGACATCGGCCAAGAGTGCCACCAACGTTGAGCAAGCCTTCTTGACCATGGCTAGACAGATCAAGGAACGAATGGGCAGCTCACCAGTTGGTCCTGGAAAGGGTCGCATTAACATCGGAGAAGGAGATAAGATCAGCTCCGGTGCCGCTAACGGATGCTGCTAGATAGGACAGAGACTGAGTTTCTCGTTCGGACGAATGAAGGATTGTTGAGATATTTAGTTCTGTATTTTTTTATTAATTTTTTATAGTCTGTTGGTTTTTCCAATACGCAATGTTTGATTGTTCGATTGTCTGGGTAATAATAGTATATTGCTGTTTTGTTGTCATATTGTAGCCTACATACATATAATTATTACTAGTACTACTACAAATATTATCCACTACTATTACCTATTGCTTCATCCATGGTTTCCCGAATCTAAAGGTGCAGCTACAGTTACAAACACAGTCCTAGCTAGTCGTTGCAAGCACAACTTCTCTTAAAACTGTAACGGCAATTTCAGTGACTGTCTGCCTGCGATCAGTCGCTTCGTTGTGTCAAACAACTGTTCCTTGAAGAAGAACAGGAAAGCCGAGGTCAACACGCTCTGGACGAGTTTTGCTTCCAAACCACCGTATAAAGATAAGAAGCCCTCCTTAGCGGTGATCGCGCGGAATTCACCAAATAATCCTCTTGCTCGGCCGAAGACCTGCTCGCGGGCCTTAATAGTTATATAGGGATACGTAGTGGTGGTGGCAATTAGCTTTCCAATTGCACCCAGTACGAACGCATCGGACGGACGCATCTTGCGTCGACGGAGGAGAATGTTCTTCAACTGCTCAAACACCGTATATTGCAGTATCGGGTTGATCACGAGTACCAGCGCCGGTGACAGTCCTGCAAATAAAGCTTTTGGATCATTTTCAAGAATTTCCTTCAGTATAGCTAATGCTGACTTTGACTGCCTTCTTTTAGTTGATGTCGATGTCGTTGTAGGCGGCGTTGGTATTGAAGGTCCTGCTTCACCGCTTTCCTGTTCCGAACTTGCACTGGTGCTGCTACTGCTGCTGACACTCACACCGGAAAGAGATTGCTGCCGTGTATTGATCACCCAGATCGGGTTCGTGGCCACGACAGTGGCAACTCCTGCAAGCGCCCCAGCGAGCATACTCTCCCATACCTTCATCTCGCGACGAAACGCGGCGGAGTCTGTCTTCCGTCTGCTGCGTCTGTCAATAATTGCCTTGACGCCCTCATAACAGTAGTAATAGATGAAGTTTGTGATCGCAACACCGCCTGCGGCAGACTCGACGCCAGTATACAGCGACGAGATGCCCTCGCGAGAGAGCAACTGGTAGATCGTCCGTGAAAGTGGCAGATGTGACTTGTTAGACTCAAGCTGAGCGCGGGTCGACAAATTCAAGAACGGGTGAGTGAGCACGGCAGATAGCAAACCAGCCACAGATCCGGTAAGTGCGTGTGTGAGTGTATCTGACATTTTTCTGATAGTTCTTGTTCAATATTGTGGAGGTTGTTGGTTTCTTCTGCCAATTTAATCAAAAATGAATAAACTGTGTGGGGGGATCACTTCTGTGACAACGGCGATGATGGGACCGAGGTCGAAACCGACGACGCTTTTGGGTCCGCGTCGTCACCATTAATTAGTCGAGCCAACAACAACCGCGATCTCAGTCACGATAGAGCCTAAGGGATCATATAGAAGTTCACTCAGAGCATGAGAAAGGTATTTTTCTCTTGATAGTCGACCGAATAGACGTTTGCTTTAGAGAGATTTGACTAGGCTAGCTTCCAAACTGGGTTGGCAAAAAGAACAGCAGTTTTATAGCTACCAAAGAAATTCCCTGGCAAGATAGAGCTCACGCAATGTCTGACTATTCTGCGTTCGAAAACTATGATTTCGCAGGGGATGATGAGTATATGGTGAGCTGGGTTGAATACAAGGACGACGGAAGACGGTTGCTAACGTTGATATAGAAAGGAGTGGCCCTGATCTCCCAAGAGTCGAACACCTCGCTGGATGAAAACACTTTAATTCGCGCGAAAATTTATTTCTACGGCAGACGCACCGGGCATCTGGTGTCTGAGATGGGATATCTCGAGTACAGACGCCAGCAACAAGAGCTCCAGGCAGAACACAGCGACATCGGGTCGGCTATCTCTGCAAGAGCAGAGTCTGAACCGATAAACGCGGAAACAATGGCACATGTGGAAGAAGAGAGCACGCCATATCCTTCGTCGTTTGCACGAATTGTTGAGCTGATCACGACTGGTCAAGAGGTTCCAGGTAAGAACATGGCCTAATCAAAGAATCATATCGGTTCAGAACGCTGACAGACCAGGTATTGTGGAGATTCCAAATATTGTACTCGGAGAAACAGCAAGCATCGAGTCGACAAAGACGCCTCGGAAGAAGCCTTGGGAGAAGCAAGACGCGCTAGGGCTGGACTGGCAGGCTGGCGGTGATCTTGGGGGAGCGCTTTAATACTGCCCGAAGCAAGTCATATACGATTTTACATAATATAGAATCTAATGCACGTATCTGAAGACGTAATGAGCTTTTAAACATTATGAAATGTGTGCATAATTGTCTGTTGGCCTGACAGGAGACGATCGGCCGTTGGCGTAGAACTCCCAACTTCTCACTTCACCGCATTTGTTCCCACGATAGTTGAATCCTAGAGTCCAACCAACTGAGCACGAGATGATTCGCCGACTAACGCGCTCTGTTAAGTCGCTGTCGTACATATGTGATCCGAAAACTATATTGCTGGCAGACTCCTCTGCTTTTTTTATTGGCAGTCGACAAGCTTCTCACCACAATAGATACTTTCAGACCTCGCTGCTGCGATGCAACGAATACAATAACAATAATACGCATTTGCCGACTACGATCTCGACGCTGCTAGATACATTACTACCGCAAATCCCGCACAGTCCGTCTCCGCCACTGCACCTTCTATCGCCACACGTGCAGCTAAAGCTATTCCCAAAGACGCACCCACGTTTTCCAGCAATTAAGGGTCGAGCGGCTTACGTTGCGACGTGGCGGATCGCGCAGATGGTCTTGCCTTTCTTGGTACTCGGCCCCGTGGAGGGGGCTGCAGTAGTGCAGACAGGTGATTCGAGCAAGAAGGACAAGAAGAAGACGAAGGGCAATCGAGCGGAGAGCAGTAAGGGTGACCAGGATCATTCAAACGAGGAAAGCCGCGTCGAGATCAACGATAGAGATGTAGCTTCCAAGAGTGATAGTGGAGTGGCATTCATAATTGACAATTTACGGATTATTAACGAGGACGGGGCCGGGCCGATAGAGGCGCTTGAGTCGCGAGATAGCGAGCGCACGAAGCTGTACGTTCGCTGGCGTACACTGTTCACTCCACCACGAGGAGGGGGCACCACAGTGAGGCAAGTCGAGGACCAGACAGTCACTCTCTCTGGACTGTTTACATTTGAGTTTGATGAACTGGGTCGGATCTTGGTTCACTCGATCGATGAGATTGAGGAGGTTACGAGCGGGAAGGCTGCGACTTCAAAGAATGAGCACAGTGAGAGCGAGGAACGCGAGCAACTGGGCAGCCTAGTGATGACGAAGCATCGCCGTCAAACATAGGGGTGAGCTAAATTGGAGCAAGATGAAAAGAAGTGATATGTTCTCAATAAATTAACTATTTACGACTGTATCTAGCTTACAGCTTCTATCCTCAACATAACTATGTACATTTCTCGTGATCGTCCATATGAATTGACGAATTAACAAATACACACTCTATTCACAGTCCCTCACAGGCCTGGTAATTTATGTTCCGTCTGGGTTCGCCTATCGTGACTATTATGTTTATGTGCGAACACTTTTGTGTGGCTTGCATATGCTAACATTCGCATGCACTCGTCATTCTACCTATGACTCTCAACCTATATTCCCTGTTTAATGCTTTCCTTTGCAAGTTCGCTCTGTGCTTCATCCTTTGAGGAGGACCCTTCCTTTAAGGTCTCCTTATCTGTAGTAATGTCATCGCCTGATGGTTTTTTTCGATTCTGCATCTCGTCTAGAATTTCCTTTTGTGGCGCCAAAGAGGATGCAGCTGTGTTCGCATTGGCCAAGCTGGATGTGACGACTCCAGAGCCTGGTCGATTGTATGGTCCTCGGCTTGTACCACTGGCAGCCGGAGACTTGTTGTTTGACTCAGGCTCTTGCTGACTCCCCTTATTCTGTTGGTTGCTTTTGAACTGACTGTTTGGCATCCAGCGCTGTTCATCTGCACTCCATGTATGTCCTACGAAGCGCTCGTTGGTCAGCGCTCGGCGAGAATACTCCTTTTGCAGTATTTGTTCAAATTCGTATGGGATGTATGCCTTTTTGCCGAGGAAGCGGGTCTGGCGGAGCGGCAGGATGTCTTCAATGAGGTATCTATGGTTGTTTTTGCAGGAAACGACGTTTGGTCGCCGGGTTGGGTCGTCTTCGGCTAGACCTGTGATATCGATGTAGAGACCTGTCTGAGTGTCCACGAAGCGACCGTCGATCAGGTTTTGCGCGTTTGAACGGTCGCGGTAGATATAGAAGGGATTTATGATCAGGTAATACCTGCGGGGCGGCGTCTCTGGCTCGTCGTCGGGGTAATATGTGTAGAAGGTGTTGTTGAGCTCGTCGGCCACACGCTGCAACGTTTTGATACTCATCTGGACGTCGACGTCCTCATCCCACGGCAAGATCTCGCCGTTCCACCACCAGCCAAGCAGGGTGCCATGCGCAATCCAGCTCTCAATGGAGTAGTCATCGAGGTACTGGAACCAGGCGTTGACCATATGTCTAATGGCAGTCGCGCGATGTACGAGCCCCAGCTCGTGGTCAAAGTACTGCTTGTCGTAGTGCAGTTCGATATTGCGGCGACCGCGCTTCACTTGCGCCTCGTGAAAGAATTTCGGCGGGCCCTGCGAGCCGGCGACACGCCTGTCTGGCCGCATTACGGCGAACGGCGCCGGCCGAGCGATGTAGAACTGCTCGTGTGAGATCGACATCGACGAGAACGCAGCCAGGCCCGCGGGTCTGCCGCTGTCGGCCAATGCTGTCCGCAGCGGCGTCGAGAAGAGTATAAACAGCATCGGACTGACTATGAGCATGACGGCGACGTACAGTACGAACGAGCGGCGCAGCATTGTGGTGAAGTGAGCTGTGAAACAAGAACGAGCAAATAATACAAAACAACCACAGCCAAGAAAAAAATTATTTAATATTAGAAGATTAAGAATAAGAATAAGAATATGAATTTTAAGAGTACGAATAGAAACAACAGAAAAGCACAAGATTATAATCTGTCATACTAATTTTCCTACTGATTAGAACTGATAAAGGAGACCAGGGATGTTAAATAAATATCGCTGCTGGAACTAGTGATGATGATATCAGAGACAGCAATTTTCCTAGCTTAATCGCACCCCATGAACGCGTATGCTCTTTGCAAAGCTCCCATTTTCGACACTACGCAATGCTGACTTACGACTACGTATGCACACTGCCTTCTGCTCGGTTTGATTTTGATTACGCTACTGCCATTTAGATTGCGCTACGGACCTGCGACGCTCGGCAGCTCCGTCGACTCAATTCGCGGAGGTTTTAGCAAATTAATTTACCATGATACACACTAACCCACTTCTCACCCCGGCACATTAGATTACAACGCTGGTACTCGCAAGTTCCGCCCTATTTCATACTGCTGTTCGACCTGCCATTGTCGTCTACGTAATTGACACTCTTTTCATCGGCGCTCGATTTTTGGGGCCACCGTCACTTTGGATTTTCCCACGCTCGGCCGCGCTCCATCTATGTCGGCCTGTCATCGCTCCCGGAGGACTTCGCTTTCGGTTCTTCTTCTGCTCCACAGAGTAACTTGCCAACTGAGCTGCTAGAGCCATCGCCGGAAAACCTCTCCGGGGCCGACAACGGGCGTCCAGAAGTTGCATGCAACCATGAAAGGCTTACGTCGCATCCGACCTCTTGCCTTATAGAGACTGGCCCGCCAAGAAACGGCTAGCGTGTTAGGGTTGGGGTGCGCCACTGGCGGTCAATCGGTCGCGCTAATCGCTTCAATTTCCGATTGGGGACGGAAATTTCCCTCGGGAAGTCCACTCGACAAGAACTGCCACGAACGTAGTCCTATCGCATTGTGTGCCACGCCACTGCAGTACCATTGTCAGCGCCGGCGTCGTCAGCTCCTACGAATGCCGGGTTATTGTGGAACTTCAGCGGTAGTGCTTTCGGGCATTTACACAGATCTTGGATTAGTCGTGGTTCTTGAGTCGCATACGTAAGTGGGAATGAGGATCTGTCTGGCGAGCGATTGCCGTCATAGATCCACTTTAAAGCATCTGGCAGGCAAGAGCAGCGTATTCAGGTATTCAGGTATTCATATAGTTTAAACTAGAGACTCTTAAAGCTCGAAAGCAGGGCTTGGCGCGCTAAATCCAGGTAGCTCTGCATTGCACTTGTTTATGCAGCTAGAGCGTGCATTGCAGCGAAAGACAGTTGCGCTTCTCGAGTGGATTCGACTCTACTACGATTCCAGTACCTTTTGCCGACTGCGCTGGTTCCAGCCAAGGGTCGTGCTGAGGCTGTCGTACCAGTCGCTGCCAACGCGGCGCCGTTGAATCATGGGGAACGGGAACCGCGAGGCAGTGATCGTGACGTAGTCCCCTGGACACAGCTCAACCCGCTCCTTACCGTCAAACGAACACCACGCGGTTGTGCGCGCGTCGTAGGGAACACCGATCCGCAGCACAGTGCTGTCCGGTACTACTAGCGGACGGAACGACAGAGTGTGCGCGCAGATGGGCGAGATAAGTATCCCCGGAATGTCAGGATGCACGAGCGAGCCTCCCGCTGAAAGAGAGTACGCGGTCGAGCCAGTGGGCGTCGCAACTACAACGCCATCCGCCTGTACAGACGTCAAGTGCTCGTCGTCCGCAAACACCTCGGTCGCACACATCGTCCCGTTTGGCCCCCTGTCAACTACCAGACCGATCTGAATGATGTACGTGTTCCCAACGCTATGGCTCTCAGGTGTGGTCGGCACTTCGTTCTCGTCCTCGTACAGCGTGTCAGCTTCGTCGCGGGGCTCCCGCGGCGACGCTCCGTTCAGTATCTCATTGCGCAGGTCCGGCCCGCTGCTCATGCAGACATTGTTCCCGCAGGTCCCGCAGTGGCCGCTCTTCATTACAGTGCACTCAAACCGCATCCGCAGGGACATACGCACACCTTCAACTATCATCCGTTCCAGCGTCTTTTCGTATCTACCGAAATCAAATCTGGTCAGAAACCCCAGACTCCCCAGGTTGAAACTCAGAACCGGCGGTACAACTTCCTGAAACAACCGCGATGTGTACAGCACTGTCCCGTCTCCGCCTAGCGTAATCACCATGTCAAACATCTGCGGGTTCTTGGCACACATCTCCTTTGTCCAGTACTTGAGCCGGTCGTCCGTCGGGCTCCTCGGCTTCTCGTTCTTCTCGGCGCAAGCATCCTCGGTATCGCGACCAGCAGTCGCTCGTATTATCTCGCTCGCCTTGAAATGCAGGTTCTCCTTCAGCACGTCCTGAAAGTAGACTGTGTAAGGCTTCACTCCTGTGTCATAGTTAAGCAGCCACTTTGCCAGGTTGTGTGCGTTGCGAACCGTCCCGTGGTCCCATATCTTTGTAACGACTAGAATCCTACGCACCCTCAACTTGATCTTCAAACTGCCCAGGTACTTACTAAAATCTCGCACACTGAATGCCATCTCTGCTAGCTGCTTTTTTGTCAACGACCGCGAACAGATTGATCCACGTCTGTCCGTATTGGTCGCGCTGATCTGCTTCTGCTGACACCCGGACAGCTTCGCCGCTATCAGGCTGATCTCCTCTTCTACTTCCACCCGGTCGTTATCCTCCTGCTCGTCCTCTTCGTCTTCATGGTCCTCGTACTTCTGCCTGTCCGCCTGCTCCTTGACAGCCCCATTTTCATAGTGTTTTGCTATGTTTCCAAATAGCTCTGCCGGCGGTGATATGTTCCTGCTCTGCCGCGGAGGCTTGTCCGCTATATTCAGCTTGTCAAGCCTGTCAAGCCTCTTATCAAATTCATCCACCTTCAGTGGATCCTGCGACTCTTCCAATCCTCCACGACTTGATCTCGTGTTTTCAGCACTGTATTTCGGCGAAAACAGATCCTGAGATAGTTGTCGAGTTTCGCGCTGATTCTCTAAGAGAGAATGCAACATGCATCCGCTACCCTCCATTTGTGCAATAAGATACAGATATCTTTGACTAGTAAGCGAAATCTCAAAAAGTTGTATGTTCTTTGCGATTTAATGGTCAGATGTGAATATGGAATCAAAAATACGTTTGGTGGGAAACGCTGATCTGCCAGCACGACCGCCCAAGCGATGGGCATCTTTGCTCCCAACTAGAAAAAGATGCTCGGGACGTCACCCAACTGCACATGAAAATTTCCGTACGCAGATAGACTCGACAAAGACGCTGCTTTTCTCTCTGCCATGCGGCCTTCACCGTTTGAGTCGTCCGACGACTTAATTACTTTGCGTGAATTGTTCTTTTCAGACGACATACCCCAGAGGCGCCGTGCTCTGGCTCTTATAAACGCGTACTCGTCTAGATGTCCGCTGCCCCACTCTGTGGAGGCCACCGCCTGTCTAATGTCAACGAAGCTCTTAGATTCTGAGCAGACCAGCACCGGCGTAGACATTTATGTTCTTAAGCTAGCCTACTCTGCTGCATTGATCCGCTTTGTCAACGGCTTGCTCGACAGAAGGCAGACCGGTCTTTACGCGCAGTCTTTGCACACGCTCGCTCAGGGCATCAATCTTCCCTCTCGGTTTGTCGAACTGCGTCACAAGGCCACGCATGATGAACTTCCCTCACTTGATGTCTTGCGGATGCTCGCAGACGAGGCTTTTGACTGGCTATATAGCGAGTATTGGACCAAACTTGATCTGCCGGCTGTTATTGACTTGGCGCAACTAGACGAAGACGATCGCGCCGCCAAAAAGCGCAAACTAGAGCAACAGCCGTCCCAGCAAGAGATGAGAAAGGAAAAGTTTGACAAATTGGTATCAGTGCTCTGCGAATGCCTTGAATTTACCCCCAACGATGAACAAGAAGCTACGGACGAGATCCTGATTGATGGTGCACGAGATGTCGAATACGACCTCCTTCGTCTCACTCGTGTCCGCTTTAAAGGCTTTCCCAGAAAAGTATATGACTTTATCAAACGGGATCCTGACCAGTCCGTGTTTGCCTTGGCATTTCAAACAGTCGCTGTCTCGTTCGCAGACGCAAAGAGTTCGCTACTGCACCTCAGTCCGCTGCTGCAACAGCTGACCACCTCTAACATACCAACAGGCGAGCAGCTAGGAAACTCGGTTTTGCTTGCTTTTCTTTCGAAGTTAGTGAGCAGTCCTCTGTCAGCAATCAAAACTTCTTCGGCGGTCGATGTCACCGTCAAGTCTTTCGATACGCTCGAGCCACCGAGGTCCATCTGTGCCATCTGGATACTGCACATTCTCTCTCTGAGACAGACCGTCTCTCCGAAGGGCAACCCTCGTCCAGGAGGGTTCAAAGTATCACATCCTGCATTTGCTCGCGCAATTCTCGCAACCTTCACTCCGCGTTCGCCGATCTCCTGTGAGCTCGAACGCATCCTCGACAGAATCTTAGAGATGTGCGTGTTGGCTCCGGAGTCAGACGAGGCCAATATGGCACGCATGTTCAAAATAAGAAATAAGGCGGCTGTTCCAGCTACCGCGTTCATGCCAAAAAGCTTTGCGAATTCACGCCTTTTTGAAGGCATACGACCTGATGTAGGTGATTCAAAATGGTATGAGGAAACACTACAGAGATGGCATATCGAAGCGCTGCAGCAGGAGGGGCTGCCTCAACAAAGTAGCGATACAAAGCCGGATCAAGACGATGACCAGATTGACCAAGAGCATGGTGAAGATTCCGATGACAGAGCCAAAGAGGTCCCTGAGGTAATAATACCAGGTTGGACAATGTACAGCGGCCATTGGAAGCCTCGTCCTATTGGTATCATATGACATGGGCGCAGATTTTTGAGCATCCTCATAGGGACAATAGAATTTAGTCAATATCGATATAGTACATACTTTATTTTTAGACAATGATATTGTACAGTTTTGTGTTTGATCTATCTCTTTCGTCGGCCTCCGATTATCGGCCTACTCCAGTCTGCAATCAATTTATCCGCCAGTCTTTTGATTGCTAGCTGCGGTTTTCGGCTCTTCTGATAATAGAGCATAATCTTGCCAATCCCGCTCTCACGTAGGTGTGCTGTCTTGATCGGCAGTCTGTCTAGTGCAAATACAAGCTCTCGCTGAATACTATAAGCCGGCAAAGACGCATCTGGCAAAGGCTCCAACCACAGTCGGACCGACTCAAGCATATTGTTGTCCAGAATAGAGTCATACAGGCCCTGTTTCTGAAGTACGTCACGCACTTCCGGTAGCATCTGTAGCTTTCGTGTAGCCGGAATGCCTTCTCTGATCGCCTCCGAATCTATGATAGCCGCTTGCCGCATCCGCTCTCGCAGTTCGACAATCCTATCGTCCTGCATTTGCTCCAGATCGTCTTCATCCACTTTCTTTCTCTTCTTCATTGGCTTCAATGCTGCATCAATTCTCGCTTCCAGCTCTCGTATCCTCGCTGTATCAGCATCTATCTCCTCTTCCTCTTCCTCTTCCTCGTCGCCTTCGGCATGCCCTGGTATCCGCCTATTAGTGGTCTCTGTGGAATCCACCGCACCAGCTCGTCTTCGGCGTTCAGGCTTCTTCTTGTTCTTTCTCTTCTCGTCAGTTGCATCACCAACACGCTTGTGGCGCTGCAATTTAAAAACCTCCTCAGTGATTGGAAGGCCCACACTGTCAACGTTCATATCCTTAAACTGTTCTTCATCAAGTTCTGACAATTCATCATCTTCAAACGGCGAGTCGTCCGCATCGTCCACATTATCGATAGCGCCATCGGCAGGCTCATTTTCGACGGCATCCAGCGTTGAGTCGACTATGGAACTAGCTGTTGGATCATGACTGGTTTCAGGCGACACCGCCGTTGCTGGCTCTGGGCTATCTGACATGGTCGCTGAGTAATCAACAAGAAATAGATTGGCAAACGGTCAGGAGTCTCACGTATTTATCTGCTCAGGAAGACGAATAGCCGTCAAACGTAATAATTAGCCTGGTAATGTCCGCTGATTGGTGTTGACTGTAAAGAAGAAGATTGCTGTTGTTGGTTTTAGATCTCTTTTTGCCCACACATCCATTTCACAGACACTAAATGTTTAAACCTCCTACGTGTTTCGCCATTACGTAAATTTGAACCGAGAAAATTCATTAACGAAGTTTCTTCCCTTATCCTTAAGGCATCCTCTTTCACATCCATCACACTCTTCTATAGATCACGTTATTGAGAATGTTTTCCGATCCATCTCCTCCTTCAGAAAAAGAACTCGAGCAGCAGACAGAGGCCACAAACAAGACTATTCAGCAAGCCGTATACGCCTGCATGATTCTTTGGTCGGGTGAGTTACAAATTTTGTCTAAATGATTTCAACTCGGCTGGATCTTTTTCTCGGTTCGTTTCCAATGCGAGTCGGGATGCTCTAAGGATTTTTCACGAGTTGCGCGGTGCTGCAGAGAAACATGTTAACGAATTACATAGCTCCTCTTGTTTATAAACTAGTTAGAGGTCGCTTTTAGGGTGTAAATCGCTACTTGATGCAAACAAATCTTCCATTTTACACCGTAGCCTCGACTGTATTATGTTATATCACATCTTCTACTGTTTATACGCGTATAGCCATAGTTCTATTTGTAATTACTGTAAATGTATCAATTGAATGTTGAATGCTGATCATCTTGTACATTTAACTAGTCCAACAGCGCAAAAACTGATTTGGTATTTTGTAACGCATCATCCTCTCTCGTTCTTAACCTCCACGGCAAATTCTGATGAACTTTCTGCTCCATGGACCACAATGCCCAAGAATGCTAACGCATTCAGTCGGCTGGCTGCAGCTGTCGGCAAAACAGAATCGATTTCGCTTCGCTTCCTTCGCCACTGACGCTCCCATTATCGAGGGGAATAGCGCCACTGTGGTCCCCAAATACACACGACTATATATTAATGTAGTTCCAACACCGCCAACGATGGAACACTCGCTGCGCTTGCATACCTTTTTTTCACAGTTTGCACCTTTGATTGAGTTTCATGTCTTACGAAACGTGCATCTCGATGGTGCAGCCCGGCCGTCGGTATTTGTGACCTACGCTGCCGCGGCTTTGGACACTACCAAGTTCAATTCTACAATGGAAATATTTACAGACGAGCTCGTACCATCGCAGCGAGCACTGCAGAATCAACAACAGCGCATTTCAGAGTACGATGCAAAGCTGGTGGAACTGCAAACAGGTCTCAATCCGAGAGAGATCGCGTTCAGTGTCAGCGAGAGCGAGGTCGGCGTCGAGCAAAGCGGACTTCTGGCAGTTCTGGATACTGCAAAGATAGGACGAAATGGACAGAAACTTAGCGATAGGTCTGCTCTTTACAATCAATACAAGAAAGACATCTTGAACGGCTTCACAGGATTTGCAAAATCAAAGTAACGCGGTTTGTCGACAGGAAGACATGAAGACAATGTATCATAATTACTCTATATTACAAATGTATAATGTATAAGATAGACAATGCGTGTGTGATGTATATAACATAACAAATACTTTTCTTCATGATTATCGTCTCTTCTCTTCCAGTTTGCGGCCTAGCTGCCGTATCAACTGTTCGACCTCATCTGCATCTTTATTCAGCAGCTCAGCCAGATAGACCAGTCCTGTTTGCTGATCTTTCAGAATCTTGCCAATCTTCTCCAACTGCTCATCATCTCTCTCCCAATCCAATGTCATGCCCATTTGTTCTGCTCTTCGTCCATTCTCGTCCCGCAACATCTTCACTCGCTCGCGCACCAATGTCATCCGCGCCCAGACTTCGTTGATTCGGCCAAACACAGCAGGATCCTCCAGCGTCTGCGTGAGTCCCTCGAATCTGCTCCTAAGATATTCCTCTTCCGGGCGTAATGCGTAACCCCTGCTTTTCAGCAACTGTATCTTGGCCGCTAGCTTCATTGTCCTATGCGCCAGGCCAGCATACCTTGCCTTCATCTCCGCCAACCGCACCGTTGTCTGTAAATCGTGCTTCGTCGCTAGCTCACTCAGTTTCGCGTTAATCTCGTGCATTCGCACCCGGTATGCCAGCACCTGTTGTTCTTGCATATTAACTCTTTTTTGCAAATCGCTGAATCCAAGCGCCAGCACCGGGATCGAGCTAGAATCTGGCCGCGAAGCAATCGCGGCATCCCACTTGGCCTGGTCCTGATTGACCGGCTTCACGTATAGCGCAGCCTGCTCTGGCGGCACCTTGTTGTAAAAATAGTGCTGGAACGCGTAGCTTGGATGCGACGGGTCCCACGAGTTCTTGATCTTCTGAAGCTGCTCTAGTATCGACGGCGTATTGTTATAGCCCATAATCTGCATCTTCTGTATCTGCATTTGCTGTGGCTGCTGCACAAATTGCTGCTGTTGTTGCCCGAATTGTTGTTGTTGCTGTTGCTGAGGCAGCTGCTGCTGTTGTGAAAACATCGATTCTCTTACTCTTCTTCAAAGACCAGTCTCGTATTTACTCTATCAATGCATACGTATGCTTGATCTTATGTTGCGCTACTTAACGTCACTCTATCGGATCGGTAAAATCTTTAGATATTTTGCTAAATTTCTCTTGTTTTGCAGAGCGATTCTATCCTTTTTTTCTCTCTATAGTTTCACGTTGCCTGTTTCTCCAGCAACGTGGTGGTGAACTTTCTTGTTCTTTCATGAACACGATGTCACCCCAAATGAGTACGAGTGACTATTGCTCTCATCAAATCAGATTCCGCGTAAAGATCGGTTTTTTCCACTAAAGAAACCCAAAACATTCTCGTCGTTAATTTGTCTCGACCTCTGTTGTAGGACTTTTTCCAATAGATATCGAACAGTCCACATAATAATGGATAAGCCAGAGATAAATGAGACTACTGCACCTTTGCTGTCCGCCAGCTTCTTCATTGGCGCACGATGTGCCCCGTTTAACGAGGACTTCATGCTCTGCAAGGAGACTGGCAATGCTGCGGATTGCCTGAAGGAAGGTCGCCGAGTGACCCGATGTGCGATGTCTGTGTATGTCATACTATCTTATTTGTGACTTTGCGACTTTATAGGTCCAGCATGGAGGGGTGTGAAGCTAACAATTGGTTTGTATATAGTTTCGAGGATTTGAGAGCAAATTGTGCTCGTGAATTCAAGTCTCACTACGAGTGCCTGATGCGAGAAAACTATGAATTGGCGAGCTGCCGTGCACCAGAGACTCGACTGAACAAGTGTGTGTTCGAGAAACTTGGTTTAGAGAAGGTCATACCGGGTGCAGAGGGTGTACCCATACATCAGAGAAAGTACACCGCATACAGCGATTACATGCATCGCGCTTCCCAGTACGATGAGCTTATGCATCAGCGAGAGGACAAGCTAGCTGAGCGTTCTTAAAATATAATAATAAAGGAATAGAGTAAGAGAAGACTAGGTGGCTACGAGATTTAGGTATTTGTATATTTGGTAAATGCATCATGATTTGAATACAATTTGTATTCAAATGCTCCAGACAGCTACACTCTATGCTTTCGTGATTAATCAACCAGCATCTTGCGAATTATTTTATCTATATAATCTTTCACCATTATAACTACATTTATACCCCTATATGAACATTCGCTTTTCTTGAATCTGCTGAATACGACCGGCCAATCCTGTCATCTCATAACGCATGGCGATCTTTCCTGCCGCCTGCAGTGCTTGTGGCTTACTTATCAGTTCAGCAATACCGTGCGCATTAAAGTCCTTGCCTTCTCTGCAACTCATCTGGAACAGCTGCAGCAGAGTCTTGTCAATACCTAACTCGCGCCGAGAGATCTCCTTCTTTGAGTCTTCGTTATTTTCCTCTTTCGAGTCTCGGAACAATTGCAATAAGATACTATCCTTCATGTATAGCTCCTCCAGCTTGTTTTTCTGTGCGCTTTCTTCGTCTGTTGGAGTAGGCCCACCGTAAATTGGAATATTAAGATCGAGCTCTGACGAAATCGGCAAGGGAATGTAGGGGTACTTTTCACCGTTCTAAAATCGTTAGGATATCTCAAACAAGCAACAGTTCAAAGCCATATACCTTTAGAATGATACAGTTAAATTTGTCGTGCGCGACTCCAAGTGGCCAGAACTTACTATTTTTTTGACCAATCTGCTTGGTGTCTAGCAATGGGACCCATTTCGCCTGCAATGGCTGTCGCCAATGCATCAGGACCAGTAATTGTCCGTCGGAGTCAAATATACAAGGATCCTAAACTTGCCATTAGTCCACAATTATCTTTCGACTATGCTAGCTATTTACCCCTTCCTCAGAGAAAAATAGCGAGACCAGGCTGGTCTTGTGAGAGATGTCAACAATATCGTTCTTCTGCACAGTCTCGTCTGTCCGGATATTCTCTAAGCTATAAACCAGCTTTCCATTCGAGCCTGTGCTATCGTTTCGCACAATCATAACAATGTCACCAGTCGAAGCGCAGCAGATCACAGGGCTGATGGACTGTCTATATATTCGTAGCGGAAACCCGTGCAAGTTAAACATGCGAACATATCCTTTCGACGTACATGCTACTACTGTCGCCGAAGAAAGTGCAATGGCAACAACCGATTCACCAGCAAACGCAACATCCCAAGCGTCTGTCAAAGACATATGTTGTCGAAAGAATATCCGAGAACTTTTTGTATCACGACTCGAATTCGCGAATAAAGATGCATCCTCAGCTTTGGTATCCAATTAGCTCAGAAAATACCACACTCCATAAAACTGAGAGAAAAACTTACTTAGACACGCTTTATCGTATAAAAAGTGGTCGGTGAAATGATACTCTCGATGAGTTCCTTTGTCAAAAAAACTCACAGTCACAGTATTATGAGTATCTTGATCTACCGTCCATATATATCCCACGGAGTTCAAAACTGAGATTTATTAGTATTGACGATAAAAAATTCACCAAGATGTGTTGACTAAAAAGTACCTAAATATCTACGAGAATTATTCCATGGAGTGCTACCTGGTTGAAATGGTTCGTGCACAGTAGTGTACTCCACAGCTCTTCGTTTTGTACGTCCATAACCGTCTTCACCCTCTAAAATTTCTGGCATAATATGTTTGCGTGCTGTAGCTCCTACATCTGGTCCAGAGACGTAGCCGGCGCCGTCATCGTCTTCAATCCAATTTTCTCCGTCATCTCCGTCGTCCTCGACGTTCAACTCTCTGTCGTCATCATTATCTTCTTGAACCGCAGACTGCTGGACGAGACCGTTAATTTTGCGATTGGTATCACGTATTGACACGACATACTCAGAATCTGGATCACTTATGAGAGGCGCTGGATGTAACGCCTTTCCAAATGGCGGTATATTCTGTGCTAGACTCTCCGGCACAAAATTGCGAAAGGTGTAAAGCTGTCCCTGATTTGTCGTGAAAGAGAGTGTGTTGTGCACAGGATTCCAAGCAAGACATATCACATTTTTGAAATCATGCCGAGAAATAACCCGTTGTGTTTTGGTTTCCCATAGAACTATCTTTCCATCCATTCCGGCTGTTGCTAAATATGCACCGTTGGGTGACCAACTAAAGTCTGTAATCTCACCTGTATGTCCGTTTGTAAATGCACGCTCCATTTGCCAGTGAGAGCGAGAGATAACTAAGATGTCTTGGACATGTTAATCCAGAGGTAGAAAAAGAGTTAGAAGACTGTAGATTTGCGACATACCTTTAGACTTTGTCTGAATAGCGAAAGCACGGCCGTCAGGATGCCAATCCACCTTTGTGCATGATTCATCGGTCATTTCCACGTTTGGAAGAACTCCCTCGAGAGATTTGACAAATTCAGGAACTTCAGAACTGACACTGAAAACCCTGATTACTCCATCCGTGCAAGCAGTCGTCACCAGTGCTCCATTTGGGTGGAATGAAACGAATCTAGCAGATTGTCCATGTCCAGGAAGTGACATTGTCCGAGTGATATCAGACGTATTTACTAGCTTGACCGTCGAATCTCTGCGGGTCTGGTCAGCTCACATTGGTTTCGCTCTGCAGATCAAAGTTACACTTACTCTCCAGCTACTGCAATCCAATGACCGTCTTGACTGAATGCTATATCACGGATCGGAAGGCTTTGACGAGTCAACATGCTCACAATCTCGTTCGATTCAAGTGAAAATAACGTTGCTGTACCGTCTTCCGAGCACGTTGCAAAGTATTTGTTCTGTCCATGATTAGCTTATTCTTCTGAAAATCAATCCCACCAACACTAAACCAGGAAAATACCAATCGACTCTGGTCCAAATAGATTAATTTTACGTACAGAGGTGGCTATCCCAACGATATCGCTTTCATGGTGCTCGATGGTGAACGGCTCGTCGAGTGAATCGACCTTGAATTTGCGGATAAGGCGATTCGTGCCAACTGTTAGGAGGTACTGACCATCTGGAGAGTATGCCAGCCGAGTCAGTCCACTGGTATGTGCGTACTTCGGAATTAGATTCTGTTGCGTCGTCATCCGGCCAGCTAAAGATCAAAAGTTGTTCTTGTGCGTTGACGCTGGGGAAGTGATTTGTTTCGGGTTCACTTTCAGGTTGAAGCAGTCTTTTTAGATAAATTGATTTTCCACGCGTCGCGTCAATATTTTTTACGCGTACCGTGCACC
Source organism: Babjevia anomala (assembly GCA_030580435.1). Lineage (NCBI taxonomy): Eukaryota > Fungi > Ascomycota > Lipomycetes > Lipomycetales > Lipomycetaceae > Babjevia > Babjevia anomala. Next base: position 67,833 of record JAKTSW010000032.1, on the reverse strand, counting down.
CCACCACAAAGGAGAATACGACAACTCTAACTTTGCCATACAAGGCTTCCATTTTAATATCCATTTTAATATCTGAAATAGCAGAAATGACATAATAAGACATATTTGAACAAGAAATATATAGAAATGTCTATTCTGGCAAAATAACCCCTGTAAGCTTTGCAAAAAGGTTACTTATCAATATATACACTAGGAAAGAACGTTTTTCCAGACAAAGGCTTAGCTTCTATTATATTCCTCCTGCTCTTCTACGACCGGACGAGTCGACTGTAATAACCACTCTGCCCTCAGCTATTAAGTCCTGAGCTGCATTATTACCTTCGCGCAATATTTGGTCGTTCAGAATCCCACTGTATTCGTTGTTTTCATCCGTCTCCTCAATTTTGTATTCTTGCATTAGAGAGTTGTTCTTGCCGTTATACGAAAGCATATATGCTTCGCCCAGAGCATCTCCGACTAGTAGACGGTCAAAGTCTGGCGAAAAGGCAGCACTCATAATGGCTGCTTGGCCGCTGAATATATCTTTTACAAACTTGCCGCCATCTCGAATATCCCATAACTTTAAGTTTCCGTCAGATGCGCCTGTGATTAAATGATCAGAGCCATTACCAGCCCATAGGGCTGTAGTCACACCCGGGTCCTCCGCATCATCTTTCGTAGCTAGACACAAATTAGATACACTCATTATTAGTATTAATCGAGTCCACTTACTTGCGTGAGTTAGCTGATATAGATGCGATTGAGGAAATCGAATGTCATAGACCAACGTAGATCCGTCTGAACCGCTGGCTGTCGCATAGATCATATCAGGACTAAGCGTTACGCGATTTATGTCGACTTGGGATGAATGAAGGGTGCAAGCCAACTTCGCTTTGGATATTTCTGAGTTCCAAAGCTGCACGAAACTTCCAGTCGTATCATCACCGCTGACAGCATTAAGACAAGCAGTTGCGAAAAAAGGCTTCGTCGTGTGCGCAAATATGTCACAATAGTCTACCCCGCAAGTTTTAAGCTTTATTCTCTTTAATGACTCCAAATCAACTAAAATGATCGCTCCTCTTGTGCAGTCCGATGATTCATAGCCAACAATTGCCCTGTGATTCATTGCCGGACTACCAAAGGCTAGACATGAGGGTGATAGATCTCGATCGGGGGAGCTCAGGAGACTCAACGAACTTAGACCGGCGTCCTTATTCACTGCCAAAAATTCGATATTACTGCCACTATTAGCTGCTTTCTTAAATGCTCACACTGTACTTTACGCACCCATTCTCCAGCCCAACCGCTACTAGCTCTCTGCCGTATTGTGTCAGCGAGTTTTCCATACACTTGATGTTGCTGTTGCAATCTGTTCACAATTAGCACATTCAATCAGAGCTAGATCAACGTAACTTACTTCGAGAGCTCAATAGCGACACATGCCTGTAGTCCCATGACTTGACGGTTTGATCGTAGCTACCTGAGAACAAGTACGGTTTGTCTTTCGAGAACCGTGTGCAAGAGACCGTAGCATAGACGTCGCCTTGTTTAAGTTAGACACTGCCGATAACATGGCATATTGTACATACCATCTGCACCATCCGGACGAAATCTATGTTTGTTTAGTAACGTAACAGTACCAGTGGTTATATTTCCCAGGCGAAGATTACCAACACGGTTATATTCATCAGGTGATGCAGTACACGCTAGCACAAAGTTCTTGCCATCAGGCGCAAATCCTACTTCTATTACATCTCCGGAGCCGCGATCTAACTTCACCTCAGGGCGTAGATTCAGCATACTTCGGCGAACCATGTATTTCCTCAAATTACTAAGAGTACCCAACTCACGTCTTGCTAAGGAGGGCATCCATTTACGTGGCCGCTCAGGCGTGAGTTCCTTGATATTGACAATTGCCGGATATCGGGAAAGAGGCATTCCATCTTGAATGAACAAAGATATATCTCTACCAGTTCGACCGGGCAGTGCAGATGACAGATCGTTGAACAGATACCGCGTCTCTTCGTCGCTGCAATCAATTTGCATCTTTTCTAATGCAGTTTTTATTTTGGCGGACTCTAACGGAGAGAAGTCTACATGGATAACAGCGCCAACTGCAAAGAGTCAGTGTTATTTCAATAGAAAATGTCACGTTGCAAGTCTCACCAAACTCATTAAATCCTTTCCACGGCCCAACACAATTCAAAAACTCTCTCGCCCGTATAGACAAATATGGTCGTCGAACAAGACTTGAACTTTCTACAAGCTGTTCAATCTTGCGCTTTGTATCCTCGTCAACTGCACCTAAAGCCTGCATAGTTGATCGATCATGAGCGTACCTGGAAACGGGCTCTATGTTGCGGGTTGGAAATCTCTGGTCCCACATTGCTGAAAGCTCCTCTATTTCGTCATGATGGTCAAATTCACTAAAGACGTCACTGTCGTAATCAAACTCAGATCTAGAGGTCTCACGCTTTATTTCGTAACAGACGTTAGACACAATTATTCCTGTTGATGACGACGGTTTTGTCGATTTTGAAAACAATTGTTGTTCTTCAGCAGTTGCATAACCATTGCCATTGCTTATTTTGCTATTTGTAGGAGTGTTCAAGGCACCTTCGCCTTGTCTTAAGAGTAGATTGTCACACGGCTGCATAATTTTCTGTTGAAATGGTGTCGCCAAAACACCATTATCTGTTAGGACAGAAAACCTCGCAAATGAGCCGACACTATTATCTTTGGATATAGCTGCTCGCTCGCGGAAGCTCTCTTGGCTGTACAGCAATTCCTCCTTCACTTTGTGGTCCCCGCCATTACCGCCATAAGCACTCGACAAAGAATTACTATGTACAGGGCTATACGGTGAACCACCTTTGTGAATCAGAAGATTTTCGTAGTCATTTATAATCTTCTTAGCGGATGAAGTAGACAAGAAGTCTGCATCTGCCGTCTTTTTTGTTGTAAGAAGCCCTGTAGGTCTTGGTTCCTGGGAGAAGTTATCTTCAAATGCTATCGTATTACCCACAAGTACAAGATCGTTATCAGATAAGTAGTCATGTTCATCGTCCCGACCAATTTCGACTTCTAAAGTTTGTCCTCTGCTTTCTAATTCTTCAATAGTCTTGGGTTGATGCTTCCACCTCTTGTTCGGCCTTCTATATGGTTGTCCATGGCGTACAGTATCATGAGGTTCATATCTATGGTTCCAAGATTTTCTATAGCTTGACGGTGATCTATTGTCAGGACGGCGAGGAGAAGATTCAGTCGGCACATTATAGTAAGATGAATAATTGGTATGGCTAGTCGATGATCCCGCATACAGTCCGATGTCCAAAATCTCCAGATTTCCATTAACTGAATTTCGCCTCTCGTTAGAATGATGGCTGCAATCGTGTCGTTCTACTCCCTTTTGACTTGTTCCGGTCCATGATGCGGGTTCCGATCTTCCACTGTCTGGTAATATGATGCTGCGGAAATTGTGTGTTTGTGCGCATTGATTCTCCGAGGAAGTTCTACTATAAATTTTAGGTGTAAAAATGAGTTTTGCTAAGTTTTGGCAATATTCAGGATAGCTTACCTATTCTTTGAACCATTTGCCGATGACCACCAATGTCGGCCAGCCATCATCGCAGAGCGTGACCCCAATAAATCCTAAGCGACTTGGTAATGATCATGAAAGACAATCTCTCGTGAGAATTCAAGCAATATCGACGAACTTGAATGACGTGATAAAATCTCGATGGTGTTAAAGTTGCAACAAATCGCTTTTATTAGAATGTGTAAATTATTAATGAAAGTACATTTTTTACGCGACAAAACGTGAAGTCTGGACAACCACAATCAACACTGATTATGAACAGTCTTTTTAATTACGAGATTTATTAAGTGACCTAAGATAATTTTCTTTCTTTTATGAAAACGTTGCAAACAATGTCAAAAATATGAATTTTCAGTGATGTTATCGAGACCAAAGAAAAGCAGAATAAGCGCCTTGAAACTCGCGAGAGTCCCTTCTAAGTCGGCTTGTGCTCTTCTCTGTATATATTCCACATATTCCAACTTTAGAGCATCGTATTATGGCACCTGGTGGTCTTTGCATTGCCTCTAATACAATGATCGATGACTATCTGCACAAAAATGAGTCAGCTACGACTGGCGCGATAGAAACGGTCTAATTTATTTAATAGACATTCTCGACGTCGTCTTGCTCGAGTACTCCGGCTTCGACGGGATGTCCAACTGAAGTCGCGAGTTCATAAATTTGTAGGACTATTATGCCGAATTCTTCGTCTAAAGGACAATATCAACGTGAAAAATCTCAGTTTAAATAACAACCTAAGACGAACAAATACTGCTGCAGTGCTACGGCTTTTTCTAGCACATCTACAACAACTTGAAAAGATATTTCAAGTAGTGGAGCTCTATTTGATATATTTCCAGACGAAAAATAGAACAATTAATTGAACTGAAATCAACATCTGCAGAGGGTGAGCCGCACGAGGTCCGGCGCCGAAGATTGCGTTGATAAATGCTTATCGCAAACCTAAAGAGGCACTATGGAAAAGCACCGGGCAACACGGTTCTGAAGCTATCGCATCCCCGGATATCAGCAACTGGAAGAGACATGTCACACTCAGGACTATTTCTGGTGTTCTAAAAAATAGGTCTCACATGTAGATAGCATGTTGCTTGGAAGTAAAAGCGCAAAAAATTAGAGAACTCAGCCAGCCGATGGAGAGTGTATCTCCGATTTAACGATAAATTGAGTTCCTCGATTAGCGAGTAATTTTCTCACATGGCTTCTTGAGAGATAACCGTTAAAAATATCAGCGCTGTTTCGTTCACTATAGTTATTTGACATAAACCAGCTTTTGTTACTGCAACCTAGAATTATATTTGTTTTGCTACAGTTGTCATTTATCACATATTCTGCAGTACATCTTGTGTGAGAAATAGCATGGATGCTGTTTATACAAATAGGGCTCGTTGCTGTAATTGTGTTGTTCTTTGTGGTTAATCCTCGATATTTCCACAAGAGACCAGCAGGTACAGCGAGCGCTGGAAATAGTGGCAAAGCCACAGAGAAATCTGGTGTGCTTATTAACAACGATGTCGTTCCTGATCCGACGCCATTGACTAACCTGACGCTTGAAAACTTGGCGACATATGATGACCGTCCATGGAGACCCTTCCGATGGCCGTACCACCAAACGATGAGCATTTTCAAGCTTGATTTCAATCATTGGTTGGATATGGACAAGTGGTATCTCTAAGTACTTGCATATATTTGGCAAAGCTCCGATTCTACAAGTGGGTTAATGCGACATGCAGACGATATATCACTGAGAGGACGAGGATCATTCGGACTACAGGCAACGACTACTGCGACTGGCTACTAGAGAGCGAACAGGCCTGTAAAGAGCTTTTAGAAACCGTCGTTAATCATCTTAGCAAGAGATATCCAAAACTTTTTGTCAAAACCGATATCGGAATCGACAATCTTATTACAGGTGCGCTTTGTTAATTTAGGATTAAGCCTAACGGACAGCTACCTAACTATTATAGGAGAAAAAATGGATCTTCGAGAACCATTCAAGGAGCATCCTCTGCATTATATCTCTCGGTTCGTTTCTGTTTGCTGATGCTTCATTCGGAAAATTTGGCGGCTGACTGTATTTAGATTAGCCAAGGAAGATTTCTATGTTGTCCAGCAAAGAGCAGATGGACAGCACTATCTTATAGCAGCTGTTGTCCCTGCTCCTGGTGGATTTTTTGGAGTTAAAGAAAAGATCGGCAAGCCACTAGATGTCATACATACCGAAGTTCCATATTATTTTGAGAAACTCAAGATTTCTATGGAACGATGGTTTGCACGAATGAAGCCTGCAGATCCAGTGGAACGCGCTAGTTTGTTTATTTGCTTGGATCACGAGCTTTTGTGCAACAAGATATACCGATTACAATCTGACGAGAAAGTTCCGGCGGATACATCTTTCCTGAACTACAATGTGCGGGTCTGCCGACAAACGTATGAAATTCTGCTTTGTGGTGTTGCTTCGATATCGTAACTAATATCGATAGTCTTCGACGGTTACCTCGGTCAGGCGCAATTATCTTCAGCAATCATCCCATATTCTACTCAATTGAAGAGATGAGAGATGAGCCGTATATCCCTTCTATGCTTAAAAAAGTTATTCAGGAAAGACCAGAGAAGATTCTGAAATACAAGGGATTCGAAAAGTTCGAGGAACATTTAATGCCGTAAGTTTTATCCGACGTAATATGGGAATAATCTTTTGTAACAATCACGCTAACACAGTGTAGATATCTAGATAGACTGATTCAGCGTCAAATTGATTTAGGTATTATTAAGGCGGATGATCCTATGAAAACAAGGCCATCGTATCCGTTTGCAGACTGGTATAATCATGCAGAGAAGCATACAGAAAACGGCTACTACACGAATCCAATTTTAAAATAGGCCATGAGGTGAATTGGACATGTTTGGGAGCGAGCCGGTGTTTTTGTTTTTCTGAATGCCATATACATATATACATGTACGGATAGATATCTATACATACATATATATATAGTTTACGCCTGTTATGACTTTGATCTGGGATCTTTTTTTTTGCTTACACTTTCCATATTTCTTCTAAGCCAAACAAACGTATTATTTAGATGATCCATTGGTATCGCATTTCACTTTCAACTGTATGTACAAAATTAATTTACCGTGAAAGGCCAATTGATTGTATTCATGAGAGTATGTCAGTCTCTCGGTAAGGAACAGCTTTTTCAGTTCACCATCAAACAATCTCGCTTGCGGTATTCAAAGGCTCCAGCTAGAGACTTGCATGATCTGGAGTAGAAAGTAGAGATAACAAATCGAAAGAGAAATAAACGAAACGAATCTACAATAAATTCTACCCGAAATGAGTGAAGAAAAAAAAAAGAGGATTAGCCTCTATTTATGTATCAATTATTAACAGGTATTGTAGGCCGGGTAACATTATTACATTCTCACATTTACGCGGTAAATAAGAGACTACCCGATTGGTCTCTGCTGCCCAATCAAATTGCGACCAAATGGGAGCACCACTAAACTCCATACGTCCGAGATTCTCAGGATTAGCTATTTGCTTTCAAGGAAAATTTCATAAAGCAAGCAAGCAGTTGTGAACTTTTCGCGGACGCTCATCTACCTACTATAGCTTTCTGTCAATTTAATATTACTTTTCAGAGGCTTGGAAGTGTTTTTGCCCGACATGATTTCTAGACAATCGCAGATAATAAAAGCTCTGTCGCTAGCGACCCGTTCGACCAGGTCCGTCTCCCGGCGAACCTTTTCGTCTTCGAAAGTTGCGCAAGCAGAGGTCACACTGACTATTGATGGAAAATCAGTTTCAATTGAAGCAGGCTCGGTAAGCCATTCTATATTTCAACTGATGGCTGGTGTTTTTGTCTCAATGATTGATCTAATCTTGTTTATTTTGTCGACATATAGTCTCTGATTCAAGCGTGCGATAAAGCTGGTGTTGCTGTTCCAAGGTACTGCTATCATGACAAGCTGGCAATCGCTGGAAATTGTAGGATGTGTCTGGTGGATGTTGAGCGAGCTCCGAAGCCTGTTGCGAGTTGCGCCTTCCCTGTCGCCAATGGAATGGTAGTTCGAACAGACACCGAGCGAGTCCACAAGGCACGTGAAGGTGTCACCGAGATGATTCTCGCAAACCATCCTTTAGGTATTTAGAATTTCTTCATTAATGTTATCTTCCATTGGAGATCTGGCTCTAACCACAAATTTAACATAGATTGTCCTGGTATGTTTTATCCTTCTGCTGAGTTGGATTGCTTCATAGCGTTCAAATTCGACAAGGAATGTTTTGAGTACTAATTTATCTGTCTCAAGTCTGCGACCAAGGTGGAGAATGCGATTTGCAAGATCAATCGCTGAGATGTACGTCGCACGAAGTTGTCAATTTTTTGGTGATTTTGTTTACTTACGTTTATGCAGATGGATCTGACCGTGGTCGTTTCAAGGAAATTAGCGGAAAACGTGCCGTCGAGGACCTAGATATCGGACCTTTCATCAAAACTGAGATGACTCGTTGTATCCAGTGCACAAGATGTATTCGATTCTCGAATGACATCGCAGGAGCTCCCGAGTTGGGAAGTAGTGGGCGAGGAAACGACATGCAAATTGGAACTTACTTACAAAAGACTCTTAACTCGGAACTTTCCGGAAATGTCATTGATCTTTGCCCTGTAGGTGCTCTCACATCAAAGCCCTATGCGTTCAAAGCCAGACCCTGGGAATTGAAGAAGACCGAGTCTATCGACGTGATGGATGCACTTGGATCTAACATCAGAGTTGATTCTAAGGGTGTCGAAGTTTTAAGAGTATTGCCTCGTCTCAATGAGGAAATCAATGAGGAGTGGATAAGCGACAAGAGCCGATTTGCCTGCGATGGCTTGAAGACTCAGCGACTTACAAGTCCCTTGATCAGAAATGGTGACAGATTTGAAGCCACTACCTGGGACGGTGCTCTTTCGAAAATTGCTCAAGCTTATGAATCTATCGCTCCTAAGGGTGATGAGTTCAAGGCGATTGCTGGACATTTGATTGATGTAGAGGGTCTAGTAGCTATGAAGGATCTTGTCAACAAGCTCGGTTCAGAGAACGTCGCTTTGGATCAGGTTAAAGGAAACGAGCCTCTCGCGCATGGTGTTGATATCCGAGCAAACTATTTGATGAACTCAACTATCTCTGGCATTGAGGAGGCTGATGCGCTCTTATTGGTTGGAACCAACCCAAGATTGGAAGCAGCCGTTTTGAATGCAAGAATTAGAAAACAATGGCTGCGATCCAACCTAGAGATCGGTTTGGTCGGTGCGGAGTTTGATTCTACTTTTGAATACAAACACTACGGTGAGGACGTCAAGTCTCTGAAGAGCGCTCTGTCAGGAGAATTTGGAAAGAAATTTCTAGGAGCCAGCAAACCCATGATCATCGTTGGCAGCAGTGTTGTGGAGAGTCCTGATGCCAAGTCATTCTTTGAGGTCCTCGGCAAGTTCCTCGACAAGAACGCTGAGAAATTGTTGACTCCCTCATGGAACGCATATAATGTCCTTCAAAGGGCGGCCTCGCGTACTGGTGCTTATGATATCGGATTCGTCACTAGCTCTCCTGAGACATCTGCTGTTACTCCTAAATTTGTTTGGCTTCTTGGAGCTGATGAGATCACTGCTGCAGACGTTCCCAAAGATTCATTTGTGGTTTATCAGGGACACCATGGTGAAGCTGGTGCTGCTTATGCAGATGTCATTCTACCCAGCTCGGCCTATACAGAGAAAGCAGGTACCTACGTTAATACCGAGGGACGTGCCCAGGTTACGAGAGCTGCAACTTCCCCTCCTGGTGTTGCCAGAGATGACTGGAAGATTATTCGAGCTGCAAGTGAATACTTGGATGCCACTCTTCCTTACGACGATATTTACGACATTCGCTCTAGAATGGCTGAGATTGCTCCCCATCTCATTCGAAATGAGGTTATCGAGTCATCTGCATTACCTGAAGTTGGTGTGAAGACTCAATTGATTGCTGCCAACAAGGGAGCGGCTGTTGGTGGAGCAAAGCTGAAGTCAAGCATTGAGAACTTCTATTTCACTGATGCTATTTCTAGAAGTTCGCCAAGTATGGCACGTGCTGCCACTGCATTTTCTAGAATGTCAGCCGAAGAGGAGCTTGAGGCCGCATTCGCATAAAACTATTAGCACCTGTGATTTCGTCTGGATCATCGAATTACAAATATACAGAAGAGGAGAGGAAGCTACAGGATTGTATTTTAAGAAGCATTATTATTAGAATTTTTGTTATATTTTGAATCGTAACTGCCTAAACTTTTGGTGAACAATGACATCTATGCGAACTCGCTTCCACAACATATATTGTTTTTGCTCAGAAGATATTGACTAGCCTTTTAATACTTCGATGTGATTCCTGGCCTTCCTTCGTCAAACATGATTTTTCTTTGACGTCTATATTTTCCAATAACTGTTGGACTGTGAAGAGCATCCATCGCAGCGCGAAGACCTGCGTCTCTGTTAAGGCAGCATTAGTAATACATCAAGTGAATGTAGAGATAACGAAAAGTTGATGTAAGTTACTTTTGGTTCTGTGCCCACCCTCTTCCAATCTCGACATCACCGATCATGCAAGATATGACGAACCCAGCCTTTCCATCGCCAGAGATAATTTTATATGTTGGCCTTTGCTTGCTTGATCCAATTTCTGTATAAAGCTTGTCCTTCGCATTTCTGTCGACGATCATTGTTTTCATTTTATGTTCTATTGTGCTGTTCAATATCGGTCGCGAGAGATCTATTAACCAATTTTCTACCACGCCTATGCCATCTTTTGGATCATCATGTATAATCCCGGCAATATAGGCCTCAAAAAGATCGGCAATTGTCTTAGTGTCCGTTCGCAGTCCTGTCGACTTTTCAGCCGAGGATGACAGCAGCAGTTTCTTGTCAAATTCGTATAGCTTAGCCCATTCTGACAGTGTGGTATTGTTAACTAGACTCGACCGTAGAACGGTCAAGTCGCCTTCACGAAAAGTAGGAAACAACGAGTATATGATTCGAGAAAATACATGATTCACGTACGAATCACCCAAAAACTCGAGGCGTTCATTATGACGGATTGTTCGAGTTCCGTAGCCATGTATCTCATGGGCAATAGATCGATGAGAAAAAATCTGCTCTAGAAGTTGCTCATTGTGTATCTTGGGTAAAGGTGGAGGCCAAGGAGCATCTTTTTGCAGCGACCGCAGACCTTCCAACCTAGGAGAAATCGTCGAAAGAGGTTGCAGGGAGGGAAGGCGATGCTCCTATATAAAATTAGAAATGCCACACATGTGCAATGACACCAGATATGGTTTTGATTACTTACGTATCGACCTTCAATATTTCTACCTATCCGTTTCTCCAGATCAAGATTGCTGGAGAACTCACCGAAGTTTTCTATATTCACCCATTCTATTTCCTTAGATTCGTGCATTCGTTTTAAAGTTACGGCTAGATCTACTCGAGGGTCTGAAACAAAGTCGCCTTCGACATCGAACATCTCGGGCGTCATGCTCATAATTGACCGGAGCGTTAACAGCAAGTCGTCGACCTTGCCAATTATCTTGGACGATAGCTCTTCCGCCTCGCTTCTAGTGATCTGATTCTAAACACATCATTATTATGTCATTGTCTACCAAGGGTAAAATTACCAATGCATACTTCATGAGCACCCTGTGCATGTTTTTCGTCATTAGAAGAAGTTCCAGCTCCGGATTCTGATATGGCTGTCTGTGAGGATTCCACTGGAAGTTGCCCTTTTACAACCAACTCACCTGTAGACAACTTTTCCTTGGTTTCGCCTAAAGGCCCGTCCAAAGAAAGTTCTCTTTTTCGCTTTCCCATGGAAAATGTGAATCAACTTCTATGTTTGTACCAGAGATGTGGTGGCAATAGAGGAAAATTCGTAGTAGTAGTCGACACATTGGGACTTTGTTACTATATTTCTTCTAACGTAAACTTTTCCACTGCTGTTAGCTAGCTTTCACCTGTGCACTAACCTCAAAAGTTACATACTGAACATAGCATCCTGTGCTATCTCGAAATTTTGACGGTGACATTCTGCTGATTTATCAACTGAACTGTAACTCGCATACATTCAATGGCTTTAATCCGGGATTCTCTTCTATATGTCACAGTATTCCTGTCATGGTTTACTGCGGCGTCGGCGTATAGTCTTCGCGGATACCTCACGAACCCAATCGTACCGTCGTCAGGCACTCCTCCGGATCAATTAATATACCCGTATTCGACAGAGCTTACGCTGAAGTCGAGCACAGAGAGTCATGAAACCTATCTACGAGCTGATACATCTTCATTCGTGTTTATGAATGTGTCTGTTGGATCATACATCTTGGATGTCAAATCAATTGAGCATGTATTTCATAGTCTACGAGTTGACGTGTCCGAAGGCGATGTAGAAGTCTATCTATTTTATAAAGGTAACCCATGGGAGATCAAAGGACCGAGACAGCCCTATCCGATTGAATTGCGACCTGCGAGACCTGCTCAATATTATCAGGTAAGAATGCTTTGACATATTGTGCTTAAATACTGACAGCTCTCTCCTATCTAGTATCGTGAGGGTTTTAACGTCCTGAAGCTATTCAAAAATCCTATGCTTTTAGTCAGTCTTTTCAGTTTGGTCATGGTTTTTGCGGTTCCAAAAATGATGAGTTCCATCGGTATGATTTCGGACCCTACTTCGCTGTTTTCACCGACTGACGCTTCATAATATCTAGATCCGGAAGCCTTGAAGGAACTTCAAACTGAATCTACTGCCGTAACTTCTAACCCGCTATCAAAGGCAATGAACTTCGATGTAGCGAGTTACATGGCTGGAGTCAATAAGCCAACAGAGGCAGCTAGCTCATCCACATCGTCGTCAGCAAAGTCTTCCGGTGCACGAAATAGAAAGCATTAAAATATATGAACTTTAACGACATCCGGATAAAATAGTAGGGATCTGTTAGAATATGAATGATGTTGTATATGTACGCTTTGGTGATACGCTGAGTAATTCTCACAATTTAGTGCTAAGGCCCATAGCTGCGGACCATACTTGCACGTAATATGATCAGTCATAATGTATCGACAATTTTATGCATCTTATCGACGAGTCTCTTGTAGAGACTCCAATTTATTTTTATTACATTTCCATAACCGGTGAGCCATAGAACCATTTTATATATTTCCAGAGTTTTATTCATCACCCAAACAAAAACATATTGAAATAGTTAGACTAAAATTGCGCCTTTTATAGCACAGACGGGCCGCTTTGGTACTTCCCAATCAATAAATATCGGAAGTCTTGCTTTTGTACGTTGGACGAGATATGTTTGGATCCCAGGGTTGTTTGTATGACTAAAGTTTCGCGTAATCTTCTTTTCACCCGAAAATTTCACTATTTTGTCGTCCTTTTTAGAGTAGAGCTCACGACAAAATGAAGGAGCTAAAAAACGAGTCGGAAATACTTCATCTGATCATACATCGTAATAAGAACCAGCACAGACAGGCTACCTGGTGGAAATATGTGGGGATCACTCACCGGAATCTCAATTACATACTCCACAGTCTGTTCCCGACCGAAAATGAAAATGACAATAGCGTCGGCACAACCAGTAAGTCGGGAAAGGACTGCAAGAGTAAGCACCTAAAACACACTACAAGGTCTCTGGCCAAATTAAACAAGCACCTACAAAAGGCTGTTTTATCGTCGCCAGATGTTAATACCCGATCGCAGCCAGAATCGACCGACGATACTGTAGGTTATAGTCTGACGTTACGTGATCCGATCGAGCGAGTGAAGTACTTAGTACATAAGGTCCTACCGAAGGCTTGCAATGCGGCATATGGGATTATCTCGCAAGGTCAATATGTGACGCTTGGACTTACCCTTGTAGCGTGCTTTTCGAAGATATGGTGGCTCTTGAAAAATGGTGTTCTAACCTCGAACTCGGCAAGTCAGGAACAAACTGTCGGAACTCATAGTAAACGCAGCCGAAGAAAGCATAAAAGAACGTCAACTAACGCTGTGAAAACAGTAGCGGAAAAAATCGAAGTCCAAGAGGTTGTCAGTGGTATCGATAAGGCTACATTTGACGGCTCAAGTGACGTCGGTGAAGTTATTCATCGGCCAGAGCAATATGAAGCAGATTTTCGCGAAACAGCAAAAAAAGATTACGTAGACACGAGAGAAATGTCCGAAGAAATAGCTACGAAGGCTAACTTGTTGGTGGAAGACGAATATACTTTTGCTGCGGAAGGTGCACAGCAAACTCATCAGACTGAAACGAAAGTTTTGACTGAGAAAGAGGAGGAAAAAACGTCACAGTCAAACAAAAAAGCAGAAAAAAAGCGCAAAGCAGATCGCACTTCCAAGACGAGTGACCGGATAAGTGAAATTTCAGACAAAAAGAAGGTTAAGAGAGACAAGAGGAAAAATGCAATTGACGATATATTTTCTGGATTAATATAGCACATCTGAGATTGGTTGCTCGATTTGACGTCACGTTACGCATGGTTTACATGCAATTTGTATTCTACTTTACTATTTGTACATTAAGGAAGAAGTGTTAGAACGGACCTAGAATAATGATCTTTACAATCGAGTAATCTTAGCATTTTCCTCACATTATTCTTTTCAAGAAAACTCACCTTTGTTTTCGCAGTTCTATGTGGTCTGGAGTCTCGATACCACTTGGAACTGCCGATATCATACCAGATGGTGTCACCATGCCTGACGGTGTTTCAAATCCAGAGATGACTGGTCTATCGTCCTCATCTACACCATTTAGTTCCGATATCATTTGAACGCCCTCCTCCTCTTCCTCCTCTTCCTCAGACTCATACTCTTCAGGTTGTAATTCGCCCCATAATGACTTGTCAACAGGTTCCTCTTCCTCCATTTCTGTAGCTTGCTCCAATACTCCAAAAACATCACCGTATAACGGTCGATTGTACTCGTCTGTTGGAGGCTTTCCATATCCACCAGGATGAAAACCCCATTGAGCACCAGCGGGAATGGGTGCGTTGAGACCTGAAATTTTCAATCCTGGATAGCTAAGAGGCGGACCAAAGCGTTGCATATTAAGAAGCCATGGAGGTGGAGCACCAGGCGGGATACTCAGCGCTTCGACAAGCTCCGGTGAAAGGGCACCTGGTTTCCTGTCACGTATGTTTGTCTCAAATTCCTTTCCTTCGTAGTATAGTTCACCGTATGCTGACAGGTCCGGCTTCTTCTGGAATCTGAAAAACGCGTCGTGTAGCTTTTGATAGTCGATATCGAGTCTGCCCATCTTGGGCTGAACACGTTCTCTGGACTTTTGTTTTAAAGTGTTTGGATCTTCCTGAGTGCTATCTCGCATGGTCATGATGCCTGTAGACTTGATAAAGTCGGGAAGATCGAACGGCGGCTTCTCAATTCCTCTCTTTGACGATAAATACTCTCTCTTCATATTCCAATGGTTCGGAATAGGAACGACGTTTTTCATGCCTTTGATTTCCACCAGCAACAGAGGATCAGGCGCATCCACGTCGAACCACTCTATAACTTCGGGTTTCCGCGACAAAGCTTTCAGCTGTGCAATGTTCATCTTGTTCATTTTGCGCAATTTCTTTTTGCTTGTGATCTCCTTCATCGTTGCAGCCTCCTCGTCCTCATCCTGTATATTATCTTCCTCGTCGCTATAAAATATATCGGCTTTGTTGTCGTTATCAAGTACAATCTCAGTCTAGAAACGTGAGTCTTAATGCCACTGAACACCTCATACGACATACCTCGTTGGACTGGAACCTTTCCAGAATCGATTTATACTGCGCATAAGCTGGATCATCAATGTCGATATCGTAGTTTTGCAGAGTTTCAACACCATTTGACTCCCAATCCTCCTGCTTCACCGAATCTAGTATTGCAGTGGGCGTTTCGTCCTATAGAGGATCATTGATCAGCCATCACAACTACGTGATATAATATGGGTACTTACAGTTTCTGATGCCGAGGTATATGAGCTTTCGGTTGCGACAGATGATTCTCTGGAAGCCTGCTTCTGGGATTTCGCTCTTTCTCGGCGAATCTGATTCTTGGATCTTTTCCGCTTGACACCGGCTTTCTCCGTGGTGTCCGTCATGATTCCGTTTGCTGTTGGCTTCTCTTGGTCGGCCATAGCTAATGTCTAGATAAAAATTCACCAGCATTACACGAAGTGGGTGATTGTACAATGATGGTATTACATAATTATCACACTGGTTTTACGATTGAGAACTTATATCTCGCACATGTACAAAATGGCATAAACGTTCCAAAATGTGCCAATAGTGTTTATCTGTCACAGTCGCGTGGCGGCGCTCCGCTGATCGAGCTATAATTAGAGGACCACGCAAGTGCCTTAAATACAAAGGAATCAAGAATGTGCAGGTGTCAAGAACAGCAAGTTACGTCCTGTATCTGCGCAGATTCTTGCATCCACGGGACGGTTAGCCACAGTAGATCAGCAGTAGTACGTAACCATTATTCACGTATTCGCATTAACTTGGGGAAAATCTCGAGGAACTGGTAATCAACCGATTTGGAAACAATCGTCGAAATTCCGGTAATTATCTAATCTTGCATGCCGAGAGCTAATACGTTAACTGACTGATGTTTTCATTTGGACTTGAGCGAACCTCAAGTTCTCAGCATCCTCAGCCATAGGCTCCTCTTGCTCCTCAGCTCTTAATATAACACTTCTCTGGGGACAAGGCTGCGGTAATCGAGCCCTTCAGAGATATGCCTCCAATCGCGATTTGGTTTGACTCTGAGAATCTCAGACTAGTTTCAGCATATTTTGCTCTTGTGGCTGAGCTAGTCCTATCCAAATCACATTTTCATGGGCAAATTTAAATGAAATCGGCTTGATAAGGAAATATTTCCCAATATGGATAACATGTGGAAAGGCAAGAAAAATGCTAAATGCTTGGTTGGAATGTCAACACCAAGCTACAGAAGTGGTTGTTCGCACTGTTTCTCTCTGCTAGTAGAAGCGTCCAGGAAACTAATGGCATGACGCATCTCCTTGATGATGGCGTTGTAGACTCATAATAGTGTCATTTTTGCCAGTATCGGCAAGAGCTGCGAAAAGGTCTGACGATTTTTCATGCAGTCGTAGACCTGCGAGACAGGCAAGGCACAAAACGCAGCAGATTGCCTTTCTGTGCCTCACAGGGCAGCTCTGCACCGCCGCGTTATTTATAGCGAAGTCGGCAAAATAAGGATCAGCTCGCACCGCCACAATATAATTTAGAGGCAAAGACGTACCAATCTTGGGTGGCTGCGAAATGCGCAGCCACCATGCTGCGTCGCTTTCTGTGCTTCTCCCTTCTTGCTTTTCTTCCCAAAATCTCTTTCTTTTTCCTTTCTTTTCTAGCACGACAATTTTATTTTAATTTTATACATTATTCCATTCCTTTACCACCTCTTGTCGAGCTGTATGGTTTTGTTTTGACGAAAAGGAGAATTAGAAGGAAAATTGTTTGCTTTTATTCGAGAGGTTTTACCAAAAAAGGGTTCGCATCGCGGTAATAAGAAAGGACAGCTCCTTAAATCCGGTTGCAAATAAAACATGATTCGGCGTGCATCAACTTCAGAGGTTGTCGTAAATACAGCGCAGGAGATCAAGAGGCTAGCGCCTCCGATCTCGATCAAGCTTATTGTGCTGTCGATAAGCTGGTACTGGTCGTCGGCGCTGTCTAACACAGTTACGAAAGATATCCTAAACGCGTTTCCATATCCGATAACAATGGCGGTCGTCCAGTTCGCATTTGTTGTCGTTTGGGCTCTGACGCTCTCGGTCCTGATCAGAAATGTGCCTTTTGTGTCACTGTCTGTCCGCGTCGCGCACCACGGAATCACTCGTCCGTCAAAGAAGGTCATCCTGACTGTCGCGCCAATGGCGGTCTTTCAGCTCTCTGGCCACATCTTCTCTCACATCGCAACGAGCAAGATCCCAGTCACGCTGGTTCATACGATTAAGGGCCTTTCTCCTTTGTTTACGGTCTTCGTATACCGATTCATCTTCGGCATCAAGTACTCGTTTTATACATATTTGTCGCTGATACCATTGACTCTGGGAGTCATGCTTGCATGCTCGTTCAAATTCCATGGCCACCTAGTAGGTATCTTGAGTGCTCTTGTTGCGGCTATAATTTTTGTCTCGCAAAATATCTTCAGCAAAAAGCTGTTGACAGACAGTCCTTCCAGCGACATGGAGCCAAAGAAGCGACTGGACAAGATTAACTTACTGTGTTACTGTTCTGGCATGGCGTTTCTGTTCACCATGCCTCTTTGGTTCTATTCCGAGGGCGCTGGTCTATTGCGAGAGTATATTGCGACGGGTACGCTACCGATCACTTCGGAGTTGCATGTGATGACAATGCGAACACTGGCTACTCTTTTCTTCGTGAACGGATCGGTCCATTTCTGCCAGAACTTTCTTGCTTTTCAGATCCTTGGCTTAGTTTCGCCAGTCACGTACTCGATTGCCAGTTTGTTCAAGCGAGTGTTTGTAATCATAGTTGCAATCATATGGTTCGGACAAGAACTGACAACGGTTCAAAACTGGGGAATTGCTTTAACGTAAGTTTATATCTCTTTATTCATTATATATTGCAGTTTTTTCTAACAATTGGAAAGGTTTTTGGGACTTTACTTGTATGATAGAGCTGGTGATGCTTCAAGAACGGAACGTGCGTATGACGCTAAAAACATTACTACTCCGTACCGCATTTTACCTATGCACTCGGTCGACGTCGAAAAGACTAGAGAGCAGATGCAATCCTTTAAGCACACAGAGATTGCCCCTGTTTGCGATGAATTCCTGGATCGCCATACGACTGTACGGACTGTACACAACAGCGATTCGACCACCGTTCTAGTGACGTAGTCAGCTTAGTTTCTTCGAGAAGCTCCACAACATGTCTGTTGTCATTTTGTCCAATTACAAGGGGACGAGGCCGAAGACTCAGGATCCTCATCTCACTGTTTTTGCTTGTCATTGTCATCTCTATTCATTTTTTCTTCGTTCCATGCATTCATGAATCTTAATTTCTCGGATCAGGTTTTTATACTTGCGTGTATTTTTGAAGTATATCTACGATCTTGCCATCTCCTAGTCGCTTATTCTTCAATTATCTTTTCTCTTTGGCTCATTTAATATTTTCCTTGGTTTTCACTTAAGATTTTCCATTTTTTTCTTCTTCTCATTAACTATTAGACCTCGGCGTTAGTATTTAAGTTGTGTGTTTCGTTTATTTTTGGCTTGGAAAAACAGCCTGGTGGAACTTGATTGTATAGTATTATCTATGATATTATATCTGCATTAAGAGAGCGAATAGATGCTTAACCATTGATGTTACTTGTCCGTTTATTGTTTTCATATTCCATATTTTATTAATTTCTCATTTCATAGTAAAATAAAGCCGAACCGAACCTGGATCTGTGAGAGTAGTGCATTGAGTGCTCGGAACCTTCGAGAGTTCTTCAACTTGCTACCGCCCTTATGACGCGTAAAATCACTTTCATTCCTTTAGCAAGTATCATGAAGTACGGTCAATCCACATAATATTTAATGCTCTAGGCTTGCAAATGACTAAAAGCTTGTTATATAAAACACTTCGGTTCACTCTAGATTTTAGATGTCTTAACACAATTTAATGAGTTTAGTAATTTGTTTATGATCCATAATGATTGATTAATTAGAGATCGAACATCAAGATTTTTTTTCTTTTAAGACGGTTGCGCTGTCTGAGCTCAGTCTTGTCCGTGCAACAGTTATCTAATTTTGTACACAACAATTCCTCAAAAGAGCTCTAAACTACTCTGTTGAACGAAACTGTGTAGAACTGAGCATGGTTGAGGTCAACAATGCACAAATTATTTTGTAGATAAGATGGCAAAGGTTGTGCCATTGCGCAGATAATACCTCAACAGCTATACCCATACAGTATCCCCACCAAATAAGGTTGGGTACAGGCAATGACAGGCTCTCTATTTGGGACAAATTCCTTGGCGCACTTGGGTGTTATCGACCCGTCCTTAGATTAGAACAGGCAGATAACCCCCCAAAAAGTTGGCGTCTCTCGTGAGAGCAATGTCACCGCGCTTCAGTTCTGGTTCGTTTATCTAGCCATTCGTGCGTTCTATATTTTTTTCTTTTTCTTTTTCATCTTGTTAAGAATTAATCCCATCGTTTGCTTCGACTTATTCTCTCGTTGAGTTCCTTTGCGCATCTTTGTCAGTGGTTGTGTCCATTGAATCAAGTTAGTCGTTCTGTGCATGTCTGTCCTGTGGCTTCGTGACTAATGGCTTTATTCTAGGATCTACTTTCGTTATAGAATTCTATCGAGCAAGACAATCCTGCCTGCTGCAATAGAAAGCCCCCTATTCGCTCAATTCTCGTATTCAGATTATTGATACATTAGCCAAATTATAACTCAACAATGGCGCTTGCAGCAGACCCAACTAGTATGGGTTTCCCAAGTTCCAACGTGATCAAGAAAAAGCCAGTGAGCTGGTCAAATATCCTACTAGGTGCTACGCTGAACATGTTTGAGTAAGTTCTTGTTATGCTATTGTTAGGTCCGCGGTCAGTCGTTTCTATGACTTTGACATTGGCGGCAACGTTGCGTTAGATGATCTGACCATCTCTTCTTTTTGCAACCTACAGATGCAGCACGCTCGGACAACCACTGGAAGTCACAAAGGTATTAATATCCGTCTCTGCGGCTCTTGAATTGTTCTTTCAGTTTCTTCGTGAATCATGATTGCTGCCTTTTTGACGGCGTGTTCTGGGGAACCATAATCCTGACTTTTTCTCCGTTTAGACCACCATGGCAGCTAACCGAGGCGACACAATGCCCAAGGCCATTGCCAGAATTTGGTCCCGCGGCGGTGTATTTGGTTTTTATCAAGGCCTGATTCCATGGGTAAGTGATTATCGTCCTCTTCTTTTATCCTGTCCCACGCGGCGGCTCCGATTTCGTCCTTTCCGTGGCTCTTAGAGACTATAACCGTCACTGTTGGTTGGCTGTCAGTTCTGTTGTGATCATGGCTGACATCAAATTGTTGCGTATTAGGCTTGGATTGAAGCTTCGACTAAAGGTGCTGTGTTGCTGTTCGTTTCCTCCGAGGTTGAGTACCAAACTAGGTCTTACGGTTTTGGCCCTTTCGTGGGGGGCATGGCTGGAGGTTTCACCGGTAAGAAGTACTTCGGATGCTTCGGTATTCGGAACTCTGTTGACAATCAATTGAATTCTAGGTGGTCTGGTACAGGCTTATGCTACTGTTGGTAAGTTTATTTTTAGTTTTCAATCCATTCAGTTGAAACTGCTCCTAACCTTCCTTTCGTAGGATTTTGCACGTATGTCTTGAATTTTAAAGCTCGCAACAACGCGGCTCAATAATTTGATTGGCTTAAATGGTTAGAATTTTCCTAACGTAATGTAGATGTATGAAGACAGTCGAAATCACTCGTCATAAGCAGGCCGCTGCCGGAATCAAGCCTCCAAGCACATTTGCAGTGTTCATGGATATTTACAGACGAGAGGGAATCCGAGGTGTCAACAAAGGTGTGAACGCAGTTGCAATTCGTCAATGTACCAACTGGGCAAGTCGGTTTGGTCTCTCTCGATTGTCAGAACAGATCATTCGAAACGTGACGGGAAAAACAGAAGATAAACCTCTGGGTGCTTTCGAGAAAATTTTGGCTTCTTCAATTGGTGGTGGATTGTCCTGCTGGAATCAGCCCATTGATGTAAAATTAATCATTTTTATATTCTCTACATTGGCAATGTGATGACATGAAACTAACGATGATAGGTCATCCGAATAGAAATGCAGAGTCAGACAGTAGACCCTAACAGACCGGCAAAGTTGACTGTCGCAAGTACTTGCAAGTAGGTTTATTTTCGCTATTTTTTGCGGCTGCTTGAGCTTAACTAGTCTAGATACATCTACCAACAAAATGGAATTAAGGGACTGTATCGAGGGGTGACTCCGAGAATTGCTCTTGGTATCTGGCAGGTAAGTGTCAATATTCCCGTTTGTTTCGATATAGTGACACTGACGTATATTTAGACGATTTGCATGGTTGGTCTGGGTGACATGGCAAAAGACTTTGTATCTCAAGTTACCGGTAGAGCTGTTTGATTTATTACAGACATCCATTTACGTGACTGACATTTGCATAGGTGAAAAACCAGTGGGCGGTGGCCACTAAAGACTATATTCCTCCAAGACAATTGCGGATTTGTTTTGACGCGTGCTATATGCTGTGTGTTCAAATATATTCTCTTTTATTTCCAGTCTTTACAAATGAAATGTAATTCATAGCTTTTAATAGATTCCTTCTTTATCGCAACATTTTCATATAGCACAGTCGGCAAATTCCGGGAGATCTTGCTAGTTTGTTTCAATTGGTGGTGGTTGTAGTTAAAAGTTTCCCTTGAATTAAATTGTAGAAATTAGAATAGTTTCAGGCGTAGCTCGCATCTGATTTTCTCTACAAGTTCGTAAATTCTTGTGCAGTAAGAATGTTTCGTTTAATAGCCAAATAGAGAATTTGTCCGTATTAATTCAATTTTGTATTGGAGTTGTCAAAATAGCTGCTTCAATGTCTTCTTTTTGAATGCGCTACAAGGTTCTTCCGAATCATGTGTGGTCCGGAGACAACCGTAGAAAAAGATCGTCAAAATCGCGTAGACACGCAAAATTATTACTCTAATTGTATCCACATTATTAATTTCAAGTTTCAAGTCTTTAATTGCAAAGTCCAGGATTGCTTTTTTCTGATAAATCCTTATTTATCCATGAGTTCTGGCATAGCAATATTATTGAACGACCGATTCAGTAGCAAGCAAGCAAGCACTTTTTCCAAATCACAGCTTCTAATAAATACACGAGCAATCCCCCCTAGTCACCAGTATTAGAAATGACCGATTCGAGTAACGAGAGTTCTAAGCAGCTGCGTTCATTTGTGGATGAAGATCCGAAGAACAACTATTTCTTTAATGGGTAAGACAATGGAGAGAGGAAACATTGGAATAATAATATTTCAGTATCCAAATAGCTAAATCAACGCACAGGGACTCGAAAGGATGCTTTCTATGTCGAAATGTAGCTAAGGGCGGCAAAAGGTTAGTCATTACTTTCACAATATTTAAGTTTATGTCTTTGAGCGACTTTTTTTGCCTATGATGTAACCATGAGTAGTTGCATAAACTTGTCAATGCCTACGACCACGCTGCTAGCTGAAATGCAAAAACTGGTATGTACAGTTTATCGGCAATGTGCAGAGAATACATATCTAATTCGCATTAGGACTTTTACTGTGCGCTGGGCCAAAATGTCGGCAGCAGCGATATAGAATGCCGAAAGATATGACTGGGATGTAAGCATAATACTGTCATCAGATAGGAACTCAGAGTGCCTATGAATAAACAAAAATGACGGCAAACAAAAGAAGATGCAAATTATTGAGATTATTGGGAATGCACCAGAGGCTTAGATTATTCCTACTTCGGAAATTTTGCTTCAATAACTTTTTATACAAGAATACCCTATTTACAAAAGTGCAATAGTAAAAAGCAATATAGTTAATATCTTACATGTTATACAAACAATAGACTACTTTAAGCCAGCTGGTGGCTTAATAGCTTATCGCGTCCAGCTGCTTTTCATTAGTTTCAACGCGGAACTCCTCTCTGGATGACTCTCGACACAAATTCTCCCATGCAATAAGCGCCTGTCTCTTTTTGGATTGAATGGATTTATCTTCAGCTTCAAGTTTAACGTAATCTTTCTTCAACTGATTGATCTAAAAACGCATTAAAAAAATATTAGTCATAAACATCTTATTTAATCACAGTTTATAAAAATACCTCTCGGTCGATATTCGGGCAAATAGATGGTATCAGCTTGTGAATATTCGATATTCCATTTTCAGAGAATGAATTTCCTATGCTGTTGCCATTGAAGCTTCCGAATGATCGTCTAGTCAAACTTGGAGATGAAGACTGGAACGTAGGTCGAACAGGAAAAGAAGTTGTTCGATTGATCATAGCCTTAGGAGCAGTAGGCGCTGCTATAACCATTGGACTTTGGTTACCAACTGCAGACTTTTCAGGAAGGATACTACTTCCATTACGCACAGAGACTAGCGGTGCAGCTTGGACTGGTTGTGCTTGCGGCTGCGGTACATTGGTAACATGCGCTGGCGAAGACTTCTTGGAAATCGGAGAAACTGATCTTGATGACACCCGTGATGGTCTTCTGCTTCTGCTAGGATCTCTTGAAGTTTCCTTCGGGGTCGAGGATCCATGTGATCTGATCGACCTAACCGGAGTTCGAGATCTGCGACTTGAATGATATCCACTGTGTTCCCTAGTTCTGTCACCGTAGTGGTCGTAGTCGTAATCGCGACCATAATCTCTATCATAGCCTCGACTATACGACCTCCTGTAATATTCTCTATCGTAATCACGGTCGTGATCTCTATCGTAGACCCGATCCCTGTCATAGACTCTGTCTCTGTCTCTGTCCCTGTCTCTGTCCCTGTCTCTATCCCTATCTCTCTCTGTTTCCCTTTCTCGCTCACGCTCTCGTTCTTGCTCTCTTTCAAGTTCTCGTTCTCTTTCCACCTCTCGCTCTCTGTCCAAATCTCTTTCTCTGTCGATTTCTCTGTCCTTATCTTTTTCAAAATCCACAACTCGGCTATCGTAGTCCCGTTCTCTGCCCCTATCTTTCTCTCTATCTACACTCCCTCGGTTGTAGACTCTGTTATAGTCTCTCCTGTAAGCTCTATCCCTGTCATAATCTCGGTCGTCGCTTCTGTCATAGCTCCTATCACGGTTTTGTTCGTAACTTCTGTCGTATTGGCGGTCATATACTCTATCCCTGTCATAGTCGCCGATATAGTCTCTGGAATAACCTCTGTCACGATCGTAATCGTTGTATCTATCACGACTGTCGTAACGATCTAATGACGGTTGTCTATACGACGACGATCTGAATTTAATAACATCTTAGCTACGCATATCCAGAAAAGAAAAATCTTTTGTCGAAATGAACTTGAAATGACTTACCGGCCAGATGCATAGTATCTCCCTCGGTCCGACATTGCAGAAAGCAACAGCAGCTATAATTCACCCTTTAAAGCAGTTATCAAGCAGAAAAACCAGAAACAAGGCAAAGACTAAGGGAACAACCAATAGAATGCGCGATGATGTAGGGAAATATCTACGCGAAGTTGAAAATGCTTCCCTATTGTTGAGATCCATAAAATTTAGGGGGGTGCTGATTACATAAGCTCTGACCACCGCCACATTCGGTGACAGCCGCATAGACACGTGTAAGCCTCCACCGCCTCTTCCATATGTCCATCACATCAGCCATATATATAAAACTAACCTTTCTCGCCATTTGCTTCAGCTTGAGCTAATATATTGATCTACTTTTACATATATTTACTTTGGCGTATTTTTTTATATAAGATTTTTATATAAGATTAATCATGAGAATTGCGACTATTTGTTCTATTATACTGCTTCTCGCTATTGCTAGTATCAGCTATTATTACGTTTCGAAAGACTCGTCAATGAGACAGCTGTCAACGAACACCAGCCCTGAAGACAAGCCGGCTTCTCCGATGCATGCGGAGGAAGCACCGCAGCCTCAGGCAGTTCCAGGTTAGCATCTAAAGAATAGCTGGTAATATTTTAAGGTCTTTATTGATTTATTAGAATTGAAATCCTATATTGTTACGTTTAAAAAAGGAAAAGACACTCCGGAGAAGTGAGTTATCATTTGCTTGATGGAGATTGATCTGCAGAGCTCTGCTAACGCTCAAAATCCATAGCGTCGTCCAAACAGCAATGGAGAGAGTATCTGCACTGGGAGGACGTATCACCCACGAGTACAATACCGTCCTAAAGTAAGCATGCCGGCATTGTTACCGCGAAGATTGGATTCAAGAGCTAATCTCTCGTTGTTTTGATATAGAGGGTTTTCCGTGTCCATTCCGTCTGGTATTCTGTCAAAGTTTGAGTCGCAAATTGAGAAACTTCAAAATGCAGATTTCCCCTTTGTCATTGAGGAGGACAATACTGTCAGTAAGTGAAAACATCTATATGAACGTTATTTTTGAATTAGCAAGGTGATTTTCAACTTATTGCTTCTTCAGATATAAACTGAGGATATGGTAATCCTCTCGCTTGACATCCTCTTGAATGTTTGCGTTAGAAGTATTCCATCTTTTATCTACAGCACGAGGGCCATCACAGTCCGTAACTACAGGCGTAGACGGTTTGCGAACGTATTACATATTTACAGTGATCGGAGCTTCTTTGTCTCCCTGACTCACTACTTAATATTTCCAGTTTCAGTTTTGTTTGCGAAGGCTTTCGCTATCTATCATTTGGTTTTCTATTAGTACTTTAGCGTAACTCGATTCAGGTTGCCTTGTAGACAGAATTTGCACCGAAGTTTTGTATACATTTAGACTTTATAAGCGGTCCCAGCCTAGTTGAATCTCAAATCTAATGAATCGCATCTTTTTGGGGTTCTTGTCATTTGAATAGCCTGGTTCTAAGTATTGATAAGACCACAAACTCATATTTTATACGATCTTATCAAATTTGAATATATAAATACCGGAAATAATATCTCATTAATGTCGCACGCGTAGAAGTTACATATAGTAAATGTTCCTGGTACTCCGGACGCGATAAGCAAAAGATTCACGTTGGGACATTGCTTGACAAAAAGCCACTGGATAAAGTTTAACCTTACCTATCGTAAGTCCATAGTGAATACTGACCGGGCAAGACCAGAATTCGTCCACCGTGTTAGTTACAGACCACATTCAGCAGTATTCAGGTCTACTGAAATATACCGTCTTGAACCACGAACATAAGAACATCCATATAATTTTCTATTTGCCATTTCCAATGTGTATTTGGTTTGCACTGAAATTGGACCTATAATTGAGAATGTCTTCCGAGCAAAATTCGTCAGTCTCGCTAGAAGATGCATTGACCGAATGGGTGCGACTCGTTCTTATCCATGCTGCCTATTTGTTTGTCGAGTTAGTCTAACTAATTATACAGGTCAACAGCTTTCCGGGTGTTACAGCTGCGTTGAGTCTTAGAACTATGGCTGACGGTGTCTCGATATCGCAAATCCTGCATGACTTAGACCCTGATTACTTTCAATCGGTATTGATAGCGCCGTCTAGAAAGTTGGCGAGTCCGCCTTCATTTATAGGAAGGTTTCATAACAGTACGTAACGGATTCATTGTTATCAAATGCTTTTCTAGGAGTTCGACGACTGACTTAATCTAGTGAAACCTCTGTTCAAAGCTATATCTACGTATTATGTCGACAAGCTCGGCTTAAAGTTTCCTCCTGAATCTCCTCATATAGCCTCCTTAATGGCACCAAATATCACGCTAATTGCCAAGGATAGTTCTGTGGATGAGATAAGCAAGCTCCTGCGGATGGTTCTCTTTGCTTGCGTCAACTCAGATAAAAGCAAGGACTACTTGGAACAGATTAATGAACTCAATTTAGACGCGGGTACATGTCTACTATCGGCGATTGATGAGGTATGAACATTACACAGTCTATTTTGCTGCTCTGTTACTCTTTAGTGCCCTGGAATGACTAACTTCCGTCATAGATTTCAACTGAATATTCGTCTTCGAATCCTAAGCAGCCTGATAAGTATGTCACAACTATACACTGTTCATATAAACGTCTTTTGACTTGATCAAATTTTGTAGTCCCGAAAATGAACGAGTATTTCAGGAAGAACTGGCAAAAATTACTGCCAAGTTTGAACCTCTGCAAAAGGAACTTCAGTTGAAGCTCGATGAGAATACGGCTCTAAAAGAAGATATGGTACCTGGAATATTTACTTATAGGCACATAGTTTGCACGCTAATCCCAAAAACAGGTTGAACTCAACCGTGAAGTTTCAGAATTGCGTGGGCAGTTGCTACAATCACAAGCTGCATATAGAGCCCGTTCAGACATAGCGGAAAAGAAAAATAAAACCGAATTGGAGTTTTTGCATCGCGATATTCAAGATTTGGAAGACCAGTTAATGCTCAAGGATAAGAAAGTTTCTGAATACGAAGAGCAAATGATCGGTCAGAGTCAACAGGTAAGCCATCATTCAGCCAGTTCACGTACGTCTTCCGTTACTAACTCAACTAGATGAATGCTCTTAATGAAAAGATCAATGACAATGCACAATTGAAAGATCGTCTTGATGAGGCAAAACATGAAATTGATAAGCTGCAAAAGCAAGCCAACTTATCTGAAAAATATCGACAGCAGCTGGAGCAAAGTAGTCATCTGCAAAGCCAATTCGAGGTAGGTTAATGACTATTATGAATAGGAGCGAAGCTAACAACGAGCAATAACAGAACCTTCGTCTAGAAAATGCTTACCTTAACGAAAAAGTCAAAAAATTTGAGGAAGACTCCGGAGAAATATATAGTTTGCGCAAAGTCGCAGATATATCTCAAAGTGAGATAGATTCACTCACGTCAAAGGTCACGCAACTGGAACTTGAACGTAAATCTCTTAACTCGGCGAATATAGCTTTGAAAGAAAGAATCGAGCTTTTGGAGATCGATGATGAGAAACCCTTCGTCAGAACATCATCTGAGGATAAGCCAACAGGCTCTAGTCATAATATCTCGTTGGACCTGGCAAGACTACTTGTCGATAGCGATAGCGGTAAAGATGACTTTTTGGAACCCACAATAGACCAATTGTACGTGTATATGATTTAATTTGTCCACCTCGTGGTTCTAACTCTTGCTAAGGAAAGCGAAAGTCGATAGACTCACCAAGGAGTTATCCAACTTAAAGAAGACCAAGCCTACAGGTGTTGAGACCTCAGTGAACCCGTTGTTTCAGGCAAATCCAGATGCGACAAGCGAGATGTCTGCGATTGATAGCCAAGCTGGAGTCCTTAAGTATGAACAACAGCAAAAGTGGTGTCAAGAATCGCTAACATGTCATAATAATTTAGTCCTGAAGCAGTTATGGATCTGAAATCTCAGCTTCTGAGAAGTGAAACCGAGAATAAGAAAGCCAGTAAGCAGATAGACCACTTGCAAGATAAATTGAAGGAAGTAGAAAGTAGATTGCCGCTTTCGTTGGGTAAGTGACAAACCATATTTCCTCACAATTCCTTCGAATTGGTCTGATTTTATCCCACATAGTTATTTCCGGTACCGAAGAGCACACTCAGAGTTTACTGGACAACCTCGATCCTAAGTTCGCCGATGGAGTGCTGCAATCTAAAATTTTGGACCTTGAATCGCGTTACAGAGCATTGAAAGAGCAGCTAGACATCGCCTTGATCGACAAGGAGAATTTATATATGAAGTTGACTACAGTTCAGGAGGAGTTATTAGATATCAGTAGAGCCAACACTGTACTGCGAATGTCTTTAATGTCTTTGGATCCTGCGTCCGGACGATTTGAATCGGAGCTCAAGAGTTGGGTGATTGATCTGCAACAGCGTGTTGAATCGCAGCGAGAGCAGATATACAAGGATAAGGAGGTAAGTGCTTTCTATTTCGCTTTAGTCTATTTTACTAACATCCATCTAGTATATTAAGCAGCTACAGCATGAAGGTAAGGAGGCAAAAAAGACCGAGAATCCCAAGAACATAATGGCGAAAAAGGTATTCTACGATTATTGTTGTTACTCTTCTGAACATAAACTTATCTGACCTCTTAGAATTTAATCACTAAAGAGGAATCTGCCCATAGGATGCAGGAGAATGAGTTGATGAAACGCGCATGGTTCTCGCTGAGCACACGAATTCTGCCGGACGAGATTTGCATTTCAAAGAAGGAGAATGCCACACCTTCAAGCTGGCTGAACCGTCAACAGAAACTATTAGTTGTATGTATAGCTCTAGTCGTTTGAGAACATACGTAACACTGATTAACTTTAGGGTAAATTGAATGCGCAGCATTAAATTAGATGTTGGGATTGTTGATCGGGGAAGCCATAATCTTTTTATTGCATCATGTAAAAGTGAGCTTCACGTCAGTGAATATTACCTATCTCCATATTTTCATTTCATTGTGAAGGCTTTTTGCGCCATATAAAAGATGAGAGATGCGGAGAAGGTACATAAGAGAAGATTTAAAAGCATATCCGGACATATTACTATTTATTTTATTAAGATATATGAATACAGAATATCTAATATGAATAATTGTGACGATCTAAGGAATATTCTATACGATTCAAAGGTATCGGCTACTGTATGCTCTTCATTCATGCGCTAGCCAGTCCTTGGGATTCTGTAAAATCTCGACGAGCCGTTCTTCCTCCGAATCTGGCTCTGGTTTGTATTGGTACATCCAGGAAGCAGTAAGGGGCAATGACATCAAAATTCTAGAATCAAGGATCAGCTAAAGAAGGGTGGAGGGAAAGACGAAAGAGCAAGACATACGATTCGACTCTAGATCCAGGTGTTTGCAAACCAAAAGAAGTTCCGCGGTCGTAGATGAGGTTGAACTCTACATACCTACCTCGCCTTACCTGCTGCCATTCTTTCTCCTTTTCTGTAAATGGCATGTCCTAAATGCATGTTAGAACATATTGCGAACAAGAAATCAATAGTGTTGACCGATAACCGATAAAGGTTGTCAACTCTCTTACCTTCCTTCTCTTGATTATTGGAACATATGTGGGGATGAATGAATTGAGACAATCTCTCACAAACAAGAAAATCTCTTCAGGATCCTTATCATCCAAATCGTCAAAGAAAATACCACCGAGTCCACGACTCTCATTACGGTGCTTAATATAGAAATACTTATCACACCATTCCTTAAATCTAGGATAATAGGTGCTGTCATGCTTGTCGCAGGCATCTCGTAACATCTTGTGAAAATGCTGTGCATCTTCTTCAAACAAGTAGGATGGTGTCAGATCTGAGCCTCCACCAAACCACCATGCTTGCGGAGTTCCATCACTGTTTTCGGTCTCAAAATAACGGTAGTTCAAGTGAATTGTCGGTGCCTTTGGATTCTTAGGATGCATAACTACGCTCAAGCCGCAGGCGTAGAACGGCAGCATCCCGTCCTCTGGAACAGCCAAACTTTTATGATCTGCCTTCATCCGAGCTACGGCTTGAGGCGGTAATTTGCCGTATACGACCGATATGTTCACGCCTGCCTTTTCGAAAATTGCGCCGTCCTGGAGTACACTAGAGATGCCACCACCACCATGGGGGCGACTCCACGTATCGATCTGGAATTTTTTGCCCTCCTCTCCTTCTAATTCTTCAATTGCTGCTATTATGTCCAATTGTTTGGCCTTTATAAAATTCTCCATTTTGTTTCGCATAGTCGCAGAGGTCAAGATCTTTTGAACACCGGGCGTTCCCTCCAATAGTTGTGACTCCGAATCTAGGCCCACCGGAGACGACTTATTCTGTATCACCACTGATCAGCTTCTTTTCCTCGGGAATATCTCATCAATCTCATTCCACAGTCTTCTATTATATACAGTCATACAATTCTTACCTGAAAACTGTAATAAATGATCAGACCAAGACCTACGCCCGACAGTGCAGCACCTCTAGAGTACTTTCCGCCACGATTCGAATTGGAGTTCGTAGAATATTTTTTTATTGCTCGTGCCGGGATAGACCAGTTCATTGCAAACCGTGACATATTGCCTACTAGGCTGGTCTGAATCAGACGGCTTCTTAAAAAATATATGTCTTTATTAGCAACTAGATGTCAGTCAAGAGGTTTCTTACTAGTCAGAAAAGCAACAATCAATACAGAAATTCAGGCAAACTCGAACTTTTGGCAGACATACCCTTGAACATTTCTGATACTGATGCAATTGTACGTCTATAGAAAGAGTACTGCTATGCAACTGAACCGAAATGAGCCAAAAACCCGAATAGACCGTTAAAATCAAAGGCAGCGTCTATATCCATGGTTCAATCTGTAGGAATTCGAGTCTTAGTCAGACCATATATGTTACCCGGCGTGTAACAACAGGTAGGGTAAAAATGTATATTCCGGGATTGCACATATGGCCTACTGCTCTAAACTAACCAATTATATATTTATGCCTTAACTAATCAATGCCTGTGTCCCCTCTGACTGTCACTTATGAGTTGCCATCCGCACCAGCGCTGTTCCCCTTTCGATTTCACGTCGATTAGTAACTTTGCCTATCTACATCTGTCGAACTAACTCAGAAATCCCTACGTCAGTTCATAAGACTACCTCCGAGTCGTGCGAGAATCGAGTTTATATCTTTGTTAGATATTTCTTGCCAATTTAGTGATCATGCGTTCAAAGTTTAAAGACGAGCACCCTTTTGGTAAGTCCAGGCATTATAAGCACATATCGTCTTACTTTAGATGGTGGTGATACCGTTTGACCAGTATTGGTGGTTTCAAGAATTCTTCTATAAATTTCTAACTTTGTTAAGAGAAGAGAAAGGCCGAGGCTGAACGTATTCGCCAAAAGTACTCTGATCGTATACCTGTAAGTAGAACAGATTTACCCTTCTATTATGTGCACATTAGATGCTCTAACACTTCGATGTAGGTCATCTGCGAGAAGGTAGAGAAGAGTGATATTGCCACGATTGATAAGAAGAAATATCTTGTTCCAGCAGATCTTACTGTCGGTCAGTTTGTATACGTCATTCGAAAGCGTATCAAGTTGGCTCCTGAAAAGGCTATCTTTATATATGTTGATGAGGTCCTACCTCCCACTGCGGCTTTGATGAGTTCTATCTACGAAGAGCACAAGGATGAAGATGGATTCTTATACATAACGTATGTGTCATCTAGTGCTGCAATTGAACATATTCTAATGATTTTATGCAGATACTCTGGAGAGAACACATTCGGATCTGCGAAGTAGGCCTGGTGTTTTATCGTTTTGCAGGTTGGATAGGATTCTAGCTTTTGGGTTTCTGCGTTGTTTTTGTTCGGGTGTAATTACTGTATATTCACATATTGCTCAAGTTAATACTGGCGACGTGTTTCAGTGAATCTTTGTTAACAATCGAGGCTCTATGCGTCCAATAATTTGTTTCACCGAATGAAGATTATCTACTACGTGTTCGTCGTAGTGGCATCTGCTTGATGCTATATCCACCTTGTTATCTGAAGCTAGCGTTATACGGCTGGCCCTCACATTTCAATGACAGATGATCGTTGGTTGTAGGGCTGATTGAGATATTGCGTCAGATATTTAGGTTTTGCCTTTTCTTTGTAGCGGAAATTTCTTGTGGATGTTTACAATCTTTCGAAAATTATAGTTTCAGTATATTTTCAGTATATTTTAGGTCTATTGTGGAGGATATTTCTATTTGTTAATTGCTTTGTTTCCTCTAGCAGAACTTTTTTGTTTTGCCTTACTAGATTGTGTCTTCTCAGTTAAGTAGGTATTTTGAAAAAACTGATCGCAAAGTAATACATTTCATTTGGAGAGGTGATCAAATTTCGTAGAGACTAAGATGTTCATCAGAAACCCGACGTAGTGTGATATTTCACATTCATACTATTACTATTCTACAAGAGCGTATACACAAGTTCGTATGTACATTAACAACTATCTGAAGATCTAAGGCCTATTGCTCTAATACTCTAACGAGTAATTGAATGATCCAAAAGCCGGAACGATTCTGTGGCGGAGGAAGCTACTACTTCATCTTTTCTTCTTGGTAGTTTTGGGGACAACATCAGCTGCATGACGTTAGCCTCACCATTCTACGTAACAAAGCTTTGGACGAAATGCGAATTTAAAATCACAAACCTTTAGATTTCTTCTTAGGGGCTCCCTTACCACGACGTCGACGTCTACAATAAGTCGATATTAGCTCTCTCATAACCCCGTAATGATGTGACGGCAAGTGCCATGCTCGCCACCTTAATCGAACTGCTTTACTCACGATTCAATCATCTCCAATCTTCGCTCTTCTTCAAAATCTTCAATCGCTAGAAAAGGATGTTCCTCCCTCAGTTGTTTTAGAGACAGCATGCCAGGCTTCATGTAATAGTTTGCCAACGTTGGGCCTCGTAATTTCTGACGCAACACCTTGTTTCCATTCCGCACATTCGTAGCATTATATGTCTGTGAGAATACTTTGCAGGAAACCTTATAAAGCTCTTGTAGCCGGGACCATGATGGAGTTGACATATTGGTATACTGCTTTTTCCCCGTGTAGCAACGATAACTTCTAAAGAACTAATCGTTACCATCGCATACTTTGACCGAACCCAAAAAATATAAAATCGTCCAGAACGAGGAATAATAGGATTTTACTTACTCAAATGACGAGCAATGTTGAGATTATTGCTGAAAATGTCTGAAATATTGGCGTTGCTCTCGAAAGGAATGAAATTCCGAGGTGAAGTTAGAAAGTGAAATTTCTTTGACGCATGTGCTAAACAGAGTGAGCTTGTTTACGCGTGAGCTCGATTCACCATAATTGACTTTAAATTAAGGAAAAACGCGCTTGTTTTTTGGAACATGAATCACCACAATTCTACAATAGGCCCACAGACAATGCCTCGAATGTTAGAAGAAGATTTAAGTGATCTGAGCTCTCAGTTTCCAGGACGATCTTATCAATTCAAAGTATTAAATAGTGTATTGTCTCATGTAAGTCTGAGCTTTGTTACTTTTGATCTTGAACGATCACAGCTGCCCGAACTGACACTCTTAGGACTATAAATCAAATCCGCCAATCTTAGCCATTCGAGGCCAAAGGTCAACAGGGAAATCGGTAGTCCTTAGAGCGTTTTTAAATCGAGCTTCGCTGTCATACTCTTGGATTGCTAGCGATAAATGTGCCACATCGAAGATACTGTTGCAGCGAACATTATCGTCCATTGAGGCAAAACTCTGCACGCAGAAAAACTTACCGTTCGAAAACAATGAGACTGAGAATAGCTTCAATTTGTACGTGGATGATTTCTCCATGTTTGTAAATCATTTGAATAGACTGCTACGTAAGCAGAAAACCCCTAGCCAAGGACACATCGTGGTAAGTCATTCTTCAGTTGTCGAATATATTTAGTTAGATGTTCTGACAATCAATGCATAGGTTCTTGACAGATTAGATTATTTGATGGATGGCTTAGACAAATTGTATCCATGTCTCGTCAAATTACATGAAATGGTAATGAAAAGGCTATATGATCAGGTGTTTAACAGCAAGACTGACCTCATATGGTAGCTGTATCAACACAATATAACTTTCCTCTTAGTATTTACGATGACTGAGCCGGCATTTTCGCTAACTTCTGCATATTTGCACATTCATTTTCCGTCATATACGAAGGAGGACTGTTTAAGTATTCTGGCACTCAATAGAACGAGCAGTATCGAGCTGGCGATTTCACTCATTAAATCCAACGAACGTCAAAGTAAGAACTCCAGCACATCGAAAGACAATGATACGAAAATGACTGGCAGTGAAAGTGATGTCAGCGATGATAAGGACACAGATAGCAGGTTGCGAGCATGGCTTACGTCTCTGTGGTCGTCTTATTGCCAGACTCTCATAGGAACATACTTTGGCTTCTATGGAGCAGACATCCAAGAACTGTCTGCATTAGCAAGACGTGGCTTTCCGTTATATATCAAGCCTGTATTGGAGGGAGTAGTCGATATTACTTCGGCCAATTCATTGATAAGACTTCTAAAGTTAAATCACAGTCTTTTGGTGTCCGAAGAACTACTTAAACCATCAGCAACTTCAATTTTAAACACAAGCGCGGATATTACCGGTGTGACCTTTTATTCTATGCCTTAACCTATTCAATTTTATCATGCCGCAGTTACTAACGCTTTCAGACACGGAGCACCAAAATCTTCCTCTGTATTCGAAATATTTATTGTGTGCAGCTTACCTCGCATCATTCAACAAATCTTCGTATGATATTCGATTGTTTTCGAAAATACGAGAGCAGAAGACACGTTACAAGTCTCATAAATACAAGCAAACCCATCAAGACAAGGTAGCTTATATCTTTAGAGTCATTACAAGTATACTAGGAGCAGTGCTGAGTCGAACAAATCCTAGATTAACAGACGATACCTTGCACCAAAATCGTTCGAGTATGAGCGTTTACTAGCTATATTTCACTCTATTTTTCCTCATTTAGTAGACCAGTCGCTGGATATCCAAACTCAGGTAATGCAAGGTTCATTTACTATTACAACGATCGTTCTTCAACTTTGATATCAGCTAACGATGCTCAATCAGATCGCCACCTTAGAAACACTCAGGTTATTGCTACGTTCTTCAACAGGTTCTGCCAGCTCGGACGACGCACTAGAT
Source organism: Babjevia anomala (assembly GCA_030580435.1). NCBI lineage: Eukaryota > Fungi > Ascomycota > Lipomycetes > Lipomycetales > Lipomycetaceae > Babjevia > Babjevia anomala. Next base: position 31,831 of record JAKTSW010000032.1, on the reverse strand, counting down.
ACAAAAGCGAATTGGCGAATAAATGTATCTTGGGATATCATCCTGAAAATATCTCGAGAAATCAAGCTTCCAATCGAACAGTTTCTGATTGAATAATCTAACATCCTAACCGTAAGACGAATAAATTGCATGTTAACGCCAGCAGACCTTTCTTTTGATCTTATTGGCGGCTTGGGTACAAATACACCTACATGAACACATAGAAACGTCAAGGACGATATCATACAACTACATCATACAGTAATTCTTTCATATGCATCCAATAAAAGTCCATAGATATAATAGAATAAGAGGATTTACGTCGGCAAACACCGCCACTTCTCAACAAATGCGTCATATGAGACAATAAGGCTTTGGGGCAAGGTTGACAACGTTGGACCTTCCAAGATACCAGCGGATCTCGCAAAGTCGGTATCGCATGAAAGAGAAGTACCTGAATTTCGTTGCTGATCGGTATCATACCAATCCATTCTCATTGATTCAGACTCTTGAAAAGAGTTCCACTCTAGGGATGATACAATATGAGGAAACGGTTGTCTAGAAATAGGCGAACGGAGTTGAATGCCATCCCATACGGAATAGAGTTTTACAGTTTTGTCCTGGCCAGCTGTTAATAGTTAATACGATGTCCAAAATCCATTTTTGACTATCTGCTTTACCTATAGCTAGGATTTTATCGTCCTTGCTTATGTCGAATCCGTGATTAAATATATACTGGTTTAAATAGCCGTCATATGCAATAACTGGACGTGACTTCTTGTTTCGTTTGCTTGGCTGCAAATCACTCCAGAGATCACTCTTAAGAAACCGAAGATCGTAGAGTGCTAACTGAAGATACAACAGTGTCAGTTCTTGAAACTATAACTATAAATAGAAGAAAAGTAACAAGTGCAAAAATTTCAATATTACTCACTGAATTTTCAAGGCCGGAGACAAGCAGATAGTGATCTCTCAAGCTTTTGATATGCGACACGCTTGAAGGATGCCACAGCTTGACATTTTGTTGACGAGACTGCAGCTTCGGGCATATCCTGTTGTCGAAATGCAGAATAGAGGAATCTCGTAGTCCAGCTAGTAGTATGTGATCTGATGCATATTCCAATGCGAATAGATCACTATGTGTAGTGTAAATAGCAGTAACTCTACCTGTCGCTTCATTCAGATCATGGCAAGAGACAGTCCTTTCGCCGCCTTGAAAATGTATAAGTACTCAAGTTTAATCCAATCAGACATGGATAAAACAGTCCAAAGTTGTAGCTATGTTACTCACCAACACTCAGCACTCGTGATTTTGACATCGCCGAACAAGTGGAGACTACGTTATTGACATGTATATTAAGCAGAGAAGGCCCTATAAGCAACGAATTAGTCATGAGATTACTTAAATCGATTGCGATAAATATATATACCTGCTTGGTCGCCTTGATTCGAGGATCCATCGAACCTGATGGTCGTACATAAAGTCTAGACACAACGTATTAACTAATCGCACAGTCTTTTGAAAGAAATCGCAGTCCAAAAGCTTACATTACTTTTATGAGAGGATATAATCCTAAAGCCAGCTTCATGAGGTACATTCAACAAAAAAAGGAGAAAAAGCCATTCTTACACCAGCGTAGCCGCTTCGTAAAGGATACGACTTATCTATGAAAATGTTAATCCTCACCAAAAACTAAATAGAGCATTGCAGATAAATTCTAAGCAAAATAGATCATACCAGACCGTCCATTTCCATCAGAAACCTTAGAGTTTCATGATCTGTAGGATCGAGCGGGCTCAGCCTAGACCATTCAAAAGAGTTAACATCATAGCGGCAATTGCATCTACACTTACTTCGCTATGCATACAATACGTTGCTTCCATTGGCAACAAAGAAATGTTGCCGATGCGGAATAATAGCTATACTGGTGACAGCATTTGGCGGACTCATAAATTCGTGTCGAAGTCGGACAGGCCGTTTAGGTCTCTGGATCTCTGCACACCATAGCTGCAGGTTGTCAAGATATTTTGAAGAAGCAGCTCTTCGTTGAATGCCGAGCTCTCTGGATTTCAGTATTCTATCCATCTGCGAGAGTCTGTCTGCACGCAATGGCCAATCGACAGGTGGCTTTTTGCTCTCAGGTTCCTTCCCAGATTGTAGCCGTCGTGTGAGCTTTTTTGAGAAGTCAGCAACTTGAAGTACAAAGAAATAAAATCCAGTCGAACTGCATATTTTATATCATCCCATCTGTTGAGCTGTTTTGAAGCACTTCTTACCAAGTCATCTCGCTCCTTTCCATTGTGTACTTTCTCATCTCTGAAGAGCGAATTTTGCGAATGAGAACTCGTTGGGTTTGCCGCACCGGCATTGATCCTGAAGTATCGCTTACATTCTGAGTCTGTATCAAGAAATCAGACTAACTTCTTCAGATTTTCAAATAACTGTCTCGTACCATAATAGAAACCAGGAATCTGACGAGGCTCCGACGACGACATGAATTAATCTAAAATTGAGCGTTCAAATCTGTTTGCTGCAAGTTCGTGAAAATAGTAATTATTTTGGATCTGTAAATTCAACACAGTCCATCAACCCCGTAAAATCTATCTGTAATCATAATTGTAGTTATTGCGTCCTTTCAAGTAATATTTTTGAGAGGAGTGTGAAAGAGTGTGAAAACTAAGTGAGGTGAGGTGAAGCCGTCAATGAAAGGTCTTTTAACTGTACCTATTTCACAGAAATTATCTTACCACAATTTAAACTACATATAATTATTATATACCACAACCAAAATGCATGATCCGAGCTCGACATTGGGTAAGCATTTAATTACTAACTCACTAAGACATTGAAGCAATGCGTAATCAACATAAACATTACATCAGTTTGGAAATCACATGTTATATCTTTGCAGAATATGTAGATGATGTCACTTCAACAGAAAAAAAGAAAGAGAGGTAAGTCATAGATTTATAATAATTAGTTATTATATTAGTCTCAACTAAATCCAACTCAGATATAACAAGAAAAAAGTCTAGTGGTTACAAAGGGAATAAATATTCACGAAACAAATCATTTTAGAACAAAACGCCTAAGTAGCCTTTTCATGCTGAGTGGAGACTCTTTGCATAGAGACCAAGAAGTCCTCCAAGCTCCTCTGTTTGGGCTTCTCCTTCAATCCCTGTCCATGCATCATACGATCGAAAGCGACAGAGTCCTGCATAAGATAATATGCACCACCCAAGATACAAAAGATACCGAAGGAGAAAATCCAAATACGAACAACAGTCACGATGGAAGTCTGTCCACCAACGAACCAACCGAACAAACAGAAGAAAGTAGCGATGATATCGACGATGAAGACAGCACCAGATAACTGCCACGAAGGGAGAGAAGACCAAAAAGGACCATTAGCACGAGTGATGAAGATAAGCCAATTCTCAGTCAAAGCGATCTGCAAGAACAGAACCTCATCCGTAATACCAAAATTTTGGACGATACCCATTCCGTGAACGTATGTAGTTGTCAAGGTAATCCAAGTTCCAACAGCCAAAATGACACCGAGGACAATAGACATTCCCCAAAGCTTCGGTAAATTCCATTTGACTGGTTTTGGAGAGTAAGGAGCATTATCGTAAGCAATAGCAAGGGTAGCAATATCGGCAAAGATGGCAAGGAAAACAATCAACTCAATGTTCAAAGACTTATTAAGGATAGCAATCCACATTCCAAGGAAAATCTCCAAGTGAAGAGAAAGAGCGATACGGTAGACAACGTACGAATACATACGGTGGAAAATCTGTCGAGAAGTTTTCAAAGCATCAATGATAGCAGAAAGACCGGGAGCCAAGAAAACAATATCAGCAGCAGATCTAGCAGCGTCGGAAGCGCCCTCAACAGCAATACCAGTGTCCGCACGCTTAAGAGAAGGAGCATCGTTAACACCGTCACCAGTCATGGCGACAAGGTATCCACGTTGCTGCAAAATCTCGACTACATTATACTTGTGCTGAGGGAACACCTCAGCGAAACCATCTGCAGCCTCGACGAAATCGTAAACCTCAGATCCAGACATGTCACCACCACCACCGAGACCCAGTCTTTCAGCATTGTAGACGTTGGTTCCAAGACCCAACTGACGGGAAGTCTCACGCGCAATACCGACCGCATCACCTGTCAACATCTTGATAGAGAGACCAAGACCTTTAGCCTCATGAATAGTCTTAGCGGTATCGTGACGAGGAGGATCAGAGCAAGGCATGATTCCGAGAATCTCCCAGTTACCCTCACCGCGTCTACGAGCAACACCAAGTGATCGGAAACCACGAGTAGCAAACTCAGCAACCTTGTTCTTATAATCATTAAGGACTTCCTCAGACAGAGGATGGTCCTCCTCAACCGTCTTCAAAACGAAAAGAGGAGCACCCTTAACGCAAATAATGCGCTCTCCCTGAGGAGATTCAACTACTGCAGTAACCTTCTTAGAAACCGGGTCAAAGGGATGGAACTCAATGACCTTGTACTTTCCGAGAGTGCTCTTGGCACGAGGATAGAATTTCAAAGACTTCAAGAAAGCACGATCAATTGCATCGAGACCTTTCTTCTTGCGGGAAGCGGCCAAGCAAGCAGTCAACATGAGATCATCAGGCTCGACACCAGCGACGGTGTAGGGCTCAGCAAGCGAGAGCTTGTTCTTTGTCAAAGTACCAGTCTTATCGGAGCAAAGAATCTCGACACCAGCAAGGGACTCAATGGCAGACAACTTCTGGACGATAGCCTTCTTCTCGGCAAGGTAAGCAGCACCGACAGCCATGGTAGTGGTGACAACAGCAGGTAAACCAACTGGGACACCGATGACGGTAATTCCAAGAGTGAAACGGAGAATGTCGACGATCTTGTTAGATCTGTAGAAAGACGCGATCCAGACAACCATCAAAGTTGCAATGACCAACACCAACAGGATCGTACCGATACCGTTCAAAACCTCCGTGAAATGACCAGTTCCACCCGAAGCCTTGTTTACCAAAGCTGCAGCACGACCAACGAAAGTATTGTCACCGGTAGATGTGACGACCATAAAGGCCTCACCACGCTTGACAGCAGAAGAAGCGTAGCAGTTATCACCATGGTGTTTGTCAACAGCGAGAGACTCACCAGTGATGGCGGACTGATCAACCTGAAGGAAACAGTCCTCAGTGACCAGACGACCGTCAGCAGGGATAATAGTACCATCTTCAACCTGGAGGATATCACCGGGAACGACCTCGGGGGCCTCAATTTCTACGACAGCACCATTTCGAAGGACGGTGGCCTTCAATGCAAGAGTCTTTTTCAATTCTTCGACGATGGAACCAGCCTGGAACTCCTGAATGAAACCAACACTGGCGTTAAGCAAGAGCAAAGCACAGATAACACCGAAATCAACCCAATCTTCGAGACCGGCGGCCAAGATAGCGGCAGCCTCCATAACGAACTGAATGGGTCCGACAAAGTACATCAAGAACTTCAGGACCAAGTTCTCCCTCTCCTCGTTCATCTGGTTGAGACCGTATTTCTTTCTTCTGGCGATAACCTCGTCGCTGGTCAAACCGTACCGCGGATCTGTCTGCAGAAGTTCCTCAGGGATAGGACGGGCAGACGAACCAGGAGCGACTCCGTCGTCTTCGTCGTCGTCCTTTCCACCCTCTTCGGACTCGAGCTCATCGATCAAAGCATCGATATCCTCATCCTCTCCCTCCTCGTCCTCGGTGGGAGCAATCTTTTCTTGTGTAGGCTCAGTAGCAGACATTTTCGGACTATCCTGCAACTTGTATAAGTGTCTATCATATAACCCAAAAAGGCTCTTCAAAATGTGCAAAAAGTCCAAATGTGCGGAGTAGTACAAAAAAAAGAGCACTAATAACATTGTCCGCCGGCAAACAGTCAACAATTATACTCAGTAGAGCAATATCGTTGCGAACAAAGACACCACACCTCGCGCCTTACTCGCAGATAGCTATTTCCACTACGGCTCGCAATGTCCAACGCGATAAGGATGACTAACACCTTGACATTTGCTTATCTGGCGTGACAAAGACAACAGTCGGACGAAAACTCAAGCAACCACAAGAACAAGAACCAACATCGAACATTGCAACGAAAAAAATACACACCTTCAGCTGACCAGGGACAATTGACCGGACCAAACAGGAACAACGAAACGAAGAAAGAATAATGTATGAAGAAATAAAAACGCAGCAGGAATTGGGCAAGTATATATAGGACAAAGACTGGAAAGACCGCAAAGCGGCGATTGCGGCCACAGCAGCAAGAGGGGAATAAATTTTTGGGCACGTAAAACAAGGAAATAAATAAACAAACATAAAAAGTCAAAAAACACACACAGACTGGCCTAAATTGTGCCCATGTTCTCGTTGTTTTAGGCTTTTTTAGGCTTGAGTTAAAATTCGTTTGCGCATATCTAGTGCGCTACGACCCGCCGAATACCAGCAGGCGCGTTCTAGGCGCAAACATAAAAACTCCAGACGCAAATTTCCAGATACGCAAGGCTCGGGCCGAGAATTCAGAAGTCAGCCTCTGGAAATGGCTCCATAGGCATTTTTGGTGAGGCGGCTGCTGCCTACCGGGGGGGAGTTTCGGTGATCTTTGGGTTCAAAAAATCAATCGGCGCCCTCGTCTACACTTGCTTCGGACTTTCTTTTTTGTTTTCCCACTTCTCGCGTGGCAAGCGCACGTCGCGAGGTTCCAGGATATGTCAGAAACGTCGCTGAGATCTCCAGTCGTCCAGTCGTGCTCGCGATCAGTCGTTTATGGACCTCTTGACGTCTCTCGACGGTATCTGAAAGACTGGTTCTTGGTGGCTGCTGCTCCGTTTGGAATTATCCGCGGCATGGTAAAATCCCGGGTACCATGGGATATATGCATGATCTCGCCTGATCCGGTAGCACAATCAAATTCAGCTCTACTGATGTACTCGGGACTTTTGGTATCGCTTAAGCGTCGCTCGTACCGAGACAGATTACATCCGTGGGACCAGGACCGTGTCCCGGAAGGTGGAATAACGCTTCACGGTGTGCCACTGCTCGGTGATGGCGTTATGAAAAGTCAAGAAGCTTCTGCAAGCTTTTTCAGCCTGCGTACGCGTCCATAACAGTGTAAACGTTTTTGCATCTATGGTGTAATTTCTACAACACTTGCACACAGAGTCGATGGATCAAGCTGCGCTGCGTTCAGAATCAGCATTCAGCGGCCTTACTTTGTCGTTCGCGTCCAGCGGAATCGCTGGATGATCTTTGCGACGCCGGCCCTGGTGGACGGCAGCCTCGCCAAATGACCGGTCGGCTCCTTTGCAGAGGCAAATGCCACATCGACGCTCGTCATCTCAGCAAGAGTGCTCAGCGAGAGTGCACTTATGCCGTAATGCACGCGCAAGGGGCATTAACTTTCTCGTTTACCCTATGCGCGCAGCCTGAGCAGTCGGGCACCGTGGAGATCTCAGCAGCTAAATTCCAAAGGCCACGACAGCTTAACGAGGCAGCTTGAAAGACTTGATAGCAGCAACTGACAGCAGCAATTGGAGCAGTGATAGCAGCAATTGAAGCGTGGCAATAGGTTGTCCATTCAAGCATCAGGCAAGCAGAACGGCAAGCAGAACGGCAGATATGCTATTCTTAAAGTTCAATAGCCTGTGGGCTGCCTGTTTTAGTTCTTTGTTCTCGAGATTATTACTACGCTAAGGACCAATTGGGTACCCCGTTCTCGAATTCAGCGCCCGGTTCTGGAAGCGACCGCGGAGATCGCCTGGGAATGTTGGCAGCTGCAGACTCCCTGAGGTTTGTGCCACTAGTGAGCAAACGCCAAAACAAATAACACTGGCCGGCTCCGGAAATCGATCCACTACTCGCCAAGTTATCTGGGAAATTGACACCAAGCTCCGTCCAGGATCGGGTGCAAAGCTATGCTAGAAACCTAAAGAGAGCTCTCAGTTAAGCAGCTTATGCCGTCCTACCGAGTAACTATGCTGGTGCCGCTGCTGAATGGTGAGCGGTCACCCACGCTTACTGTATCGATGGCACTGAAACGAGGTCCTAAGCTTGGAGATCTCGGGTCAACTTGTTTAATTGCGTACTTCATCTACTTTATCTACTTTACCTACTTTATCTACTTTATCTAATTTGTAGGCTTTGTAGGCTTTGTACGCTTTGTCAATTTGTATATTTTGTCCTGTGGATCGAGGCAATGTTTCACTGAATTCGACAGCCTGCCAGATATGCCGTAATCCCATGATGCTATCATTGCATCTCGATGTTGGAATTGCCCCAGGGCGCCTGTCGTGGACCTTTTCAGGCACAAAGCTTATCAAAAGTGTCTTTTGCCAACTTTGAGCCTATACTTTTGTAGCTCTGCAAATTGTCGTAGGTAATTGAACAGAGTTCGTTGCAATTACGGAACTTCTCCTTTTGCTGACTGCTTGCCGGATTCATCGGTAGCCGTGTCTGGAAATGGCTACTGGGCTCTTGGCTGACCATCCTTGGATAGTATCTTGCACATTTATCTTGAGGATCAAATAGCGACCAATCACGCATAGAGATAGCATCGCGACTGTGCGCGACGGCCAGGCAACTCACATGGACCTCGCTCACCGCTGTGGAGGTCAGCGTATTCTACTTCGCAGTTGGCTATTTCGAGCTCACACGAGCACAGTTTGAAACTGCAAACGTTTAGCCATCGGCTTACGCCTGCCGACTCCAGCCTAGTGGTATCAGCAGCACCGACGTTGCAAGTTATGTGCTGTCCATCAGCATAACCGATTTAGTCGCAGAATGAAACTTTCTTGTTGACATTTTGCAGTGTCTTTTCGTCGTCGCCGTGGCAACGCTTATCATTTGGCAGGCATCAACCCTATTGCCGCTAGAGAGTTGACTCGAGAAGCACTAGAGGGCCCTAAAGGGTCCTAACGGCACACGGTTAAGCCGGTTTCTTGCAAATAGTACCCACCGCGTCCGTGCTCGTATCTGTATTCGACTGCCACTGGGGCCGACGATTGCAATTTCAGTGAGATTTCCAGGTTAGTTGTGCGGCGACAGCATACGTCAGTCTACAGAGCGCCGATAATCAGTCGGTGACAGTCTTTTGGCCATAGAGGCCACTTCTGTGTCCTAGACGGCAATTAAATACCGCACGCATTTTCCTCCTTCTCCGCCGACTTATCGGGAGTGCCAAGGTTTGAAAGTACGCAAAAGTTTGTAGGCCCGAAAAAACCCGTCGAGCTGCAAAAACGATGATGACTCTGCAGACCGTTTCGACTCGACTGTTCCAAACGTCAAGACTATAGCAGTTTCTTTTTGGTTATGCGGTTCGGAACGCACTGTGTTTCGCAGCAGTGCAGTTATGCAGCAGTGCAGCTATGCAGTTGTGCCATTATCTCGACACAATCAAACAACAAAACCGTTATACCGCTAACAAAAATGGATCTTAGCAATACATAAGGAATACATAAGGAATACGAGGCAAACGCAAGTCTTGGCTGTAACGCGATGCGAGTCGAAGCCATGGCCAGTCGAAAGGCGAAAGTGCTCTTGCACAGTCTACAAGTTACCAAGTCTTGAAAAGAATTGATCCGTCGCAGGAGTCGTAGCAAAATAGATCGGTAGAATCGAAGTTACCCTGTTTCGCGGATAGCCGAGGACGGGCAAGTTCGCAAATTGCGCCAAGTGGCCAAAGCGGACATCGCTCTTTTATTGGCCTTTGTTATCTGCCGGAACTAAACTCCATAGAAATGCCTATGGAAAACGCATTTAATCTGACTGTTGAGAGAGCAAATTAATAGGGCTCTCTGTTGTGTTTTCTTACCACGGTAGCCTCGATAGGGGAACGTTCTCGGTGCGTCAATGGCACTATTTGTTTTAAGGCTCATTGTGGCTCTGATAGCAGACAATTTGTCATCTGCTACGCTCTCATAGCCAGCTGGAGCACCTGGCATAACCTTCCAGAGTCCAGTGATAATACGCTCGAGAAATTTGTAGATAGCGGCTGTCTCACTTGTAGCCCTGTTTGAGGTAGACCTTCGACCCAGGTGACTCCTGGACAAATGGCGCAGCTAGGAATCGTGGCAGAGTCGTGGCAACTGAAAATGAGAAGTGATAATATTTACCGAGAATATCACCGTACTAGGATATATCAAGCAAGTCTGCGTGCCTACGGACTGTCGTGACGTGACGTGACAGCGTGCGCTAACAGACATGTGCCTGGCTCTCTCGTCTCATCTCGTTCCATGACCTCCCAAATGCAGTGAAGTTGTCCCAACTGTTTTTGCGGGGCTCTTTGAGCTATACTACTTGCCGTAAAAGAGGTGCTGATCAAGAGATCTGGGAAATCGGCGAAACTCTGCAGTAGCTGAGTTGGAGTTAGCTGCAGAAGTTTCGTAGACGGGTATAGACACGATCATGTAATCAAAGAATTCATATCGCCCAAAAGAATTTCAGACACTTCAGGACTCTCACAGTGTACTTTGTCTCCTGGCTAAGGCCCTCAAAAGGACTTTCGTCTATTACCCATTATAGCATTGCTCTACAATTTCAATGGCTGTCAAGAATGTTTTGAGACTCTTAAGACCACAGACTCTTAATACCACATGTATTCTAGCAACCTCGTAGATCTCAATCGTCTGGCAAATTGCAATATTTAGCCCTATATAGACTTTGCTGGACTGAAATGCAATCATACATGGCATCCCGTATCTGTAGGACCCACGCAAGTATAGACTTCACAAGCTTTGCGATGGTCAAGAGTGTGCATTATGATGGTGCTATCGCGCAGAGACGTAGTTGCGAACGTGGAGCATTGCCAACGTGGAGCAGATTGAACTTAGAACTGCAATTTCTAAACAGTGCACAACCACCGCTATATGAACAACAACCTAACTGACCAAATTTAAACACTTACAAGGCATCTTCACATCAGTCATTCAGCACTTTGAAAGTCTGCGAAAGTGTGCCTACTATACTGATCGTTTTTACAGTGGTATTAACAGTCCGCGGAGAATATTCATTATTAAAAACAACCTATCAACCCTGCTACATATCTTCTAGGTTTCATGGATTGGTTTCTAGATGAGACCATGGAAATAAGAACGTAGAATTAAACATATTGAACCGGAGTAGCCATATTAATTATTTTCTAAAATTAACATCCAGAATAAAATTTACATCCAGAGTGATGAAGACAAAGATTGCAAGTATAGATCAAAGAGGAAAAAGGCTCTAACGTCTACGCCTCTTCAGAGAACGATCTGGTGGCGGCTTGGTTGATTTTGGCCCCAGATCGCCTCCAGAGTTGGTAGGCATGCGCCGGCTGATAGCCTTTGACGATACTCCAGCTCCGATCTCGATATCGGGCTCCTCAACAACAATGCCTGGCACAAGCGGCTCTCCACCGGTACCTCCAAACTCTGCACTGACCATCCAGCGCTTGTCGGCTTCGGTCAGACGATCAATTGGAATCGTGCTCTCTCCGGTCTGATAATCACTGCAGTCTCGCGGACCAAATCCTACACCCCATCTCGTCTAAGCGTCGTCAGAACAGCCTCTCTATATCTTTATAGATAGTATTATAGATAGTATACGTACTCGTAGACTTATCTCGCCGTCACTATAAGTCTCCATCTGTTCCTTCACCATGATCGCGTCAGACCGGTAGTAGACCTTGACAAATGCGTGTCCCTTGTCTTTGTTCATGATCACGCCCTGCACTTTGGCTTTGGTCTCGAATATACTAATCAGCCGTTCTTCAGACATACTATTATCCATTAGCAAATGACTAACAAAGCAAAACAATATCTCAAACGTGGATTACTTACTTTCCACGGACACCTCCAACAAACAACGTTCGACTAAGTACTGCACATTAATTAGCCAGTGCACTGACAATTGCAAGAGGACCTAGTCGTCAAAAATTACCTTTTACACAACCAGGAGCTACTGTGGGATCGTACGAAACATTTCTCGGTCTGATATCGATAGCAGCTGTAGACATTCCATTGCTTCTCTGCAAATAACCATCCTCTCGCTTTTCCAATGGGGAGAACGATCTTCCTCCGCGCGGACTGCGAACACGTCCAGAGTCTCTTCCATCGTAGTCGTATGTCGGGGTATCACCTCGCCCACGCTTGTACCTGCTACTGGGAGATCGTGATCTTTGACGGCCATACGGAGGCGATCGCATAGATTTATCGTCATAAATGGTCCCGCTATTAGTGGCAGCAGGAATCCACGGCGCCATTCCTGACGACGGCGGAACCGGTGCGCCTTGCTGCCCAGCCATCTGAATGAGTGTTGCGATTTGATTTATTGGCACGTTCTGCGAGAGCAGAAGTTGCATAAGCGCCAACTGCTGTGCCATAGGATCCTGCCCTTGGCCCTGGAATTGATTCTGCCCACCTTGAAGTTGGGGAGGACCTGCAAACCCTTGTAATCCGTTAAACGAAGGACCTGGGCCTGATGGTTGCGGCTGCGGCTGCTGCTGATTGTTATTCATAAGCATAGGCAGCACAGATGCGATATTAGGCATTGGCGCCATCATGTTCCGCGTCGCGGACGACACTGGTGGTAAACCAGCTATTGAGTGCGAAGGAGTAGGAGTAGAGTTAGATATGGGCATCGTTTGAGAACTCATGGGGTACATGGGCTGGTTTGACGATCCTGGTTTAGACTCTCCAGGTTTGTTCATCGCAGCACCCAGAATAGCAGACAGATTCGCTGGAAGACCAGGCGTGGCAGAACTATTACCAGATAGCTGAGAGGTTACTGGAGCAGAAGCACCAATAGGAAGCTTATTGGAATTGAGCATGGAAGTTAAAGCGGCCGCAGATGGCGCCGACGAGCTCTGCTTCGCCATACTCGCCAATGCTTCAAGAATTGACGTCGTATCCGGAACAACAGCAGGCGCCGCAGGCGCCGCAGATGAAGATACAACAGGTTTAGGAACAAACGACTTGTCCTGCTGGTAGCCATGCATTATATACGGGGGAGGTGGATGAGGCGGCGTGGTTGATGTTGAGATCTCTACTGGCGATTGCACTGCCAATGACTATGTTAATACGAACGCTTACATCATTACAATATACTCCGAGCCATTCTTGAAAACACTCATGATTCGAGAGGTTATTTGGATGCTTACTTTCTAGATCGGCCTTAAACTTGGCTTTCATCGACGACAGTACGTCGGGTGGGAACGTAGCAGCTCTCTCCCAGATTTCAACAACTTTCAGCATTTTGTCCTATTTATCGAGTCATTAAAAGGCACCATGGTATCTTCAAACAACAGAGACGAAAAAAAAAACTAAAATCTAAAGCTGCCAGCCAGTGGTTGTGTATATCATCGTCGAGTGTGTCCAACATGAATGCCATATTCCATACACACGCGAACATCTTATGTCGACGGCGATATACCACGACAGCAGCAGCAAGAATAAACGTTTCATTACAGTGGAGCATACCTTTTGATCAAACGGAGCGACGAGCATATCGGTGATTAAGTTGTCAATGAGGGCGGTAATCTTATAGATGCCAGCAGCAAAAGTCCCATCTGGAGACGACTCCGATATAGCCTGTCCAAACTTACGAGCCTCATCCTGATAGGCGCGAGAGATGGAATCTACAACATACAGAGCCCCAAGCTTATGCGAAGGCGGTGAGCGTTTGACATGCGTGAACAGCTTTTGGATAAACACAGACTCGGACTGTATAGATTCGAAAGGAAATTTACGTTAGTTTACGGCGTCCCAGAAATATGTAACCTAGATTTACTCGTTGCGAAACAATATAGACCAGAAAACCAGAAAAAGAGTATGGAATGAAAGCAATAAAAAGAATCGAGTAAAGAATAGTTATAAAAAGACTACTACAGTACCTGGACATGTTGCATGGCCAACTCCGTCAACCGTCGAATTTTGGATCCAGATACACCTGGAGGTTTAACTTCTAACAGGCTTTGCAGAAGGCCCTCAAACTCAGCGACAGCAGCCATTAAATACGTGACGATAGATGTGAAATGACCTGATGCCACTTGGAAGAAGGTTAACAGTTGAGAAATACTACTACACACGGTCGCAATACGTAGAACACGCAAGAACACGAGTTAATGTAATCAAACAAGTTGTCAAAGACGGATGATCTTCTCTATATAGCACACTAACCACTATTCCGGCGGAATAAATACTATTTAGATGACGAAGACGATGCGAAAGATGTCGATAAATGAAAGCTGTGTTGATTTCGCCACTACAAAGAAGAAGGGAGTAGCACAAGAGAGAAAAGAATTTGCTGCCGCCGGCTCATATCATTTTACACTTGTGCATTTTCATGCGGCTCAGACGTCATCAACCACGAATCGTAGATAGAAGCCACCTGAAGAGATGAGCTGTGGTCGCTTTTTGAGGTTCTGAGCTCACTAAGTATTCAGATCAGGTAGTCCTATATCTATCGGACTTGACTGACGTTGATCTGAGTTGCAGACTGAGATAGCAGGAAAGTATTGTGATCCGAAATCCAAGAACTATTGTGAACCGACTTGCATTGTGCGATATCACATTCAGCCTTTACAGATCTGCGTAAGGTGTGAAGAGACCACAGAGCGAGCACTGTACCACTCAGATCAGCTGGAACCTAGGATTATGGATGCTGTAAGGCTAAACTGAATGCCACACCCCGGCTCTGGCACCGCGAGCCATGGCAAGCACGGCGATACAGGCCGGAGCATTTCTCTGATGGCCCAGACAATCTCAGAACGACAGACCTTCTGAACCTGAATATGGAGAGACGGAAAGAACGGTTAACTGTATCGTTCCGGGACAATAGTGGAGGCATCCGACGCTTTATCTCACCGTACAATCTGGTCCCGTCGCTTTACCGTCCTGATTTTTCTCTTGTTCTGTGCTCTTGCCATAGCTCTGACGCTCTCCGATTGCTCTTCGGTTCTCTACATTGCAATTGTACTCTTGCCCTGATCTACGGTTGGGACCGCGGCAGAAATCAAGGCATGTCTGCCATAAAAGTGAGGAACAGTCAAGTATATTCCACGACTAGATTTTTCTCTGAGAGATCCCGCAATGCCACATGTACACAAACGCCAATTGTGCTTAACTGTAATCAAATATTCATGCTCTTGACTCAACCGCTTTCTGATTGAATCGACTGCCGTCCAGCGACAGCAGCTATGTAATGTAATACATTTAATTGAAATGCCAACCCCCCCACTAAGCGAGTCTCGGCAAAAATGCGGGATGCGAAATATGGCGGTTGCTCCGGGTAACTTATAGATAGCTGCTGTCCTGCTACAGCCAATCAGCGGGCTCCTGCGGGTGTTCGCGGGGCCGATCCGCGCTACCACGGAGCGTGGCCGGAGCATTGCCAGAAAACTCGTGACATCCATCGACTAGTGAGGAAGAGATCTTGAAGAGTCGAGCATTCGCAAACTAGACGATCCTCGGACCTGGCGGATTCAATTGGGCACTGTGAGAATTCACGCTTAAATTAAGTCTGAGCATTGGTTGGCAGCAGAAGCCAACTGGGTAGGGAAACAGAGCAATTGGAAACTTCATTTCATGTAGAACGGTAGAGATCTTTTTTTTACGTGCGGTTTTGAAATTCCGAGAAAAGTCAGGAAGAGAACTTGCAGATCCGCCCAGCAAATAGGCTCTTAAATATGAAAAAACTCGCAAAAACCGGTAAAACGACGGAAGAAATGCAGATCCATGCAATTAGTTCCTGTGAGCTTTTCTCTGACTTCAGGCCTGTACCAGAAGGAAAACTAACAAAGTAAAGCGAGCAAAACAAGTAAATCAACAGGCAAATGAGAGCGTGCTATATTTTCTACCGATGAATAGGGTTGCTCGGTGGTGCAAGGTGAGTGGAGGTGTACCGTGAGTTTGTGTGCTGCTTTAGTAGTAAAAATTGGTACCCAACAGTAGCCGACAAGCCTGTGTGCAATGCGATTTTGGACCACCAGAAAAAAAGATAAAAGGATTCAGAGCGAACACGGTATATTTGCGTTCACCCGTCCATCTTTTTTTTCCTCCGTCTCTTCTCCTAACCATCACGAGTTTTCTAATCTCACGTTCTCCTGTGCTTTTTGTAAAGCTTCAAACGTCTTAAATTTACTTATATTCAAGCCGATTGCTTTTCTTTTCACAATGGTTGCTGCATCCCGTCTCGCTTCTTCTGTCCTTCGCTCATCTCCCTCCATCCAGTTCACTCCTCGAGTCTACAACGCTTTCAAAGCATATGCTGTGCCTTCTTTCCGTGCTTACTCCACTGCTAAGGAGCCTGTAAGTGATTGCTTTCGGATCTAGGGTGTATTTTGCAGGTTGCTGCGTTGTTTGATTCCTGTTGCTAATTGATCGGCAGACGTTGAAAGAACGACTGATCGAGATATTCCCTGCCCAGATTGAAAAGGTCAAGAAGCTGAGGAAGGAGAAGGGTAACACTGTAAGTTTTGTTCAACCTGTGCAATTTTGTAAATTAATTGAGCACAAGTTCTAACGATCTCAGGTCATTGGCGAGGTTGTTTTGGACCAAGCCTACGGTGGAATGCGTGGTATTAAGGGTCTGGTTTGGGAAGTAAGCATTTTGCCTATTACGTGATTTCCTTTGCAAATACAGTGAACATATGGTTAATCGTTGGTCAGGGTTCCGTTCTTGACGCTGAGGAGGGTATCCGTTTCCGTGGAAGGACCATTCCTGAGATCCAAGAGGTTTTGCCAAAGGCTCCTGGTGGATCGGAGGTTTTGCCCGAGGGTCTCTTTTGGCTCCTGTTGACCGGTGAGATTCCATCTGAGACCCAAGTCAAGGCTCTCTCTGCTGAGTTGGCTGCCCGCTCTGAGCTTCCCAAGCATGTTATCGATCTGCTAGACAACGCGCCCACCACTCTTCATCCCATGGCGCAGTTCTCCATTGCTATTACAGCTTTGGAGTCTGAGTCTAGTTTCACCAAGGCTTACGAGAAGGGTGTCAACAAGAAGGATCTTTGGCTCTACACGTTTGAAGACTGCATTGATTTGATTGCGAAGCTTCCCCCGATCGCCGCCCGCATTTACAGAAATGTCTTCAAGGACGGAAAGGTTGCCGAGATCGAAATGGACAAGGACTATAGTTACAACTTGTCTAAGTTGTTGGGCTTTGCCGAGAATGAGGAGTTTGTGGAGCTTATGAGACTGTACTTGACCATCCACTCCGATCATGAGGGTGGAAACGTCTCTGCCCACACTACCCACTTGGTCGGATCTGCGCTGTCCTCTCCTTACCTCTCTTTGGCTGCTGGAATGAATGGTCTTGCTGGACCTCTCCACGGACGTGCTAACCAGGAGGTTCTTGAGTGGATTCTTAAGATCAAGGCAGAGATCGGTTCCAACGTCTCCAACGAGGAAATCGAAAAGTATCTCTGGGATACCTTGAACAGTGGACGTGTCGTTCCCGGATACGGTCACGCCGTCTTGAGAAAGACTGATCCCCGATACATGGCCCAACGTGAGTTTGCGTTGAAGTTTTTACCTGATTACGATCTCTTCAAGCTCGTCAGTCAAATATACGAGGTTGCTCCCGGTGTCCTGACCAAGCACGGAAAGACAAAGAACCCATGGCCAAATGTGGACTCCCACTCTGGAGTTCTCTTGCAATACTATGGATTGACTGAGGAGTCTTACTATACTGTCTTGTTCGGTGTCTCGCGTGCTCTTGGAGTCCTTCCGCAGTTAATCATCGACCGAGCCTATGGTATGCCTATCGAGCGTCCCAAGTCCTTCTCGACTGAGGCTTTCGCCAAGCTAGTCGGCCACGAGTTGTAAATTAATTTGACACATTTGTGAAATGAAAGTATGATCTGCTTTGCTATCATCGTCTACTTACGCAGCTGGTTAAGTTTCTACCAGCTGATCCAGCTATTTCTTACTTTGAAGTTATTAACGATTCTGTATTATCAATAAAATAATCATTAATAGTGGATGCGATCTCACTTTTCATATTTAGTGCCAAATTTCATTGTGCTTTAATCAAGTATGGCCTGGCAACTCCCCAATATCTATTTTTCTTCAGACTATCAACGTAATAATCCACCATTCGGCTGTCCAACTTTCAAAGGTTAAAATATAATTATCTATTTATTCTACATACAATATATTTGTATTATAATTGCCTAAAACGTATCGCCCAATTTCAGTCTAGGAGCAACGTTCATGGATAGCAATTCCTGAAAAAGTAGCTTTGCCGCATAAGGTATAGTCATCTTGTACACATTCTTACTGCTGCTACAACTCGTACACCAGCCGTTATATCCTAGTAACCCACAAGTATTGCATACATCTACTTCAAAAGAGTCGGAAGAAATCATCAGTCGCTCCAACAATAGCTGGGAAGCACCGTACGCGATCAAGCAGTCGCGCTCCATTTCGCCAAGACGCAGGCCACCATCTCTAGATCTTCCCTCTGTGGGCTGGCGAGTCAATACAGCCCTAGGACCGCGCGCACGCGCATGCATCTTATCGAGAACCATGTGCTTCAGTTTCTGATAGTAGATCGGACCAAAGAAAATATAAGCCTGCAGACACTCTCCGGTAATGCCAGAGGTCATCATGTCTTTCCCTGAGTAACTGTATCCATTCTGAACAAGGATCTCAGCCATATCCGTCAACTTACTACCACCAAAGGCAGTACCATACTGGAGCGAACCATCCAGCACACCCGCTTTACCAGATATCAGCTCAATCATCTTTCCCACCGTCATTCGCGAGGGGAAACCGTGCGGGTTCATAATAATGTCAGGAGAGATACCGCTGTCGCTAAAAGGCAAGTCTTCCTGCTGGACAATTATTCCACAGACTCCCTTTTGACCATGACGGGAGGAAAATTTATCTCCCAATTCTGGACGTCTGGTCTGACGAAGTAGAACCTTGATCAGAGGCTGCTCGGATTCAGAAGATGAGAGCATCACCTTGTCAATGTAACTAGGCTCAGGACCTTTGTATGTCACTGGGCTATCCTTATAATCTTCCGGAGGGGGGTTAGAAGCTCCAATAACATTGTCGGCAGAGTTGTTTGGAACCTGCTTATTCACGTACACCATTCCAGATGAGACCTGTTCGCCTACTCCTGGCAAGCCATCCGCTTCTAAGATTGAGTGTTTGAAGATTGGTGCGCCATCTTGTTCTCGCTTGATACCATCTAGCCTATCATGTGTCGAATTGGCATATCGTTTCAGGGTGGTCGTGTTCTTGCGCATGACTTGGCATCGACCAAATCCTCTGTCAAGGGAAGACTTGTTCAAAACCAACGCGTCCTCGATGTCATAGCCCGAGTAACTCATAACGGCAACCACAGCGTTTTGACCAGCCGGTAACTTATCGTACTCGATCAGCTCAATCGTGCGCGTCTTTACCATAGGTTGTTGGGGATAAACCATCAAATACAGTAGCGTGTCAATTCGCTGCAACTGGTTGTATGCAATTGCGCCGATAGCTTGCTTACCCATAGCGCATTGATAAGTATTACGAGGAGACTGGTTATGATGTGGATACGGAATAAGTCCTGCAACCGCCCCCAAAATCGTGAATGGCTCGATTTCAAGATGTGTTGTAATATCTGTGATTCCGCTTTCGTACAGTGCAATATTTGAGTCATTTTCTTCGTTGACGTCCAGATATTCAACTAAACCTTGCTTTAAAAAGTCGTCAAATTCCAATTTGTTTTCCTTCAAAAGCTGCTCAAGTTAGCAATCTTTGTCCTTATTTGGAAAGGAAATTAAATTGTCTCAAATCATACCTCGATATGTTTTGCCGTGACCCGAGGCTGCTTCTTATCTACAATGATCAATGGTCGACAAATCCGTCCACCATCACTGGCAATATGAACAGCATGGTGGTGATGGTTTACATAGAAACTCACAAGGGCCGAAACACGGCCTTTGCGGCGCAGATTTTTGAACCGAGAAACAAGTTTCTTAGGAGACCTCGTAGTTCCTAAAACAGTTCCGTTCAAGAAAATGCAGTAGGTGCCTTTCGAGTGTAGTTCTCGACCGGATATGACAGATATGTCTACAAACATTAGCAAATAAACACAACGATTTTCTTCGGGAAATTGTCACCTTCCGCGCCGAGCATAAACATAAGTTTTTTCAAAGGCTCTTCTTCGTCATCTGTAGTTATGTGCGTCATTAGGGCTAAGTTCTTAACCAAACCGCAGGCCTCTCCTTCAGGAGTATCTGAAGGACAAACTGCATTTCCGTCAGTGTCAAACCAACAACTTCATTTTATTAGACTTACGCATGCCAAACTGAGATGGTTGAAGAGATCTCGGTCCACTAACTTTTCGAGTTTTCTCAAATTGACTGGAGATTCGAGTCATCATTCCCAGAGCGCTGATGTAGCTAAGTCTGCTGAGGACGTGAGTTACACCAGCCCTTTCCATCTTAAATCTCTTTAAAGACCAATTTCCAGTAGATATAGCACGATTCATGCCCATTGTGATATTGTTACTGTGAATGCTGATATTTAGAAGAGCATCAAATTCGTTCGTTCGATTTGGCTTCTTCAAAACCTTGTCAATACTAGCTTTAAAATCGCTATTACATTTCTTGAATAAATCTTCAAAAAGAAGAGATAGAAGTTGACCCGCCCTAAGCAGAATTAGCATAAGCGGAGTAAAAAATATTTCATACAGATTTCATTTGCTCACAGTTCCAATCTCTTGTTGCCGACATAATCTCTATCGTCGACGAGTTGAGGGTTGAGCATAGCCATTAATACTCTTCGGGTCATAATTGCCATATATACTGACTTTTCACGGAAGTCGAGATTCTCAACTGTAATGTGCGCAATGACAGTGGTCGCCAAGGCCTCCAGACCTTCTTGTAAAGGCGAAAGTCTAGGGCTCATAGGACGTCTGCTTGTCTTGACCTTAGAGCCTACATACTCAAGAGCCTGCTGCTGCGTATAAACGTTCAATCTTGAGCATTCTTCAAAGTTAATTGCAAACGCATCTTGATACTTCATATCCGGGCCAGCGACAAGTTGCATAATTTCCAGATCGGACTGGACGCCGCAAGCTTTTAGGGCGAGAACGATCGGAATATCTTCTGAAATAGAGTTGTGCTTCAAATATATTTTGTCTTTCTTGGTGAGAATGTATGTTTTCGACTTTCGCTCATGCGTCGAACTGGTCACCGAAGCCTGAAAGACGCCCTTCTTCTCGTCGGCTTCAACGATAATACGATTTTTGCTGAGCTGTTCCTGAATAAGAATGACCTTCTCAGTACCATTTACGACGAAATAGCCACCTGGATCTAAAGGGCATTCTCGCAAGTGCGCCATTTCTGATTCAGACTTTCCTGCTAGGATGCACCTTTCGCTCCTGAGCATGATTGGCATTCTCCCAATTTCCAGTCCTTTGTGCACAACGATCTTCTTGCCTCTCGTATACTCGACGTCGACAAAAATTGGAGCAGCGTATGTTAGGTCGCGGAGACGGCATTCTTGGGGAGAGATCTCTGTGTTGATACTATTTGAATCCTTTCGCTGCGGCATTCCCACACGAATGTCAAGATATCTGTACAGTCCCTTAGTATTCTATCAATATCACTGATTAAATCCAGAAATTTTATCTTACTTTAAGTAAAATTCAGGGTCGACATCACTCACGACCTTCTCGTTTGCTTTGACAATTTTCTTTAAGTCGACATTGACAAAATAATTGAACGAGTTCAGATGTTGCTTTACCAAGCCTTTGACCTTCAAGAAGGCTGGCAGCAGGAGCCATTTATCCTATGTAGGGTTAGACAAATTATGAGCTAGCTCATTAGTGGATGTTTACATACCTCAGCCGTACTGATGGAATCCGTCAGGTACTTCCCATGATATACAGGCTTTAACAGATCATTGAAGGAAGTATCTGCACCCATGATATAGGATTGCTCCTCGACTGAAACGACCATACTAATTAGTGTTTTCTACTAATCACAGATCGAAAGTGCACTCAAATATATTCTAATCTCGAAATCGTATTTGACCGCTAATGATTATCATAGTTTGCTAGAATGACTGAAAAGTAATTTTGTTGTTCGCGGTTTCCGTTCAATTTTTTCTCTTTTGGTGGTTCACCATCTTTTATTTGAATTTTGTGATTTTGCTTGTCAAAAAATGCTTACAAAACAGTTCTTGTTTCGTCCCAACCGGAACACAGCGAGATTATCTGGGTGACACGTGAGATTTGATCACTTCGACACGATCATGCAAGTGCGTGCTGGCATGTCTGGAAAATCTATAGCAACAATGTGACAAAGTTATTCAATTGACTCCGTAGCGTATGTATGAGGTTACTGTCTGTCCAGTGTATCTCGCTATGCAACTATCAGGCAATCTTTTTGATAAGTCTGATAATATGACCGAACCATCAGTTAGCCGGAGATACCACTCTGGATCGACACACAAATCGAAGCTACAGATCAATGCCCGCAGCAATTGTTAAACGAAAGTAAGGAATGATTGCAGTAGACAGTTATTGTCTTACCGACGTGTTACGATCGCTAAATTCTACAGCGGAATTGGCCTGCCCAGTAGTAATAGAGTAGCCGATACGAAGATAATAATAAATACTGGGCTTCTATTATAGAGAACGTTCTCCATCGGCTCTTGCCAATATCCTAGAATACTGTATTGCAACAATTGTGTCATTTATAAGCACATCACAGTTGAAAGATATTTAAGCTATGCTTAAATTATAGTTACGTAGTCCGATTTTTGTTAAGCCATCGTTTGATCCCATCGATAGAGGATATCCGGTTGGTGATATTCATTTGTTTTCGCGTCATCTCTTTCTTCGACGGTGACAAATCCTTGCTTCTCATAGAACAGCCGGGAAAGCCCATTCATCTGGAGGGTCCGCAGCTGGATACTGGGGTACACAGACTTTACTTTGTCTAATAAGCTCTTACCGACACCTTCGCCCTGTCGATTCGGCAGGACGTAGTGTTCATGGACCCACCCTGATTCAAACGTTATAATGCCAATCACCCCATCATCAATGGCTCCCAAAGATATTCTGTTTGTAAAACTTATGAACTGCAGCCAAAGTATGCTCACCTGCCAAAGAAGGAAGACGCTCATCGATCGCCGCCTTATGGACCGTGGCAGCTTCAGCCATCTCTTCAAGAGATAACCGTCTTAACGTAAACCCATAGCGTAACCCCGCAGACATGACAGATAAACAAAAGAGCACTCTGATTGTTGTGGTTATACAGCACTTTCTTTAATTTCCAAAAACCGCGCAAAGTCTGCAACCGATTCAAGTCGAGCTTTGACTGAACTAATTACTAGCTTTGAGATGATCAAAGAAAGAGCAGGTCCTAAGAATAATAGGAAACCCGCGCATACGATAAAGAGTGCGTCACGGACAATTGCTCCTTAATTATTTCAGAGCTAACCTAGCCTGAAATTAGACGAGTAGATTGTAGTCCACTTCTCGTGACTTAGTTGATTCACTGCGTAAACAGACACCACCACGTCCAGCCAGGTGGCTACTTGTGTTCTGAACGATCTGACTAGCTAGATGTAGAAACAGCGCAGAATAGCTCACAGAATAGCTCAGATTTCGTCGCACCCTTATCGGTGGGCACGCACGAGTAATGACAACATGATTCCGTTGCCACCAAGCGGCCTTCGTTAGGAAGATATTAGAAAGCTACTTATGTAGCCGAAGATACAGTAAACTACAGTAAGCTACAGTCGACTACAGGCAGTTACGAGTAGGGCCCAGGCACTTTACGATATGTGTATTTATTTACTCCGCGTTTATTTCCATTGCAATGCATTTCGACGCACTTGTGAGTGCTAAGAATATCTCAGCATTCCCTTGCTGTTAACCGCCAGCTAGGTCTTCAAGGATACTGAAATAAAGCAAAATCGTCCGTAGGTTAGCACCAGACCAACCGACTCAGATCATGTCATCTGTCCGCTAGATAGCATGCCGAAGGTTGTATAACGCCATGGATTTCTCGGAATACGTACTTCACTTCTGTGGCACACCGACGGCCTGTAATCTAAATGTCCCGATCCGCACGTGTATGGCGAACGCCTCGATGCATTGCGACATATGTCTGTATATGCAAGCCTGTATCTCGAACCACTGGGTGGCTCTATTCGTAGGTGGACCGGCAACTCTTGAAGAAAGGTTCTGGGATTAACAAAGACAGAGCTCGCAGGTTTGCTTGGCCGGTTGGCCATCGTGAGCTCAGATTTCCGTCACAGAAACTTAATTGCGCACTCTCAATTGAGTATTATGTTTTCTTAGTGGCTCTTTTTGTGAATGGATGGGCTTGCCAGAGATTGGCGATCTGTTCATTACTAATCGAGAGAGTTTAACACAAAATTATCTCTAGCCACTGGCCGATATCAAGATGTTCTGGCTCGGTCGCTGCTAATGCAGAAGTAGGTCCATTTTACCCAAACGATGGTATATAAACTAGTCCTGCTCCCTGGATTATGAGAGCGTACATTTGCCATGCCACTGGACGGTAAATTCAGACTTTTTCCCAGCCTAGTTGTCTCGCTCCTAAAGTTCATAGACTACGGTTCTATTGGCTTAGCAACTGTTTGTTGCTCCAAAAGTGTCAAATAGAGCGATTTTGTTACATCTTTACCCGGCCCTGATCACTAAAGGCCAGTCCGAGGTCTGCAAAGGCTGCAAAGGCTGCAATCCAGATATGACTGCCTGATCGGCAGCAGGGATAGTTGATCTGTGTCCCTAATAAGGGCCCATAGAGCTCGTAAAGTTGTGAAGTAGCCGTCTCGGCGGTTGCACGGATTTATCTATCGAGTGGTTGTCTCCCTCAGCTTTACCCACGATCGTCTCTACTATGCGATAGCGTGGTTGTTCTTAGTCACTCGTATACTCCAATTCAGGCCCGCTAGTGCGATGTGCTGTCACTCGCGATTTGCGCTTTCGTATCTTGCGGTAAATATCAAACCTGTTCATCCTATCTCGAAGCAACTTTTCTGCCTATATCTGCTGCTTCCGAAAATTCGAGCAAAATCTGTGGGGTCATTCGCATAGCCGCGTGTTTGGCCTGAACTCTTTTTGTACTTCCTAATTTCTTTTCACGGTGTTTTTACTTTCCGTCCACTTGAGCAGGGCTATCAGGGTTAGCAAGTGCTGATCTGTCCAAGGTATTTGCTGATATTGTCACCTGCCTGTGATTTCAGCACCCACGTCAGCCACTTGCAGCCGCAAATAGCATGTAGTCGTAGTCGCCGACATTTTGCCTCATACACTCATGTAGCTCTTAGACAGGCTTTTCAGGCAGATTTCATAGCCACGAGTATAAGATAGCCCTAGAAGTAGACTTACTTGGAGTTTAGCAATGGAGTTCAGCCACGCTTCATTGTGACTCACTACGCTGGCTAGAATTAATGCCACCAATCTTGTTTGAATTTACAGTTTACAGACAGTACAGGTAGCCAAGGAAAACAATCGAGGCAGGAGAAGCTCCCGCATCACCATCATTTGCACGCTTCGACTCGACTTCGACTTTACAACATTGTTCAACACGTCGTCCGACTTCCCCCGGTGATCTCGACACGTCGGGCTTACCGGTTCAAATCGTAGATGCAACGTCGTCAGAAAACCAACCGGAGAAACAGGCATTTTCAAAGGTTTTCAAATGGGGCATCTACAGTCCCTGCGCACTTATGAGACCTGTCCGTGTACTGAACCTGTATACTGTTGGTCAGCTAGCTGTATCTAGTGTATAAAAAGCAAGGCCTGCCGGACAAGCGTAAGTACTAAATCCTCGGGATACCTGGATGACAAGCAGGTTTACGCATGCCTGGCCTGGTATCTCGCTAGGTTTGGGATTTAAACTCTTTTCCTTCCGGGTTTCACGTCCTCGAGAAATTTCGTCTCGATAAGTCCATACCTACATTTCTGTTATTACCCTGCCTGATTCTGCGCGGTTCACAAATCGCTGAGCCCGACTCGAGAGTTTTTGGCTCACAGGGCTCACTCACTCACACTTCTGGCTCACGGTCTCCGTGGCTCTCGCTCTCAGGCTGCTATGGACAACCTATTTAAATTGTAACTTGTTTAAATCCTTTCACCAATTTACTGACGAATTCTCTTGTTTGTTCTTCCATCTTTCCTTCGTTGCCACTGCTTTTTCCTTTCGTATCTCTCTTTGTATTTCAAAAGAGATCTCTATCATCCCGCCTTAATTGAGAATCGTACCTGCAAAGAAAGGTCTTTTTGAGTCCGGCTTTTCATCCCAAGGTTTCCGTATTCCGATTTCCTCTTTGGACGACTCTTTTAGAGAGAACAGGTATTTCTGCATTTCTTCTTTGCTTTACATGCTGGTTATATTTCTTCGATTCTTTTTCAAGAACAAACACCAGATCGGCCGGTAATTTGGCCTGAGTGTTTATCTAAAAAAAAAAGCGGGAATCTGACAATCTTCCTTTGTGTACGGCTGAAATGCCTTTTTTTGACGTCCTTTTGGTCAATAAGCTTAGCTAGTCGTTCATTTATGCGACGATAACCCTCCCACAAACCCTTAACATTTTTTAAAAAAGGACCTTTTGCTTGCTTCTTCTTTTACAGTTTTTTACTTATTCACTCTTTTTAATTTCTATTAGTTTTTATAGTTCGAGAGTTATATGGCATATTCCTTGCAAGGAAAGAATATCCACCCTCAAACATTCAATAAAACATCAGGGCTGCCTCTAGAGCTGCCCCTTTCTGAGATCGCAAATCTGGGTTTTCAAGACAACAAGCCTAGGGGTCCTCATTCGACTCTGAACAGGATCCCGTCTGCTGATGCTAGACCTTCATCTAACATGGATTCTGGAATTTCAAAGCCATTAGGTCTATACGATCCAGCTGTAAGTGATTTTGATCTCAGTATATTGTCTTGCTTTGTCCGTTCCTCCTCCTTTTTGCTGCTTTTTTCTGCACCACTATCCTTTTTCTGCACCTTGATTTACTGCTCGGCTGTATTCTATCCATCTAAAAGCTTTTATGTGTTTTTCAATCATTTAGTTTATTTCGAGAGGTCTTTTTTCCGGAATTTCACATTTCTTCCGTTATCAAACTCTTTTCTAGTGTTGGTTCAATTAGTTATGCTATAAAGCACATATGCTATTATGCCATTTGTTCCAATTCTTCCCACACGTTACTAACCAGATATTCTATAGCTTCAACAGAAACGGCAAGAGCATGAGTTAATGCGTATGGAGCACATCAGAAGATTCGAGCATGAGATGCGTCTTTTGGAGGTCCAGCAACGAAAGGACGAACAGATGCTCCTTCACATGGCCAACGGTACTGATATGGAAGGTAGTGCAAATACTGCCACCACCATTAGTGAGCCTACTACCCCACCGGACTTTCGCGAGTCTCATGGAGATAGAATGCGGTCCAATACCGTCCCCGTTGGCGTCGCTGGCATTGCTACGCCTAATGGAATGTCTCGCTTATCGGGTAGTCAGCAGTTGATCACACCTCCAGAGGATGGCGTATCTCGAGTGCGCACTTTGACGTCGACCTCTTTTGGTCCGTCTAGGAGGTTGTCAAATGAGGATTCTTTATTGTTTGATATGTCCAAAATGT
This sequence comes from Babjevia anomala, assembly GCA_030580435.1. Taxonomy (NCBI): domain Eukaryota; kingdom Fungi; phylum Ascomycota; class Lipomycetes; order Lipomycetales; family Lipomycetaceae; genus Babjevia; species Babjevia anomala. The sequence goes on along the minus strand of JAKTSW010000032.1, from coordinate 4,216 downwards.
CTTTACGCAGATCAGAGTCGTATGTTAGCTTTATCTGTTTATATAATTTTTTTTATCAATTTTGCTTATGATTCTCTAGGTCTGCGCATAACAGTACCATTGATGGATCTGATGCTTCCTATTCCTTGAACACAACAAAGTTTTTGTTCGGTGATGATCTGAATGGTTCTACGTCTTCGACTTCTGGAAACACCAATTCTCAATTGAAGTCGTTTTTGCAAGTCAACACTACAGATGATAAATTTCCTATCCTGGTTCGACGAGGCAGTTTTTCGTCGGGAATTGTAAGATCACTTAACGAGTTCAGCTAACGTGCTTGTGCATACTAACTGTCGTGTAGCATCCTGGATCACATCCTTCTGGCATGGACGTACCAATTAACTCTGAAGGAAATGAGCAATATCAGCAGCAAGGCTGGCCGCTGATGTCACGTAACCGTGGCACGCACCAGCATAGCTTGTCTAGCATCTCAAACTCTTATGCTTCCCCAGAAGCTCTCAGTCGCGAAGCTTCCGCTGATAAGCGATCTTCTGTTGATGTTTCGTCTACGTATCAGCTATTTAATGGCTCTTCAGCTGGTGGAATGGTAGGTCCCAGTTTGTCTATTGAAAAGGTTGTAGTTTTCTGATAGTTTTAGGGATCTTTTGCAAATACAGATTCCGCTCACATGCGTCAACTGTCAGGTCAGAGATCGGTCTCTGATGGTGACCGCAAGGACAACGATAGGGTATGTTTCGTTTATGAGAGTGCTGCTTCGAAGCTAATTGTAAAGCAGATGCCATCACGTCAGAACATGAGTCCGTTGCCTGGTCCTCAAGCAGAGAACATTCCTCCTAATCCTTCGTCTGGCTTGTATCAATATGGGATGATTCCTCCTCAGGTATATCATCAACCTGGATACCCTTCTTACCCAATGTATGGGTCTAACCAGTACTCGGATCCTATTTATGCTCAGCCAAGCATGATGATGAGACCGCCTAGCAGAAGACAAACTGAGCAGGATGGTATACTGGTTGTATATACTTTTTTATTGAGGAACTTGTCTAACTTAATTCTAGCCAATCGTTTTGCCAATGTCATGCTTGAAAGTCTTGCAAACGAAATATACTCTCTCTGCAAAGATCAGCATGGATGCAGATATTTGCAGAAGAAGTTGGAGGAGCACAATCCAACCTACCTCAACATGATTTTCAGCGAGACTTATCCTCATGTTGTCGAATTGATGACTGGTACTTATACCTATATTTCCTTAATATATTGTTTAATCTAGTGTTATTAATGTTAAAAGATCCATTTGGCAATTATCTATGCCAGAAGCTCTTGGAACATGTCAACGATGAACAGAGGACCACTCTGGTGGAGACAGCTGCTCCACAATTGGTGCAAATTGCTCTTAACCAACATGGTACTAGAGCTCTGCAGAAGATGATTGAGCATGTTTCCACGCCTGAGCAGGTAATTGGTGTTTTGAACCTCTGTTTAACGAAGATTTGTTAATGCTGTGCTGCAGATCCGTCTTATCGTTAACGCCTTGAAAACAAATGTTGTTGAATTGATTCAAGATTTGAATGGAAACCATGTCATACAGAAGTGTCTGAACAGACTCAGCAATGACGATGCTCAAGTAAGGACTGCTGAAAAGTTGAACAAAATTTGCATGTGTACTTATATTTATTAGTTCATATTTGATGCTGTCAGCGAGCACTGCGTTGCCGTCGGTACTCACCGACATGGTTGCTGTGTCCTCCAGCGTTGCATTGATCATGCTTCCGAGGCTCAAAAGACACAGTTGGTCAATGAAATCACCAGCTATGCCTTTACTCTTGTTCAAGACCCATTTGGAAACTATGTCACTCAATATGTCCTGGATCTGGGATTGCCTAAATATTCTGATCCTTTAATTCGCCGTTTTGCTGGAAGTGTCTGCACTTTGTCTATGCAGAAATTCAGCTCTAACGTGATTGAGAAGGTAGTTCATTTTCCAGTGTCTTCGTTTTATGTCATAATGATTGTACTGATATTTTATAGTGTATTCGTATTGCAGAGCCCTCTACTCGGAAGATCCTGATCGAAGAGTTGCTTTCCTCAGTCTTCTTAGAGAAATTACTTCGAGACTCTTATGCCAACTATGTCATCCAGACAGCTTTGGATTATGCTGACCCTCAAACTCGACAGATTCTAATTGAGGTCATTAGACCTATTCTGCCAGCAATCAGAAATACACCCTATGGTCGCAGAATACAATCTAAGATAGCAGGTCCTCCAGCAAGTGCATTTGCTGGATATCCTCGTGCTGGATCTGGTAATCCGATGATGCCAATGGGCCGTCGTATGCCTGGAATGGAAATGGCCGAGCCGCGTGGCGGCAATCCTGTTAACCCTAACGTTGTCAATGGTGCCAATCATATGCATAGAATGAGTACTTCAAGCGTCAACGATTCTGTTTCGTCTAGATCTGACATGAGTGGATTGACATCGCCGCCGCAGCATAATGGCCACCAGCAATTTGTGGCTCATCACCCGCCGGTACACCAGGATGCTCATTCATTTCCTTCCTCTTTTACTGGTGGTGATTTCACCGGTTACAATTACATGTAAAACAAAACATACCATACTATTATATTAGTCGCTGTATAATTATTGGGAACGAAATGATACGACAACTGTACAGTTGATGTTAATGACTTGGCAAGTATTATATATCTGTTCTTTTAATTTTAAACCATGTTCATCGCCATCAGATTCATTGCTATATCTGTTCATATCATAGCTATTTAGTTTTTTGCTCTTCCTACTTTCTATTTTCTATTTCATTTTCATTCTTTTTTTTCCTATTTTAATTTTTGACACCTATATATACATTAAGCATCGGAGGCGAATAAAGAGGCAGTGTATGATTGGCTTGATAAGATAAGAGTTGCTCAGTCGTTCGCAAGAACATGCAATTTCACGAATTGTTACATACGAGAAGTTCAATTGTATGATACTGCGCTTTGGCGATGATTCGTCATAGCATCATGGTATGACCAGTTACAAATCTACAATCTATGAGTGATTCGATTTTTAAAGCGAGAATTGTATATAAAACAAGATGCAAGAGACGGAACAGAGCAAGGTTTTTCAAGAGCTCTGAATAGATTGAAGAACTTCGAGATCAAGGAAGCACACGAAAAAAACTATGAAAAATTTAAGAAGAAAAAATTGCTTGTATTTTTTAAGATCTGTTGTTTGTTACAAAAAGCGGACGTCGAAAGGTAGAGATCGTAAATATATCATTTGCATCGACTCGTGTTAATTTAATACTGACTGTTCTTGGTTTGTTCATTAATATTTTTTGTTCTACATTCTTTTGTTCAATTTCCACGCTTTCATTGTTTGATTTTGTAAACTAATTGCAATGGTGTCTCATTAACCCTGAGTGTACATGCAGAGTACGTATTATAGTATTTGTTTGTATGTATGTATGGTCGTTCCCTTCCTGCTATCCTGTTATGTGTTTCTATTGTTATATGATAGAATTTATATCTACACATCCATTTCATCAGTTATCATTCTGAAGATCTTATCATGCATATTTTCAAGTCGAAAATTCGCAATCTAAGTATAAAATTGATATGGTCTCAGAGTCGTCTCAAATACGGCCTCCTAAATTGTCGAGAAGCATTTTTTAAGTAGTTACACTTTATCTAAGAGTTAGCAATCTATAATTAGACTAACTCAGGGGTAAACATTTAAACTTTCATATTTCTTTAATTTCTGTTGGTCCAAACCTTAATAGCGTCGGAATCGGAAATTTTGGCTCACTCGCATAGAGGTGAACCTGAAGCTGCAGTGCATTTATGCCGTAATCCGCAAACTATGCCGTCACAATTAGCACGTGCTTTCAAAAATGGTTGACACGAAGCAATCGCGTTAGCCGCACAGTAATGCCACAGCCACAGTAGTGCCACAGCAGCATTCGACAGCCATTTCTATTGTATTACAGACGTTGACTTAACGATCAACTCTCGATATAACGAAAAATACATCTGTAAAAATGGACGAGCGATAACTCGACCGGATGGAGCGATTCACAATTGAATCACTCCACTTGTTTAGATACATCTGTCATTGACTCACGACAAAACCGAGCAGGACGCTCATTATTCTCGCGGTACCCGTTTAGAATGTGGATGAAATTTAGGCATGCTACAACATCTCGGTTCCACAGCCTGCT